>JACEVL010001026.1:145000-725000 GCA_020284085.1 Aporrectodea caliginosa
GACCATTGCTGTATACAAAACTGAGTCGACCTGCTAATCTACATGTATCTACCTGACAGCGATGTCATTGGATCCACAATGTGTCACAGAGCGGGCGGGCCACCGCTTGCGAATAGTGTCACAATGAGGGGCCTAATAAAAGTGGGTGTCTGGCGCGTGTTATGTCCTACTCGCTGTATACGGTTTCTGTGTTCTTTCCGATTATCCGCTTCGATCTTGCTTATCACTCAGCCAAGCATAGGTGCAGTCACTGCAGTGTTGGTCTTTAGGGCTTTTTCGGTGGCTGACCCAAAGCTTTGGAATTCTCTCGCTGTTTTTTCTGTAAATTCTTTGACGTCATTAACGTCCATACTCAAAGTGCGTCTCTTTCAACTTGCTTATCCACCGTAGCCTGGCTTCGTCTGGTATATCTGATCTATCGGATTTCGATCTGGCGTGACGGTGTCACCAATGTACTATGATTTTTTATTGCGATTTCTCTTAAATTGGTCATCGATTAATGTCAGTGTGAAAACTGCGCTATGGTCAGTGACAAAAAAGGAACCGGAACGTCGACTGTAGGCGCCATGTTAATCTAGCAAAATACTGGATGAAAATAATGAAACGAAATGTTCCTGCCAAAACACAACCGGAACGCCGTTCCGGTGCGATCCGGTCTCAACCGATCCCTGGCTATGGGACGTAGTTATTGTATTAGATTTACGATGAAAATGTCTTTTGCAGAAAATAAACTCAACACACATACTTTCGTTCTTTCTGAGTTCCTCATTCCTTTGGGCATAGGCCTAGAGGGCTTGTAGATCTATAGACCTATGCAGAGGCCTGCCTTTGTGTGTTTGCCAATATCCCTCAAGCTTCTCTAGTTCTTTGTAAAGTCAAGACAAGGGTTGCCCTATTGGTCTGTGGTTCATTCGTTGGGACTTGCCGTTACAGTCTTTCAACTTCACCTACTTTCACGCATGCGTGCACACACCTTCAACTACCCACACACACGCGCAGGCACAGACATACATACTCGGACGCACACATGTGCACAGTCTAGACATAAATTTATAATTACACGTATGTAAGTTCTGATTGTATATTATGTCGCTATATTCAATGTCGCTTGGATGCAATGGTCCTTTTACAAAAGGTGTACAATGTTCAGTTATCGGCCTTAGAAGATCAAAGTTTCCGAGTAGGCCTACTGGTCTACAATAGCGCTCTGTGAACATGGGGTCGTTGGTGGGTCACTAAGGTTGAGACCGGTTGCGCCAAGCGGAACGACCGATTTGAATCCAATAGATCGCATGCAACATGCGTATTGTATTGGCTGTTGACGATGTCAAATACAATAATTATTGCTCTACAATTACTTTCATTTCTACTGATTCTTAGTAGATTCACAATGGAGTCAGTTAAATTCCATTTAAAGACAATGACTGGGCATAGAAGCGTTGTTGGGAAGTTTTCAGCCTGTGTTGTTTTAAGCAACTGATGAAGGTATTAGGGACGTTCAATTTAGGCCTAAAAGCGTACTCTACGTACAGTATAGCCTAAGTCTAACAGCGAAGAAAATAGAAAAGTCTATAAAAGTCTATAAAAGGTTCTTCATGGGCAATGGGGAAACACAGTGCATGTCATTAAGGTTTCGTCCTTGGTTTTGGTGTGCCTCTCGGGCTCCGCGCCCTCTTACCTAGCCTATGAGAACTCTGCCGCCCTGTATCCTCATTTGCCCATACTGCTACAATGCAGCATTGCAGCAATCCTTTCTGTAGTAGATCCGACAACATGGAACTAGCTCCGTCTGGCAATACATCTCCTCTCTGAGTGTAGGACATTATCCCCCTGGACATAATCCCCCGGGACATTGTCCCCCCGGACATTGTCCCCTCCGGACAAAATCCACCCCAGGGTAGGACATAATCCCCCAGTCTAAGATATAATCGTATAATATTCTTGCGGAAATGCAGGAAAATGATGAAAATAATTGTTGGCCTAAAATTCCCCTAAATGGAAGTTTGATTTATAAGATGCATAAGTTTTTATTTCATTGAACCAAAGACTTGTTAGTGTCAATCGGTTCTTCAGTTATTAAGACATTAACTCGTCTAAATGACACTAACTAGTCTTCACTTTATAACTGATTCACCGATTGACATTAACAAGTCTTAAGTTTAGGCCTACACCTGAATATAAAATAGCCAACAAAAACGGCAATTAAGGTTTATCAATGACATGCAGACTATAGGCTATTTACACAGAGGGGAGATTTTGTCCGGGGGGATAATGTCCTACGCAAAATCGGGAGGGATTATGTCCAGGGGGGATAATGTCCGTTCCACCTCCTCTCTAACGTTACCTGTTCTCAGTTTCATTGCTGCTTAAGACTAACTGTTTACCGCTTGCCCTGGGTCGGGAGCACCTCTGAGTAGGAATCTTGAAGGGCGCAAAATAAATTCTGATTGGCTGATTGACGTCCAACTTCGCAAACAGCGTCAAGTGTCCGGAGTCGAAACTGTCACGGAAGTCTGAGATGAGCTGCAGTGACGTAACTAGGAAATTTCGTTTGGGGGGGCTTAAGCCTTGATTGTCTGAGTGGGTGAGGTGGAATTGCGAGCGCCGAAGGCGCGAAGCTGCGATTGCCGAAGGCAAGAAGCCCCTAACGACTAGGGGTATGGGGGAGCGTCGTAAGCTCTCCCATCGGGGTCTGGGGCGGAGCCCCAGAAGCCGACGCAATTTTGAGCATATGATGCCAAACGGAGTACATTTTGGGCTTTAATTTAACTCAAAATTTTCACCGATGATTTCGATATAAAAGTACCTAAACCGTCGATCTAGATCTGTGAAAAATGTGACTTTATTATATGAATAAACTGGACGTGACAAAGGTTTAAGAGAATTGAACGGAAAATAGTTGCCGAACATGGATTTTCGGGCTTTGCAGCATATTTTGTCCATGTGTGCCCCAAAGCCGATCCCATCAGAGATGGTGACACCCAAAATAACCATCTCCTGGACCTGCTCGATGGAGTGCATTTTTGGCTCTTGTTTGCATCACAATTTTCAAAAGTTGGGGGGACGGTCCCAAGCGCTGTTCGAAAGTGGGGGGACGCGTCCCACGGGTTCCATAGGGTCGTTTCGCCTATAACCCCGAGTGAGTCCAAGGGCAAAGCCCCTGGTCAGGGGTCATGGAGGCTTCGCCCCCTTGAATATGACAATTGTGAAACTGTAAGCTTTACTTAATAGCACAGTGAAGCTAGCATTTCTAACATTAACATTCGTTTGAATGGTTGATAGGGTCAGTGAACATAAATGTCATAAGTGGGGAGATATGCGTTGCCATAGCCTAAGGAATACCGTAAAATAATTGTAGTCTGCAGAACTGATGTGTGGAACTTGAATCCGGTGAAAATACAGCAGGCCTGCTCTTTGTCGAAGCCTTTTCAACGGCGGTCACTGATACCGGAATGACTAGACATTATCTATTATTAATCATTATTGATTAACAGGTTTTGAATTGTCAAATATGAACTGAGTGGGGGGTTTGAAAAATTCTTTCATGTCCGGATGTTCCGAACAGAATTTTTGCGAATCTGAAATATCTTTTTTAAAGGGAGTTACAGTAAACATTCTTTATCTTACAAGACTGAGTTCACATTGGAAACTAGGGCCTATGCGTGTAAACTGTTCTATAGTCGCAGTTTTTGTAATTAGATTAAGTGGTAACAGAAGCCAAGCTGACGCTAAGCATGCTTCAAACATGTGTATAGTACATAGGCGCAACCACCCTATGGGACCCGTGGGACGCGACCCCCCAACTTTCGAACAGGTTGGGACGGCCGTGGACGCGTCCCCCCCAACTTTCGAACAGGTTGGGACGGTCCCCTCCAACTGTTGAAAATTGTGAGGCAAACAAGAGCCCAAAATGCACTCCATTTGGTATCAAATGCTCAAAATTGCGTCGGCTTCTGGGGCTCCGCCCCGACCCCGATTGGGGGACTTACGACGCTTCCCATACCGCATATAGTCGTTATAAGAACGTCTTGCCTTCTGCAATCTCTCCCCTCTGTACCATTAATGCCAGTATACTACAAGGCTCTGGCCTTGGACCTACTGATTTTGTCATAGCCATTTCTAGCCTTAAACCTAAATACAGTAGAAACCGTCTCCCTACGATAGCTACTTGCAAGCTGGTCCCTGCTTCCTGCATTGACAGCACTCTTTCTGAACTTGACCATATCTCTAAGTGGGCAATTGGCATCCATTAGCAATCTTAAATTAAACCATGCTATGACCAGAGAAATGGTTGTCAAACGACCGAGGTCCAAACCTATTGCCCTCCCTCCTCTCATCCCTGGCATCGAGCGGGTCCAGGAGATGGTTATTTTGGGCGTCACTATCTCTGATCGGATTGGCTTTGGGGCACACATGGACAAAATATGCTGCAAAGCCCGAAAATCCATGGTCGCGCTACGTGTGTTTTGGTCGCCCACGGTCACCACGGTGAACGTCTCTTTGTCATTGTTAGAGCTTCTATCCTCGCAGGGCTACGTTATGCCTCCTCTGTTTGGTGGGGATTTGCCAGAATGCCACTGTAGGGGAACATAAACGCCTTAACGGTATTCTGAGAAAAATGACCCGCCCAGGCTTCCTCCCTGCCGATGTTCCTAGTTTTGACAAACACGTACTGTTCTAGAGCTTATTCTACTCTTTTCCGTTCAATTCTCTTAAACCCTTGTCACTTCCAGTTTATTCATATAATAAAGTAATATTTTTCACAGATCTAGATGGATTAGGGTAGGCCTACTTTTATATCAAAATCATCGGTGAAAAATTTGAGGTAAATAAAAGCCCAAAATGTACTCCATTTGGCATCAAATGCTCAAAATTGCGTCGGCTAGAGATGGGGCTCCGCAACCTGATGGGGAGCTTACGACGCTCCCCATACCCCCTAGTCGTTACGGGCTTCTTGCCTTCGGCAATCGCAGCTTCGCGCCTTCGGCGCTCGCAATTCCCCCCCCCCACTCACACATTCTAGTAGGTCCCCCCCAACTTCTGGACCGTGGTTGCGCCCCTGGTATAGTAATGATTTGGTTTAACATAACTGCTACGAAAGTTACAGAAACAGATTTACCTGCTTCAAGTTTCCTCTTTGCCATTTTCTCAAACATTCCTATAATAGGGCCACAGCCGGAAGATGGGCGCTTCGTTCCCATTGTATAACGATCGCAATGTTAGGCCTACTTAAAAAATGCCAATCCGAAAGCCACTTGCAATATGTTAAATAGTCTATTCAAAACGCTGTGTGACTTGGCTTTGATGCCAACTGCACTAGCCCTATACCAGTACATGGAGTATCCCCGACCAGTAGGCCTACCAACAACCTCATGGACATGCCAACCCTAGTTTGATGTTTTGATGATGGAAATGTAACATATGTTTAAGCCTATCTATCAGGGGTCCGTGGCCTGTCTAATGCTGAAACTAGATATGTATCTATCTTGTAGAAGTTTCCAATGAATTGGCCACAACTGTACTTTGTAGTGTTTCAAATATATATATACATATATATATATATATATATATATATATATATATATATATATATTTTATATATATATATATGAGATGATCGTTAGGCTACTTTGGAAGATCCTGAGGCAGACGCATCATGCATGTTGCCAACATTCAGCCACTGAAGCTATTCTGGGGTTTAGATTGACCCCTTTAATACGAATTAATGAATTTTTAGCCGTAAGCATACAACGGCTTGATTTATTTTGGGGGGCTTCGGCTTCGTTTGGGGGGGCTTAAGCCCCCCCAAGCCCAACGCTAGTTACGTCCCTGATGAGCTGCAACATCACCGTCTTAGGCTCTTAGCTAAGCGGTCTTTTCTAGCTTTGACACGAGGTCGCACGATTCCAGGTAGCGCAACATCTGCCCGACCCAACCTACTTTCTCCACCTCTTATAAGAATGTAAGGTTAGAGGTTGGCCGGCAGTTGTTGGTGTTATGCAGATTCACACCAGTCCTTTTTCTTGACACCTGTATGTTTGCATGCATGATTGTAGCACAGGTATTCTACGGCAGTGGCTTTCTGAGTAAGTGAGTATGCCTACTTGGACTGTGACACGCCATCTGTATTGCGGCGGACATCGGATATTATCTTTGCGCAGGTAGTCTCTGTAGACTTTTGGTTGTAGCTCATGAACGTTTGACAAATCAATCTCAACCCTTGATTGTACTTCTAAACACACACCATTCCAGTATTGCTGCTCTTTGAAGAAGGAATTCATTATGCAAACCTTAATTGGTGCCTTACCTTGTGCCATATGTCTTTCAGCAAGTCAAGAAGCACATTTTAAGGAAAGGTAAGCTAGTCACAAATTCAAGGACTACTATACGATAGACTTAGGCCATTATATATATCTATAGGCGTCTTTGTCAACAACAGTTATCCAACAACCAGGCATGTAATAAAAACACTGTAGTCGCAGGCAATAGGCCTAATGTAGAGTTATACATTTCTAAAACTTGCAGATGATTGCGACAACAAGTAAATAGGACACATTCATCAATAAATTAAAAACACAATACGATGGAATTCAACGGTAGACCCTGGAGGCGTGTTTAGTTCTATGCCACGCTTCGTGAATTATGATTGCAGGAGTACGGTAGCCGATTGGTGAGAGCACTCGGGTTGTAACGGGGATAGTTAGGGTTCGAACCTCCCCTGAGACGGTTACTGAGTAGGAACCTTGAACAAGACCTTTACTGGCAACAGCGTAACCCCATCGCTTATACTGCTTAGCCATTAGATAGTGAAGCTCAATAAATGCAGAAGTATTGATAATTCATATGGATTGGCATTGTGCTTAATAAAGCAGGGAATGTTGGCAGGACCGGGAGAGAAACAAACATGCAAAACTGGTGAAATTAAGAATTATATGCCCTAAATATAAAGCAGATTCTCGAAACTTTATGTGCTTAAAAACACAAAACCTGCAATTTACAAAGCCACTTTATCCAATCGCATGCTTCAAGTAGGTTAATACATAATTACATAAGGCAAATTCTTAAGAACCAAATATTAGTAAGGAAATAAATAAACATAACCTTTTGTGTTTCTTTGAGCTTCAAATACACAAAGAAATTGCAGGGTGCTAAGTAGCCTATACATTCGTCTTAAAATCAAATTAGGGTCTACGCAGACATTTTGTGCATCGGGCGTTAACTTCCTTGTGTCTACGAAATAATGTAGGCTATGCTGCGGCGTAGTGCATTGTGCAAGAATATATATTATGCCTATGGAGAACATAGGCATATATCTTCTAATATTCACACGTAGCATCACAATGCGTACACACGCATATGCAAACACACAAATGCATATGCAAATGTGAAGAATAGGCACCTTAGACCTATATAAATACGGAGTGCGTTTCTCAGGTTGATGTATTCATTATACGCATGCTTGTATCGTCTTGTAATGCCTGAGATTTGCTTGTCGAATAGCTGACTGGCAGAGCGTGACATCGAGCGTCCAATCGTCAACGGTTCGGTCAGTGTGCCGAAGGCGCGGTGCTTCTTCAGCAGACGTTGTAAGGACAAGAGAATGAGTGCAGGGACGTCGTCTTGTGACAGCATAGGCCTTTGACGTCTTGAAGACGTTGTAGGGATTGAGCAGAGAGGCCTTTGTATTTCGCCATTGCCTGCATGTGAGAAGTAGCCTGGGGATTTTCTGAAACAGCATATAGGAGTTCTGATCTGCGTTCTTCGTCTGGATTTAACGTGGTCTATATATGGAATTTGATTCCAGTTCAATGATTCTTCAAGCATATTTTTCTATTCCGA
This sequence comes from Aporrectodea caliginosa, assembly GCA_020284085.1. Taxonomy (NCBI): domain Eukaryota; kingdom Metazoa; phylum Annelida; class Clitellata; order Crassiclitellata; family Lumbricidae; genus Aporrectodea; species Aporrectodea caliginosa. The sequence continues at coordinate 152,840 of JACEVL010001026.1, forward strand.
CGATTGTAGAAGAAGAAATAAGTAGGCATTTCACGAATTAAAATCGTCGACTTTGGATTGGAAATCTGTAGATTCGGTAAAATCGCAATTCAGGTAATAATTATGTTGCATACGTATGATTAAAATTTCATGAGAAAAGAATGTTAAAACGTCTTGAACTAATGTTTAATCTGATCTAATCTAATATAATTTAATGTAATAGCATTGTTAGCATAGCATAGCATTGTTATTATGAAAATGTCTAAGACAGCATAGCATAGCATTGTTATTATTAAAATGTCTAAGACAGTAGTCAATAGTCGCTTTGAGTGGAATCGCAATCAAAAATAAAAACTTATTAGAGAAACCAGGTTGAAATCCTATGTGTGAGGAAACGGTGGTTATGATATGAACTTTCATTTTGCCCTGATTGACATCAAGCAATTGACAGATCGAACTGAATTGATGGCAACGAATTCGAAAGCCTCACACCAGCAACCGAGAAAGCCAGAAAGCCCAACACGGTTCGGGTGCGGAGCACAGCAAGAGTCACAGTAGGCCTACCCATTGATCGAATGCAATGTCTAATTGTATATGAGAATTGAGCAAAGGACAGAGTTAGGTCGGTTGGCTAAAATACAGTAGTGCTTTATAAACTGTAAGGCAGGCTTTGAAATGGATTCTTTGTTCAGTTGGAAGCCAGTGCACAGAGCGCAATACAATCATAAGTTTGCATTATACTCATAGCCTACTTAGAGGTGCTTGTTTTGGCCCTGGCAAGAGAGTTTTGAAACGGATGTAGTTAAATAAACTAGCCTAAAGTAACAATCTAACGCATTAACGCAGTAATTATTTTCTAAAGCATTCTTGCAGCCAACAGCTTTGTGTATGTTTGTGCCTGTAATTGTAATTTGTAATTGTAATCACAAATTGAAATAGCGCCACTTCAAGAGAAGCTCATCAGAGGTGCTTCCGACCTAACAACACGAAGCCATGGTCTTCGAGTGTTTATTGTGGAAAAGAGCCAGAGAGAGGCTGAGGAGTTTATGTTGCAGATCGTTTCGGCAGTGATGGGCACTTTTAACTACTGTAGTTACTAACTAGTAGTTATAACTACTACAAAGGTAGTTGTCTAGTAGTTATAACTACTTTTAAAGAAGTAGTTTTAAAAATAGTTATAACTATTTTTATCAAGTAGTTTGTAGTTAATAACTACACTATTTTATTAACTACATTTTTTCCTATTTACGGACATTGTCCATAGACATCATAAATTTATAAGTGATAACTCATGTCCTTTTTTAGTTTATTTGATATATGCAGTTATTCAATTATAAATAGATTTGTCACTTGTTATTTGTTTGTGACCTTTTTTATTACTTGTGTTTAATATCAGTAATTAATGCAGATAATAAATTCTCACACTACTTTGTGGATAGCAGTGTACCATAACATAACTTTAGAAAAGTAGTTTGAAAAGTAGTTACCTACTTATCTAGTAGTTACCAAAACTAGTTATAACTACTTGTCATCTAAAGTAGTTAAACAGTAGTTATAACTACTTATTTTGAAAGTAGTTAGGAAGTAGTTTTAACTGCTAGTTAAGTAGTGTGTGCCCATCACTGCGTTTCGGCAACCTTATTGTCGAAAAAATGTAGAGAGAGAGAGACTGTGAGTTAATGTCGCAGGTCGCTATATAGGCAACTTGTTATTTTTCGAAGAGTCGGCCGAACATAGTAGACCTGAACCTTCAAAGCTGGACCGTGTAAAGTTCGGGTTAGTAGAACAACCAAGTCAACTTGCGTAGCATAAAAAAATCTGTAACCAGGGATGAGAGAGAACAAGACGCAATGCCGCATGAGATAAGATAGATCACAGCCTGCAAAACCATTATGCATGAGCGTCAGGATCTTATACTCAATGAGCTTTTGCATAGGTAAGTGCAGTTCCTCCCACCTGAAGTTGATTATACTATTACCAAACCTTAGGATGCTGCCAATCAGTCGGGCAACAGCATTTAAACAAGATTGGAAATTGATTACTGCAGGAAAGAGTTAGGTCTGCATAAATGGCATTGCATAATGCACATGACTTCGTGTGCATCAGAGTTGCGGCCGTTTAATTCGTAAGCTAACGGCGTAGGTCTATTGTGCGAATGTGACGTAGGTGCCAAAATCACGTTCAGCATGTATACATTCTTCACATGCACTGAGATCAAGGTCGAGTATATGTTGGCTATGCTTAGCATTTGCCTCTTTGTGTAGGCCTATTTCTATACGGTGCTCTGGTGTCATGCGGGTATCAGATAGAACCATAGTTAGTAGGTCATCTCTGAAAAAGATTCAAACGAAACACTACCTAGCAGTGCTTTTTTTCAACCGGAGCGGTCCGGAACGGCGTTCCGGCACCTTTTTTCAGCCATTAAAAATAATTTAGTAAATTAAAATTTTAATAAAAATTTATTTAAATTTACTTAGATACTTTAACTTAATTTCAGTGCTTTCAGTGTTTATAGATATCGATTTATATGAAATAGAAATATTAGCATAAAATATTCCCCTATAATTGTTCTGAATTTTTTTTAGTTCCGGAACCTTTTTCTTTTAGAAAAAAAGCACTGCTACCTAGGATGTATATCATGGGAGGTTCTTTGAAACGGAAACGGAGTTAGGCGGAAATTCTTCACTGTGCTCACGAATTATAGACTTTCAGGAATAGATTAGTTGATAGCAATTACCTCTGTGAATTGGAGTTATAAGCTTCATATATGTTTGTTCTGTGATTCATCATTGCTGGTATCACGAAATAGAGTATCCGTCCTAAGACTATCCGGGGGATATATTAATTTATCCCCCCGGATGGAATAAACCGGTTTAGAGTATCCGGGGAATAAACCATTCTATCCCTAATCGTCATACGCGTCACAATAGACTCGACGAAAATCCAGTCAAAATCACCCAAAACGAAGTAGGCCCTAAATTAATTTAAGGTCGACGTACAAACTAAAGATACGCAACTTAAAATATTTTGTGTGTACAATAAATCTAAACAGTAGGCCTACGACTGAAAAGTGAAAACACTTAAAACCGCCTAAAATGTAAACTAAACCGAATACTCCATTTCGCAAAGGGGGATACTCATGTATGGGGGATACTCTATTTCGTGACACCGGCGCTATAGCCTAGTACTTGAGGCCCTAAAATGTCTTACTTGAGGGTAGTTGAGGTCCCCAATAACTACGAAAAATACACTGCAGACGAGGCACAGATAAGCATAATGACAAGCTAAATTTTTGAGACCTCTTACAAACTTGAGGGACCCCGGGGCCCTTGCGCCGACGCTGTGATTCATTGGCCTGTCGGTCGTTTCAAAACGGTCTATTGGGGCGCTTATTTTACCCTCTGAAATTCTGCCTTTGTTATTGACCTTAGCTTTGAATTATTGCTTAGTGACTTTAACACAAGTTAAAAGTATACGCATAGTAATCTTCGTAATCGTATAGCCTAAACCAATGTCATGCTATACACCAGGTATACTATAGGGCCTAATTCTTCAACACGCAACAGAGACGCTAAACATCATGTCAATTATTATCAACTCTGGATACTCTCTCCACAGGTCTTCCACTCAAAACTGAAGACACTGCTTTTTCACAAATCCTATCCCGATTCCTTCTCCCCTCACCTTCCTCGCCATTTCAACTCTAAGCATCATCCACCTTAGCCCTGACTGTCTGCCTGCCTGACTCTCTGGATTTTGACCCTCTGCCTATCGATTCTGTTTTGGTTAAGCGCCTGTGAATAAGCTGGTTCCCGCGACTTCGCTTTTGTGGGCGCTCTAGAAATATCGAGTTTACGATTACGATTACGATTACGATTACGATATAGGAATCTGTCTGTGGGGCTTCGTGTTTGTGTGCGTGTATGTATTTCTGTGTGCTTGTATGTATTTCTCTATCTCTTTGTGCGTCTGTGCATTTCTGTGTATGTGTAGAAATCCCTTAGAAGCGACTTTCTAGTTATCTGAACATCCTATACCAAATGATGAATCTTTTGTTCTTAATGAACTTGCACCGCTTAATCTGGCGTAGGCGACGCTGTTTTCTTAGAACGCCTTAAGTGTATAGACACATGCATATACATACATCGTGTGCAAGCGCTTGAATCACTCGGCTCTATGGATGATAGCCAGCCTAAGCACAATGCAGATTAGTTACTCAGAATAGGTCCCTGTGTCAGATTAGGTTGCATTGTGAGAGGCGCTTTAGAAGTCCGTAAATAGAATAGAATAGAATATCAACACAGCTGATATTTCTCGTTGCTCCCTCGCCATGTGCGATCGGGAGACCTTGTCGTCGGTCTTGAAACGAACTTAGACGAACTTCTTGTAATTCTAGAAGCTGAACATCACTTGCTCGAGTGGAAACCGTAGAACGCCTTTAAACATGTTTCCCAGATGTCCAGATACATTATGACATACACACATACCTACATCGATTTATAAATATCTATGCATAATTGTATACATATACATGTACATACATGAATGCATGAATGTGTGTATATGTATAATGAATGAATCGTATTTATGTATGTCTGTATGTATATTGTTGGGAGACCTTCCCAACCGAGACACTGTTGACGGTACTTTGTCCTAGATTGAAGAGACATTCTGGATAAAGCTAAATATATTTAGTATTGAACTGAACTATATATTGAAAGTAGGCGTGATGTTATGCTTACTAGAAATATACGAATATCGTTACTGTAACAGAGACAGAAAATAGGATAGTTGATGAACTATATCAGGTATAGTTAAGAAGGAGTGTTCTCTCCTATTTAAACCAATGTAAAAGATTCGTCGTCGAAGCTTGGCAGTTTTCGTTAGGCCTGTTGCCGTGTGATGTCGAATTCTCAGTAGAACTGACCAAGACTTCCTTGTACTAGATAAGTCTAGTTAACTAGTTAAACTGTTGGTTTCGTGTCCGCTGTGGCCAACCAAGTTGTTTGTTTGCTGTGCAACGTTCTCAAGAACTGGAGACGTGTGGAGCTGATGTTCTTCGATAAGGTTGTATGTGTGTTACTATTACGGATTTTGTTTTATATTATACATTCTTTTTTACCTTAGAAACGAGTTTGTCTTCATTCGTATAGTAGCACCTTACATTTGGGGGCTTCGTCCAAAAGTGACGTTAATTCGAAAAGTCTAAAAGTGAAAATTTTGTAGGGACTTTTCTAAAAGAGTCTAGAGACAAAAGTGGGGAAATTAAACCTTTGAAAAGGAAATTTCTTAGTGAAAGTTTTGGCAACAGAGCTGAAATTAATTTGAGTAAGTCTAGAATAGACTAGAGAAAAGCAGGCAAAATGGAGTCGCCTGTAGCAGCAAAAGCGTTAACGCTTGAAGATGTCTTTGACTGTTCTGTTGAAGAATTAAAAGTTGAGTTAGAACGCTTAGGTCAGGAAGCAAAAGGCTTAAGTAAAGCACAGATGCAAAAGAAGTTAGCGAAGTTAGTATCTCCGTCTAAGGCTATGAGTGAGGAGTGGAAAATAAAAAGCAAGTCATTGGAGTTAAAAGCAGCAAAGGAAGCAGAAGAGGCTGATAGACAATTTAAGAGAGAGGAAGCAGAAAGACAGCAGAGAAAGGAAGAGCGTGAATTGGAAATGTTTAAACTTAAGTTAGAAGCAGAAGCTGAAGCAAGAAGGTTAGAAGCAGAAGCTGAAAAACGTAGAGAAGAGGCAGCAGCTGAGCAACGTAGAGTGGATGCAGCAGCTGAACAACGTAAAGCTGAAGCAGAAGCAGCAGCTGAGGAACGTAGAGCTAAGGCTGAAGCGGACAAAAGACAGTTGGAAATGGAGGAAAGAAAATTGGAAGTCGAAGAAAGGAGAATAAAAGCAGAAGCAGAAGCAGTGGTGGAGAAACGCAAAGTAGAAGTTGAAGCAGAGGAGAGGAGAATAAAATTGGAAGCGGAGGTATTGGAGAGAAGAATGAGAGTGGAAGCAGATGCAGCTCAGAATAAGCTACAGTTGGAATTGGAAGTGCAAGAAAAAGATAAAGTGAGACAACATGAGTTGAAATTGAAAAAATTGGAAAATAATGTAATTGAACATGAGGACATGGAGCAAGGTTTTCGAATGTCTAATGCAGTAAAATTTGTTCCGAAATTTGATGAATTAGATGTTGAACATTACTTGTTGGCATTTGAAAAAGCAATGCAAATACATAAATTTCCAAAAGATAAATGGACGGGACTCATTCATACTCAGTTAACTGGCAAGGCACAGAAAGTGTTTTCAGAGCTCAGTGTGGAGGAATGTCAAGACTATGACATTCTGAAGCAAGCATTGTTGAGAGCTTATGCTCGTGTTCCGGAATTTTATAGAAAACGGTTCAGAACAATGAGAAAAGGAAATTTGGAAACATATTCAAATTTTGCTTTTCGAATGAGTTTGCCATTTAACAGTTGGATTGAGGGGGAAGGTGCTACGAAAGAAGTGGATAAACTCATTGAAGTTGTGAAGTTGGAACAATTTGTGAATTGTTTGCCAACAGAACTTCATAGATGGGTAATTGAAAAAAAACCTGAGAGTTTGAGTGAAGCAGCCAAATTAGCAGATGAATTTGCTATTTTGTACAAACCATTTAAAGTGGAAACATTTGGAGGATTCAGAGGTGAAAACAAAGTGGATTTGAATATGGAAAAAGGAAATTGGGGACAATATTCAAATACACCGAAATTTGAGAACAAACCGTGGAATTCTGATTGGAGGGCACCTAAAAAGGCAAGTAAGACGGGTTTTCCTAAGAGTTTGGGGTCACCAGCGTCTTGTGCGTTTTGTGGAGGAAAAAATCACGTGGTTTCAAATTGTTGGCAGTTGAAAGGTAGACAGGAGGTTAATGGACAACGAAATTATGAAACTGCCCCAAAATCAGTTCAGTTAGTGGGGAATGACAACTGCTTTACTGAAAACTCACAAGGTTCGATGCATGTGCATGATAGGTATAAGCCTTTTTGTTCAAATGCATGGTTGTATGGGCATGAAGGTACACGGCGTCAGATAGTGTTGTTGAGGGATTCAGGTTCATTGCAAACTTTGGTTAGCAGGGAAAGAGTAGGAAATGATGAGTTTAATGACACAAAGGAAAATAGGATGATTCAGGGTGTAGTGGGAGATCCTATTGAGATTCCTTTAGTGGAAATTAAATTGGATTCGGAACGAGTGAAGGGAATAGTGTTGTGTGGCTTAATTGATAAGTTACCAGAAGGAGTAGATGTGCTCATAGGTAATGATATTGCAGACTTGGGACCTATAGATATTTCTGTGGTAACTAGAGCACAAGCAGCATTGGATAGGGTTGTCACTGGGAATGAAGATGCCGTGAACGCTCATGCTAGTACACAGTTGGAAATAGTCGAAAATGATTTGGAGTTTTCAGGTGTTAGTGAATTGTTTGACGAGAATAGAATCATTAAGTCAAACATAGGAGAAATTGTGTCTCGAAATGATTTGATTCAATTGCAACGTAACGATGTCTCGATGGAGCCATTGTTTGAGTTGGCTCAATCGGATTCGTCAATGAGGGAACAGAGTTACTATGATGTTTCTAATGATGTCTTGGTAAGACATTGGAGAAATAAGATAGTTCCTGATGGCATTGAGGTAAAACAAATTGTTGTACCTACAGCCTTAAGGACTAAATTACTGCAAGTGGCACATGACATTCCGTCAAGTGGTCATTTGGGAACACAAAAGACCATTGATAGATTGTTGTGTCATTTTTGGTGGCCTGGTGTGTTCAGGGACATCAAGGAATATTGTAGGAGTTGTGATGTGTGTCAGCGATTGGGAAAAGGTGCGGTGAAGGTTCGTGCTCCATTGATAAACTTACCAGTGATTTCTAGTCCATTTTCAAGATTGGCTGTAGATATCGTGGGTCCCTTGAAAATATGTGCGAAATCGGGAAATGAGTATATCTTGACTGTAATGGATTTAGCTACACATTACCCGTTGGCATTTCCTTTAAAAAAGCATTGTGCCATTGAAGTAGCAAAATGTCTAATACAGGTGTTTACAATGTTTGGTTTTCCAGAAGAACTGTTGTCTGATTGTGGAACTGAGTTTATGTCGAAAGTGATGCAAGTTTTTTTGAATGAGTGTCAGGTGACGCAGCTGAAATGTTCGCCGTATCACCCGCAGACCAACGGATGTCTGGAGAGGTTTCACAGGACGTTGAAGGACATGTTAAAAGCGGTGGGTGAGAAATTTCAGGGAGACTGGGATGAAATTCTTCCGTGGGTCTTGTTTGCCTATCGAGAGGTGCCGGTTAAAGGTTTGGGATTTTCTGCTTTTGATTTAACGTTTGGAAGAGACGTGAAAGGTCCTTTGCAATTAATTAAGAAAGCATGGTTGCATGATGATTGGGTTAAGGACTTAAAACAGAGAAATTTGATTGATTTTGTTTTGGATTTGAGGGAGAAAATTCGAAATTCAATGGCATTGGTGAATGAAAATGAAGAAGTTGAAAAGGAGAAAGCGAAGTATTGGTATGATCAGAAAGCCAAGAAAGTGGTGTTTGAAGTTGGTGAGAAGGTGTTGGTATTGTTGCCGCTGATTGGAAAACCATTGCAGGCAAAATACTGTGGTCCATATGTGATAGAGAAAAGGTTGGGTGAAGTGGATTATGTCATTGGAACTCCGGATAGGAGAAAAACTAAACGTGTAGTGCATGTTAATTTGTTGAAAAAATATGTTACACGTGGGTTGGAAACGGATGAAGCAGTGAAGATAAATGTAGTCTTGACAAATCAGGGAAGAGATGTTGAAAATGAAAAAGTTGTCTTTAACGATGTAATTCTTGATCATTTAGATGTGGAGAAAAGGCAGCAGTTGATGACTCTATTGTTGGAGTTTCAACACGTTTTTGGTGACAAGCCAGGACGTACTTCCTTGATTGAACATCGGATTCAATTACAGGAGGGTGCTCGACCTATTCGGCAGACGCCATACAGGTTAAATCCTGAGAAATTACGGTTGGTAACAACTGAAATTGAGGATTTGTTGCAGGATGGGATCATTGAAGAATCGGAGAGCGCGTGGGCGGCTCCGATTATAATGGTTCCCAAACCTGATGGGTCAGGAAGGTTATGCACAGACTTCCGAAAATTGAATATGGTAACTGTGGCGGATCCATTTCCTATGCCAAGGGTGGATACTTTATTGGATAAATTGGGAGGTGCTAAATACATGACAAAATTGGACATGACAAAAGGTTATTGGCAAATACCGATTGCAAAGGAGGATATTCCTTTGACTGGATTTGTGACTCCAAATGGGCATTTTCAATGGCGCTATATGAGTTTTGGTTTACGAAATGCACCAGCTACGTTTAGTAGGTTGGTAAGGAAGTTGTTTCAGGGTATGGAATCATTTTGTGATGCATATCTCGATGACGTGATAATTTTTAGTAGAAATTGGGATAATCATTTGATGCATTTGAAGCAAGTGTTGATGAAAGTGTGGAATGCGCATTTAAAATTGAACTTGAAGAAATGTGTGTTTGCGAATGCTGAGATTGATTTTCTTGGTCATCATTTGGGTTTGAATTCAATTCAACCTAGAACGCAAAAAGTAGAGGCGTTGTTGAAATTTCCTACTCCTGTGAATAAAAAACAGGTACAATCTTTGTTGGGGTTGGCAGGATATTACAGGAGATATATACCGCATTTTGCTGACATAACGGTTCCTTTGAATGAATTGTTAAAGAAAAATAAGATTTTCTCTTGGAATGATGATGCTCAAAGGGCTTTTGTGGATCTCAAATCTAGATTGGCGTCTAGACCAATTTTGAGACCACCTGATTACGATAAACAGTTTTGTTTGGCTGTAGACGCTTCTCAAAATTGTGTGGGAGCTTGTCTGTTTCAGATTACTGATGACGTGGAACATCCGATTTGTTTCCTGAGTCGGAAGCTGAGGATTCATGAGATGCACTATTCGACGATCGAGAAGGAGGCCTTGGCGCTTGTGACAGCGGTCCGAGCGTGCAGCGTCTACTTTGGGTCTTCGCCGGTCTTGGTCTATACAGATCACAGTCCGTTGCAGTTCATAAACACAATGGCAAATTCAAATCAGAAATTGCTTCGATGGAGCCTAGAGTTACAACAGTATACTCTCGACATTAAGCATCGACCGGGAAAAGAGAACTGGATGCCAGATCTCTTGAGTCGACCGTCGCCTGTGGGATCTTCAAGTGTGTTGTTGGGGAGTTGAAGTTGGGGGTTTTGGTTGTGTTTTGCGTAGTTTCATTTGTCATGTTTTTGTGTTTTTTTTCGTTTTGTCGAAAACCGATAGGTTTTCTCTCGTAGTGGTTGGGGGGTATGTTGGGAGACCTTCCCAACCGAGACACTGTTGACGGTACTTTGTCCTAGATTGAAGAGACATTCTGGATAAAGCTAAATATATTTAGTATTGAACTGAACTATATATTGAAAGTAGGCGTGATGTTATGCTTACTAGAAATATACGAATATCGTTACTGTAACAGAGACAGAAAATAGGATAGTTGATGAACTATATCAGGTATAGTTAAGAAGGAGTGTTCTCTCCTATTTAAACCAATGTAAAAGATTCGTCGTCGAAGCTTGGCAGTTTTCGTTAGGCCTGTTGCCGTGTGATGTCGAATTCTCAGTAGAACTGACCAAGACTTCCTTGTACTAGATAAGTCTAGTTAACTAGTTAAACTGTTGGTTTCGTGTCCGCTGTGGCCAACCAAGTTGTTTGTTTGCTGTGCAACGTTCTCAAGAACTGGAGACGTGTGGAGCTGATGTTCTTCGATAAGGTTGTATGTGTGTTACTATTACGGATTTTGTTTTATATTATACATTCTTTTTTACCTTAGAAACGAGTTTGTCTTCATTCGTATAGTAGCACCTTACAATATGTATGTACTATGTAAGTATGAATGTATTCATGTATGTATTTATGCATGCATGAATGCATGCTGTATGTATGTATGCATGTATATATCAATGCATAATTGCATATATACATGCATGTACAAGTTGTACATGTATGAGTGTACGGATGTGTATTTATGTATGTATGAATAAATCTACGTATGTATGTATATATGTATGTTTGTATGTATGTGTGTATGTATGTGTGCTTGTATGTATTTACGCATGCATGCATGTATATGCATGTATGTATGTATGCATGTATGTATGTATGTATGTATGTATGTATGTATGCATGCATGCATGCATGCATGTATGTATGCATGCACGTATGTATTTCATGCATGCATATTATTATGTATGTCTGTATAAACGTATGTATATGTCTAGACACTTTATGTAACGCCATAACTAAGTAGGCCTACCTCGCAATAGTGCTCCTTCCATAAGTTCCATAGGCCCTATAGACTAACATTTTTATTAATGAAGTATCAGCCTCTTTAAGAGTCTAGCAGACCTATGTAGTTATTGTATATCTTTGTGTGTATCTCTTTTATGTATGAAGCCAATCACGAGAGAAGAAGCCATGGATGGCGACTGGAAGGTTCCGTTAATCATAGGTTGCAGCGTCGGAGGATTCCTTTTGATCTTGGCCCTTCTCATTGTCAGCATCTACCTGTGTCGCAGGTAATTATAGAGTTTTTCGGTCGTTAATAAGTACTAAATACCACAGTATGCAGTGCATGCATGCATGCAATGATAGGCTGGTTCTGCGCGTCGCTTCACAGCGCACAGATTTAATCGTTGCATATTGCAACAGCTGCTTCTGTTGTAGTTTGGCAAGGTATTGCGATCAACTTCAAGCTGTCGACTTCAACCTGGATATGACTTGTCTGCAAGTCTGGAAACATCCACGTCACATGTTAATGCTATTCCCATGATAGTCAGATAGTACGCTGTCTCTAAAGATTTCGGCCCTTCCTGTAGGACCTCCCCGTGTATATTTCAAATCTTGCCACAAGTCGCAGTTTATATACAGCAAAATCGACAGACAGACATACAGGCAGACAGTCGTGCATACAGACAGACGGATCAAAAGACAAAAAGACAGATTAGCTAGGCTGGGATAGCAACTGGTATGACAGATTAGCTAAGATAGACAGCAAATGGTATGCAACTCCGCCACTGATCGTACTCTGTCAGTGCCAGCCCCAAGCCTGGATGAAGGAGGAGGGCGACGATAATGATCTATGCTAGCACACAGTGTCGCTAAACTGTTACTACTACTACTACTACATGGTATGCATACATAGGAATAAAATATATAGGACCTAAATGTATGTGTAGTGCACGTTTTTATATAGCGACCGTTTGACCTACTGTACCGTACATACCATGCTCAGTTTCAATGAATTGATTCGGGTGAGATCCTTTACCACCGTTGCCCGTTTGAATGGGTGCCACGCTGCGCATGCCATAGGGTTTCTTTCACAGTTAGAACTCGTCTGTGACGCTTGATAGATAAATAGCGCAATTATTTTTATCGTCATCATCATCAACATCGTTGTTGATGCTGTTGCTGTTATTATTAATACTTTAATTGTTGTTGTTAGTTTATTGTTGTTGTTATTTTGCTGCTGTTATTATTGCTATCATCGTTATCATCATCGTCGTCGTTGTCGTTGTCCTCATCATCGTCGGCGTAATCGGAATTCGGTTGATTAATTATCCTTCTGGTTGATTGCGATTGTGACTCCAGATCGCGCCAGAGGAAGAAGCTATGTTACGACAGCAATCTCAGTTCCAGAGATGCTACAGTTGACTCTGGATACACGACGTTTTCCCTTCAGAAGCCGGGCATGCCACCTCTGCCCGCATCCGCCCAGTCGCACCCTCACGGGGGCCTCTGGACAACACAAGCAGTCTCTCAGGCCCAGACGCAGTGGGCCCAGCCTATCGTCCCAGTCGAAGGTTAGTGCATAAGTGAACCAGTGGCTCAGCTCTCTTTGCTTTAGTGTCTGGTGAATGACCGACAGGCATGCTCATTTTGCGAACCAGTAACATTGAGTGACGGCAAATAAGGTATACGGTGCCGTAAGTATAAAGTAGGCCTACAGTATGGTACCGTAAGGGTAGGTTAAATAAAGTAAGGCAGAGTACAGTGTGTAAGTTAAGGTAAGGTTTGACCTCCTCGGATTCTGACCTGGCACCGGAACGTAAGTATTGAACTTTCGGGGAGGGAGTTGGAAGGGGTCAACCCTCAACATTCATTTTCCCACCCCTCCAGTTAATTTCCGAAAATTGCCTGGGGTAAGTTAGACCCCAGCAGAGCGTTCAGTGGCTCAATGTATCTTATTTGCTGAATTAATTAGGCTAACACTATTGCTTTATTTTTCTTAGTTTACATTCATACCAATTCGGTGTCTATGTCATAATTTCTTTTACAGATATAAATCTGCTGAAAATAAAACTCAAGAGTTTTCCGATAGGCCTCAGGTTTCTTCATTGTTCGATTTTTTTATGGCACTGCTAAGGATCGAGTACGGTAAACGTACCCTCAGCGTTTTGAAATGATCAACGTGTTTCAAATAAAATTCATTAGATAATCATTGTCGTCGTCATCATCATTATCAGCAACAACTGCAGCATCAGTATCATCACCGTCGTCTTCATCATTATCATTATTATCCTGAGTTCAGGCAATTGGCGGCGACGGTTGCAAATAAATTACCTACATTCCTTTCGATCATTTGTCATTTTCTCATATTTAGTACATATTCTCTTTAGCCTGATGTCTTCGTTGTCACGTTGTGTCGTCCATTCAGCGTATACTCGCTGCCTTCCGTTAATTCTCTTTCAGTCGAATCTTTCACGTTGCGCAATTGTACGAGATTCGGTCAGCTGGTAGTTTATTCCACGTGGCCAAACCAACGACCTTTATTCGGCTGAATTACTGTCTGCCTGTACAATAGTGTACATATTATACAAGAACTATATCTTCTCTTACAATTTCTAACCTTTGTAGTCATTCCGTAGCCAACACGTTCCCATTGTGAGCATGTCATTCGTGTTTAAATAGGCTAATACAAGCCAGTGTCTGGCTTACAAAGATTTCTAACAGTTGAATGCATTTTTAAATTTTCAGCGAAATCTCAAAGTGACAAAAAGACGTCGTCTTCTTCATCGATTCACCAATCGTCTACAGAAGATATACATAAAAAGGTAGGACGAGCTTTTGTTGTCCAGAATAGACAGACCTAGCAAAGAAGAGTAAATCAATGAAATATAGCCTACAGCTGTAGAGAATGAATAAAATATGAAGGGATAAACCGATGTCTTCGCCACAAAATTTTTAAATCAAACTAAAACACGTGTTCAGCTTTTTGTAACCAACCACAGTATAACTAACTATTCAGCTAGATCGTCTGCATTTCTCTGGCTGTACCAAGATCTAGAACAGCTATTGGTAGACGTATACGCCTACTTTTTCGGTCGCTGGACATAAACATTGGAATTTTATCCAGCATAATTATTTTCGTTCTGTTCAGTCTCATTCGCTATAAAACTCCCTAACACAAACTAAACCATCTTCAATGTCTACTGCCATCCTGCCTCCTCCTCATAATCGTGTCTTGCATCTATCTTTTTGCAATAATTCACCACGCTCTTCTTCATCGATGTCACTGCCCTCTATGAATTCTTGATTACAGGGGACTTTAGTATACATGTCGATAATCCTTCTGACTCACTTGCCTCCGAATTCCTCATGACGCTCTTGTCATCTGCCTGGTCCAACATGTCAACTACCCACCCACTGTCACAACCACACACTTGACCTCATCATCACGTCATCTCAGTATGCAGAAATAAACTTGAGCTACGACTTATTTATGGTGTTCTGCACTTTATAGCCAACCAATCAACTTTGTTCTATCAAATTCCATTCTTATAAGTCGAATAATTCCTTGGTTCAACAAAATGCTTCAGTAGTCTTTTTCTCAAACATGTATTAGCTTCATGGACTACAATGCTTTATTTTCTTTAATTGATTTTTGGCCTATCGATACCAAATAGCCTAAGTTTGGTTCAGCTGTGGTTACTTAATGTGTATTGCGCATAATTCTGTGAATGTATAGTATAAATATTCTTCATCAACGAATGCTAGAAAAGCAAGGGCAAGCTCATATCAGGAGACCCGTACTTCATTTACAATCATTGGTCATGTCTTCCCTATACTAAGTAAAAACCTGACACCAGCTAACAATAATAAACAACTAATATGCTAGCCAGATGAATGGATAAAATGGTAGGCCTAATCCACCTCAAAAGATTCACAGAAAGTCATGTGCAAGCTCATGTCAGTTGATACAAGCTGTAGGGGAGCCTAAACCGGATCAAGATTCACATAGAAGCCAATGCTAACTCGTATAAGGAAGTCAGTACCGGTATAGGCCTACAGTTACAGTTTTCCCATGCATCGTTTCTGACTCCTTGGCATAAGAAATGCAGCATCAATAAATGAATGGGATACGGACTACTGATAACAGAATCGTTGCAGAAACCAGTGTTAACTAGCACCAGTAAAATATTTACTTCTAGTCAAAGCCATTTTCCTACTTATATGACAATAATGTGTGTAATCTCTCCACTGCGTTTAACCCTTATAGGGTCACGATATTTCTCAACCGATTTTGGTCACCGGGGGGTAAAAAAATACCCCCACTGTGATTCGCATGATTCCCATGATAAACTCCGATTTTCAAGTATAAATCAATTTCACACCAACCACCTGTAGCAAAAGACGGTTCTAGGACAATAACCCCCGGACAATAACCCCCGGACAATCACCCCCGGACAATCACCCCGGGACAATAACCCCCAGGACAATAACCCCCGGACAATAACCCCCTATACTGATATATTAATTATATAAATATACAAATAATGTGAATTAATCATACAGTTTATATTTGAATTTATTAAACATATGTATAAGAGAACTAAAGAACCATGAAATGCCACAGTATGAAATTAAATGCTGTTTATTGTTAATTAGTTCGTCGAACTTAAAAAGAAAGGTTGTGAGCGATTCCACGTAGATAGTCAAGAACATTGCGCTCACTGTAGTTGCTAACGACGGCCAGAATTCTTGCATTGGAATCAGCATACTTCTTCCTTGGAGGTTGTGATGGGTGACAAGCAGAAATTGGCTGCAGTGAACTTGTTGTAATGCTTGTTCTCTTTGAATAAATCCAAAATGGTTGGATGAAAACTTTATGTCTTTATGTCTACTCTTTGCCCGATTGACTACTGATTGTCTGATAATTAGTTTTTGATGTTTGGTAACTCTTTCATGTCTACTAATTGTCTACTAATTGTCTAATAATTAGTTTTTGATGTTTGGTAAGTCAGTACGGGGGTAATTGTCCGGGGGTTATTGTCTCGGGGGTTATTGTCCCGGGGTGATTGTCCGGGGTGATTGTCCGGGGGTTATTGTCCAGGGGGTTATTGTCCTGTTACCCAAAAGACATGTTGGCGATCGGTGTACAACCGGCACCTAGTCGATGCGCAACAAATCCAGCGAAGAAACGTGGTCGATGCCACTCGTGTCCACGTGAAGACGACAAGAAAATAATGTGAACACAAAATTAATGCACTAAGTGCAGCAGTTTCGTGTGCGGAAAGCATGCAGTCAAAACACTTGCATATTCCTGCTTATCCTGCCCACTTTCCCTCTCTGCAGATGCAAATGCAGTAAATGCTGAACGGTACCGTTTGTGTACATTGTAATATCATTGCTTATAATGTCATAATTTAGCAGAACTTCATTTATTCATCCTAATTTGATGAAACCAAAACGATTTCTATACAATATAATGTTCAGATACTGATAAGGAAACATTGTAACAGCAAGACACTCATGTGTAAAGCATACATAATGTTATGTTTATATATTCCTGAGTAAAATAGCTACGACGTGGTGCATTTTCGTACTTTATAGCTGATTTGGGTGCATGAGTAACTAATGAAACTGGATGCATTCTGTAGATGAAACATTTTTAGGAAAAGTCATAGAAGCGATTTCTTCAACTATTTTCAGGGATTAAAATTTCCGTCAAAAACCGAGATGAGGGTATTTGTTTACAGCCCGGTGACCCTATAAGGGTTAACAGTGGCGGCTCTACAGCAGGGCAAGCCAGAGCAAATGCCCTGGTAAAAAGCCTTTGCCCTGATCGTTGCCCTGCCACAA
This sequence comes from Aporrectodea caliginosa, assembly GCA_020284085.1. Lineage (NCBI taxonomy): Eukaryota > Metazoa > Annelida > Clitellata > Crassiclitellata > Lumbricidae > Aporrectodea > Aporrectodea caliginosa. The sequence goes on from JACEVL010001026.1 coordinate 170,023, forward strand.
GGCTGCCAGAATTTTTGCCCTCATCGCCATAAATTGCCCTCTGCAGCACTGGTTATACTTGTATGACTGCCCTGTCTATGCCTTAGTTACAAAAACTGTCTGGCGCCGCCTCTGGCGTTTTAATGACATAAGCGCGCCCTATAACCTATTATAGTGGTGTTATTACATGCTAGGGCCTACTACGATTAAGCATTTATTTCATAAGTTTGAAATAATGCCACCCCTGTAGACAGTTCTCCTATCTTCTCCAGTTATTCACAATCTTAACACTTCGCCCATCCAGCTCCTCTTCTTCCCTATCATTTCTCCGCCTTTCCGTCACCCCGTCACTAAAATTTGCAAATCGCTCCATAGCCATAGCTGTTACGCCTCTCTGGAACAAACTCCCGCCAGAATCACGCCACATATCTGGTCCATCCTAGAATAGAATAGAATCTTCGTTTATTCATAACACATTGTCAGAACGCAATGCGATTACAGGAAAAACAAAACAAAAATAAAAATGTGTAGGCGTTGGCTATTCCGTTTAAAATTTGGTCCAGGATAATATTGGCTGTTATTTTATGTCAAAGGGTCTTAGGATTAATAGATGTCCTTGTAGAGCAGCCTAGGAATAAAGTTTTTGGTGTCTTTAGGTGGGAGTGAGAATTGGTGAGGCCTAGGACGGAGGGTGTACGTAGTCTCCCGTAGTCGAGGGCACAGCCGGCGTAGAACATGATGGTCATTAGTTCTAATCGCAGTGAACAGTCGGTCGTCAGCTTTGCTCGCCATTTCGGCCACAGTTGGAGCATCATGGGGGAGGAGGCCGGTTCGTTTGACTCTTCGTATAAAACTCTCCAGGCGATCCCTCTCTCCACCACTGGCATACCCCCACCATGCTGGCATTGCGTATGTTAATTTTGCTAATGTGGTGCTGCGAGCAATCATATGTAGCATCGATGGAGTTGCTCCATGTGCCCGGAGGGTCTTCAGTGCGTAGAGGGAGGCAGAGCATGCGCCAATGGTACTGTCGATGTGTTCAGAGAACGATAACTTTTCTCCTAGGATGACGCCGAGGATGTTGATGGAAGTCGACCGCGCCACCCCAGACACCGACTGTAGTTGTGCCATGGAGCTCCTCGCCTTTTTCACAAAGACTATCTCGCGGGTTTTAGTTTTAGTGTTTTAGTCCTACGAACTCAACAATACCTCACCTCGTGCTATCTCTCCACAGGTCTTTCACTCAAAACTGAAAACACTGCTCTTCACATATCCTATCCCAATTCATCCTCTTCCTCAATCCTTCCCCTCACCTTCGCTCGCCGTTTCAATTCTAAATAGGCCTACTCTCCACCTTAGCCGGCTGACTGTCTGCCTGCCCGACTCTTTGGATTTTGACCTGGAACTTATTTTGACCCCCTCTGCCTATCGATTTGATTTTGACTGAGCGCCTGTGAATAAGCTGGTTCTCGCGACTTGGCTTTTTCCGGCGCTGTAGAAATCTGGAGATATACGATACGATTTCGGTCTCCGTTTAAGTTGTACCTCTTCAGCTGGCTTAGGTTATATACAGTGGCCTGTCTCCCTGTTATCAATCAATCAATCAATCAATCAATCAATCAATCAATCAATCAAACAATCAGTCAATCAATCAGTCAATCAAATCAATCAATCAATCAATCAATCAATCAATTCAATCAATCAAGCAATAAAGCAAGCAATAAAGCAATCAATCGATCAATCAATCAATCAATCAATCAACATAAACTTCATATAGCGCCCTTTCAAGTTACCTACTCAGAGGCGCTCCCGGCCTAGTCGCGGCTGAAAAGAACGGTTTTAGAGATAAGTAAAAGGCAGAACAATTTGTCCTTGTTCTAGTGGACTGACTACTGACTACCTGGTATCTCAGTCTTGACCTGAATGTGGAATGATTGTGTTACGCAGTGGCGTCAATCAGGAGGGGCAGAGCGGGTCTGTCCCTCCAAAGTTTTGACTGGGGCTTATCTGTCCCCGCCCAAATGCAAAAATCCAGACCCTGAAAAAATCTCTCCCTCCCCGAAGTTATGTACAGGTTTTCGCCTCTGGTGTTACGCCATACATTGGTGTACCACAAGAAACCCAGTAGTGCTGTATAGACAATTGTAGTGACCATAACCTTTTACAGCATATATGTATATCCGTCGTATATGTGAACTACTGAACTGTGTGCTGTATCGTGTTGTGTTGATTGTAGTCGAATGGTTTCTGGAAAGATCGGAAGTCTTCCCACATGCACGAATCCACGGAGTCGATGGAATCAGCGACCGGGAGCAGCAGCGGAAGTTACGGATCACAGTCGGAACTCATTGTGAGGGACCAGAAACAGGAAAGTAAGCACAAGAACAGAGACCACAAGAAGAGCCAGCGCAGATCGGAACTACTGGAACCGGATATGTCCGTCATAGAAGAAGAGTCGAATTTAGGGTCGAAGGTCGGACACCACAAAGTCCTTCCGCCCACCAGCGAACCAGAAGTACCGGTACCTCAGCATCAGGTGGTTGTCCAGGTCCGTCACCATCACCCGGATCAGTTGGGGAATCCTTCAGGGGCAGTGGCAGTCTCCGCCGCTGAGATGGACAGTCGACAGACCATCTATCCACCGTCGGCAGCGGTGAACGTCGATGCCGTCGTGGAAATCCAGCCGAAACAACCTGCAACACGAACACTGACCAACACATCAGAAGGTCAGTCGATCATCCACGGAACATCAGGCACACAGGTTGCGGTGTGACAACCTGCCTGATAATAAATGAATATATATATACATTATATATATATCACGTAATATATATATATATATATATATACATATATATATATATCACGATATATATATATATATATCACGTACCCTCTTTGGGTCAGCTCAGCTGACTTTTTAAGCCACCGGTGTTATCTCGGCGAAGGGTCTTCGAAGCTCTCATCAGCAGTGAACATCGATTATATAATTATTATGGGTATGAGATGCATCTATAATTCTACATGGGCTCTATTATACGTGTTCAATATGCATTGGTGCTATATGGGCTGTGTACGCTCCATGTAGGCATGCTTGAAGGGCTATACAGGGTACAACGCTAGGGTCACGGAAATTTAGGTTATGCCAACCCAGGATAACGTATCGGCGCTCGTGAATAAGCTGGTGCCCTGCATGCGCTTGGCTATCGAGTGGCGCTGCTTAGAAGTTTGGAGTTTACGGTTACGATTACAATAGTCACCTTCTGCTGGTCATCTGTCGCTTCAGTCCTGTGACCTGATCGCCACATTTCGGGGACCCCGTGGTGAAGTGGAAGCTCTTGTGGGGCTCAAGGAAGGTGGATGTCTGGGCGGTCGGATCTCAGTAGAGGGTTGTAAGTCAACAACAGCCGGAATGTCATAATTAGTTAGTTTTACTTATACTCGCCTCTTTTGAGTAGCCTACCTAGCATGCTTATACCCTGTAGCGAAGGAAGGCTAAAGACTGAGGCAGACGGTTAGACACATTATAACTCCTCCACTATTCGCACTCTGATAGTGCCAATCCCAAGCCTGGATAAAAAAGGAGGGTCACGATAATAATCTTTGTTATCACACAGTGTCAATGAACGGAAACTACTGCTAGACACATCATCTAACCGTCGCGTGCACTTTTTAATTTTCAGTGAAATCTCAATATGAGACAGTGACGAAGAATCAATCCCGTTAAGAAACAATCCCTTTAAGAATCAATCCTGTTAAGAATCAATCTCGTTCGTAGTGTCACTTTGTTCAGTTTCATTGTAGTCATTTCATTATAGTTCCAGAATATGAAGTTATCACGTTTGCTTTGTAAATTGGTTTGCAGATAAGCAGTTGATACTCGAAGCGTTTAGCTTTTTGGATGAATTTGAAGAATGACTGCTACCGCATTTACATCAAACCAAATTTAGCTAGTAAGTATTATCACTATCAATTTATAATTATAGGCCCCTATGCTCTGTTATGCCGATAATGTGCTGAGCAGTGGCGGCACTACACCAGAGCAAGCCTTTGGCCTGGTCGTTGCCCTGCCAGAATTTTGCCCTGTCGAGAATATGTTTGGGGCATAAACCGCCTATGCACTGGTTACTTGTATGACTGCCCTGGCTAATCCCTGGTTACAAAAAATGTCGGGCGCCGCCACTGGTGCTGAGATAACCAAGCTCTGCTGGCGCACGGTCGACATTCCGGAATGTTTTTGATACGGTTTGCACACTCCAGAATGTCGACCGGTAATAATACTACGTCACTTGCTGGTGCGGACCACAGTCTGTGCAACAACGACAGACCAGTGGACAGCCAGAGTCGATTCTGTCCACGGGCGAAGTGCGGAGGCGGCTATTATGTTTTAAGTTGGCAATGCAACATATTATAGAGGCACTGTATGAACAGAGCATTGCATAACGGGCACGTAGTCGACTATGCAAACAACCGAATTATGAACCTATCATGTGACCTATGCGTATGGGCCTACCCGGAGTTGTCTTCTATTGAAATACCCTGTATTAAAACTGGACCAGCCAGCTTGTATGCACATAAGCATATTATGCACTTATCCGTTATGCACTTAAGTGTAGGCCCTCTTTGTGTATTTGTGCACTACATTAGGCTATAGGCCTAGATAGTTGGGGTAGCCTACAGGTAAACAAAGTTATATACTGCAGCGTCCCATTAAGAAATTTATTAGTTGTTATCATACAGAGGCGAAACTTGAGTCTAGAAAGTGGGGAGGGTACCAAAGTTCACATTGTTTCCCATTCACCACTCCTAAATAACCAATGTTATTTTCCACACATAATAATAATAATAATAATAATAATAATAGCAATAACAACAACAAAAGCAGCAAAAAGAAGATGACGATGATGATTAGGCCTGCAATGATGATGATGATGATGCTTGATAATTGTTGTGAGTCTTGAGCGCTCAATGGCAGGCTTTCATACAATAAAATAACAATGGGCATTGTTTCTTCTGGGTTTGAAAAGTGGGGGTGCGCCGGTGCGGTATCCTCTAGTCTAAACAGTAGGGGTACAAATTACACCTACGATTGTTATGAATTTTGTTCGCCTACCTAACAGAACCGTCACAAAAGGTTGTTGACCCGATCGATAGTCAGCTATAGTTACAATGGCCTAGAATGTTGCATCCTTTGAACAGATGCGGTCGGCAACCGACTAACTTCGATAAACTGGTCAACACTGCGAAGTAAATATTATGCTTATGATATGTGGGACAACAGAAATAGTTGACCAACAATGCTGTTAGTTAGCATAGTTAACTGAAAGAAACATAGGCCTACAACAACACATACAAAACATACCCATACAAATTGGAAGAAGTAGGCCTAGTAGTAGTTTCAGATTAACGACACTGTGTGATAACAAAGATCATTAGCGTCGCCTTCCTCCTTCATACAGGCTTGGGACTGGCACTGTCAGAGTACAAACAGTGGCTATATAAAGAGTACAAGCAGTGGCGAAGTTAAATTGGTAGAACACTATAATTATGTTCCGTGTATTATAGGCCTAAACTGGTAGAACATTGGGTGTAGGCCTATAATACAAGACTGCGTATATAATGCTGATGTAGATTCCTTATGCTCCGACATACATGTAGGCCTATACTCCAGTGGTTGCCATAACAGTAGGCTATGTTTACTGAATAATTATTGGTCACTTGCGTGTAGTAGGTCTACCCATAAGTACTGTTGTGAATCACAAAGATAAAGTGGCCTATTATTATAGGTGTACTCCCATCCATTGCAACTAATCATTCCATGGAACTAATTTCCATGAGTCATAGACCTTGTGTAGGCCTATAGCCTTTAATTATATAGGCCTAGCATTGTTCATAATTATGACACGCAGATCTCTTTGTTTCACAGGAACAGCATCCAAGTATCAAAGATCCGTCGAGTCTTCTTCGAAATCAACTGATTCCTCTCGACAGACTTCAATCACAATGCCTCTTCCTCATTAATTATCAATTAAAACTATTGTGTATACACTTATTTATTTGCCTCATTATCGATGTATGAACTGTTTTTACCCATGATGTGTGATAAAGAAGAGTGACACTACTAGCTAGGCCTATTTTCATTGCTAAATTTGTGGCCAGCTGCTTATACGTTTACCTCAGGCTGCGCAGCGTTCGAATCTCAAAGCATCGGGTGCAGCAGGTATTCTATAACTCCTTGTGGCAGCGGTGGTGACTGATCTTCCCCGATCAATTCCTCGAAGAATGAGCAGGGTCAAGGCCATACAGCCACTGTAGAGAAAACGTGTACATTGACATTTTACATTTATCCCATATTACTTTTTAGTATTGTCTCATACATCATCATCATCCTCACTACTGCCATCATTTCGTGCTTAGGTCTATTTTTCATTCGTCAGAGATTGACAGGTCTAGTTATAATTATCTCAGTCTCTGAACGGCGCTATAGGCCTATATATTTCAATCTCCCTATATTTTCTTAAAAGCAGTGGGCTAGTGCATGACTGTCGTAGGACCAGCGCGTTGATGGCAGTCCAAAATAAATGATTAACTTTCTTCGCATGCAGCTACGCGTATAGGACATCACACGGCCACACAATGAGGCCTGTCAATACGAGAACCTAAGGCTTTACGTACGTGTTAACGTGTCTGATACCTACCTATCTCGGTTTACATAATTCTTTGTCAGCATATAAGTATTAATTAATGCCTGTCTCCATGTCTATGTCTGTTTGTATGCTTAGGTATGTCTGTCTGCATTAACATTTTAAATATTAAGCCATTGCACCTATATTTTGCACAGGTGAATTATTACTTACAGGTTGAGTAGAAAACATTGTATAATAATTATTAGCTTGTACAATTACTGCTAGAAACGGCATTGCTTTACTGAAATTATTTATGGATTTTTGTTTCATGGATAATTTAATTAATTTGTTATAAACAGCTGTTACAGGTCTTTCAATGCTTGTGTTTATGAAAATCAGTAACTCCAAGTTGTAGTGCTATACAATACAACTGTAATTTAACTTTGAGGTCTATGCAAGTACAACACAATTGTATTTTGACAATGTGTCTTTACAAAGAACATATTGAAGTCAGACAACCGAAAGTAGGCATACATACATGGGGTGGAGTGATTGTTGAATGGTAATACACAGGCATGAAGAACAGAAGGCCGTGGGTTTGATACCCACTAGACCCATAAGGTTGACTCAGCCTTCCACTACCTAGGGGCGATGGTAAAATGAGCAGCAGTAGGACGTATCAGCGCCTAACTGTGTGCCATAGTACAGTAACAGTTATAAAATCGACTCTTGTTTAACTTGCTATCACGTGTTCTTACTATTTCATGTAATCATACTGCAGTTTGTCAGTTTTACTTGAATAAACGAATATTATTATTATTATGTATTAAGACCTCTGAACAGAATGGAAAACGTTTTCAGTATAGAGCAAATGATATTAAATGTCGGTAGCCAGTAGGAGACTTGTAACATGGGGAGACAGAGTTCCAGATGAAATACCGGCAGTGCCTGCAAAAGACAATGTGCTTGTCAAGTTGTCAGAACAACATATTTTTCAGCAGATACTGATCAAAGAGAGCTTCGGCTTTTAACACCTTAACGACAACAGTGTACTCAAAGCGACTGAGAAAGCAATGCAGCACGTTGTTAAAGAGTTAACAGAACTACATGGTGTAGGATGAAGATATGGAGTGGGGAATGGGGATGATTGAAATCATCAAGCTTCAACAGTTCATAATACATGTAGAACCAATCACCGTGCACAGTCAAAGTCCTGCAAGGGAATAAAACATCACAGCATGCAATTGAGTGACACAGCAGTGGACTGGATTTAGAGAACTTGTTTTGTATGTAATGCGGAGTGTAGGTCTATGCGTTCACACCTCCCTCAATACAATTGCCACGCAGAGACTTCGGGCTAGTCTTTCACGCACAACTGCTCAGCACCATTAATTCATTCTTTCTCAATATATCAGGGGTGGTGGGCCACTATAATTGTTGATAAACACGCGGAGGGCCGTAGTGTTTGTCCTCACAGACTCAAAAGAAATACAAAATATTTATTTCATATTTTTAAAATAAGTATAAAAACAGGTACGACTACACTAGGTCACTAGAACTTACAACACTAAATGTTTAGTGTTTTAGACACTTGGTCATTATCATGCAGTATTGTAGTATTAGGTCCAATAGGCCTATTGGGGTATAAGCAGGAGTAAAATATGACAAAAAATTATTTACAAAGGGGTCTTGCAGGCCGCCAATCAATAGCCCGCGGGCCGCATCCCTGCATTAGAGAGTGGCAATTGAGAAATACCATACAAAAAGAACAATAAAATAACAAAATGAAATAATCATAAGTAAAGGCAATACACAGGTTATTAAATTAGAATACACTTTTATATAACAAACTATATGATAACAAGAAATTAATCTACCGGTAGATATAACTATTAGAAATAAAAAAACTCAATGCTTTTATAAACTTGGAAGTCTTGTCAATTCAAGAAAATCAAGAACTTGTGTTTAAGTACTTATAATAAATTAATAGAAATATTAATAACATATTTTCATCATTCTGATTAATACTTCAAAATGAATAGAACAATTTTTTCTGTTAGAACACTTAAAACAATTTAAAATAAATGATTGATGAGCATTAGTTAAATACATAAACGAGCACTATGAAGCTGATTATAAAAACACACCACACCTATAATACCAATCAGTGGTTAAATTGCTCGTTCAGAAGTGATGGATCTCAAAATTTTTGCATTTGTAACCGATAGTCTCTATTTACTATTCAGAAAAAATATAAAATGTGTGAAACACAATGCGTGTTGTAAATCTTTGAAAGAACAACATTCACAAAAGCTTTAATTATGTCAAATAACCATTAAAAAAAGCACATCGGACTTTGGGTGGTGGACTTCCAGTTTCAGATGGCAGGTCTTTTAATTTAGGTGGCAGATATCATCATTCAGGTGGCGGATCTCAAATCAAAGGTGCCCTAACTGAGACCCGGTGGGATCCGGCTGAATTTAACCACTGATACCAATACTCAAATTCAACTCTGACCAAATATAAACACTTAAACAGTTAGTGTTAGCCACTCAAATATTTATTCAAAATCAGCAACTAGACAACAGTCAATTCAACAGCATTATACTGTTGAATGGAAACAACAAATTAAACTGCAGACACAAAAAAAGAAATTGCAAACTAGCTACATGCATTCAGGCTATCAACATAAAATATGCAAATTTAATTCTAATGCATAATAATGACTTTCAAAAGGCACTCTTGTTATGATCTAGAAATATTAATGTTTTTGTTGACAAGTCTGGTTGACTTCTACAGTTGACATGGCCAACAAGCCTGTTCAGTCTGGCTTGACAGAGCCAAAAATTGAGATGGGAGAGGCCAATTTGTAAAGCTTGAAAATACTTGACCTTGGTGACCTATTAAGTCATAAGCCTTTTCTGGTCGTTTTCTCTGTCCATTCCAACACTTGTTGGTACTTAAAATGCGCAACACAACTGTCCTGATACATATATTTCAAACATTTCTATGACTTTTTGCTTGAAGTCTCTAACTTTTCATCACGTGTTTCCTTTAACTATTTTAACCATTTTTACTTACAAATTTCTCTGGACAATCTTTGTCAAAACTGGTTTGGGGACCAACTGAATGGTAAGTTCCTCACAAATGCATTGTGCGCAGCAAACCATTTACTCTCGCATAAGCAGCTATCTTGCAAACTTCAGCCCTTATGGTGTTATACCATACGTTAAAGTGTGCTGGGGAGTTGTTTTTAATACTGCTTGTCCATGGTTTCTGGTGTGAAGCAGGGTAGCGTGTTATCACCCTCTTTGTAATGTTTTCAGAAAAATTTTGTGCACCTGTTTCAACTCAACATGGGATGTCACATGAATACTGTCTACCGATGACAGCTGCTACTCTGTCAACAGGTTGCCAGACATGCTTGATTTATGCTTTTCTGTTTCCATTGCTAAAGATCTGCAGTTCAATCACTCAGTCCTACTTCATAAACATAGGTCAAATGGCCAATTCTGTTACGTTTTCCATGATTTTCAGGGATTCCCCAAATCCATGGGTGCCATAAATAAAATACACTGGTTTGGTCAATAGACAAGAAGATGTCATCCAGTGTATGGAGGAGAGCAGTTTCAGTAAGCCGACTGATAAGGGCTGAAGTTGGAAGAGGAAGTGATGTGTTTTTTCATACGCGCAAGTATCTTGGAAATGTTATTGAAGTTGGAGATAATAGTTCAAGTACACATTATGGTAGGAAGATGAACTTAACACATTGGAATTCAGTACCATATATAGAAAGTTATTTGGCTTCAATTGTTGGGGATCTATGAAAACTTCATCTATGGCCTTGGCAGATTAGACATTCACATACATGTAATTAAGAAACACTGCAAACATTTTGTTGCATAAATCATTCAACATTATATTTTTATATATACTTTATGTTGCTCTTTTTGTCGACATTCTGCTTGCGATACTGAATGCGGCATTCACTTCAATTTCAAATCTAACTTCATTGGCAATATTTACAAACAATTTCTCAGTATACAGGTACAATATAATAATAATAATCTTTTCTTTATTAAGCGCCTGACAAAGCACTGCGCTGTACATTTACATGTTATGCAATTTAAAGCTTAACTACTAACAGAACAGACAGCCTGCAATACAACTAGCAGCCTACAAAGCATATCCGCCCAACGGGACTCTCACTCGGTACCTCTCGCTCTCTACGCCAGATGTTATCCAATGCGCTATTTGGCCCCAAGACTTACTCCTGAAGTTGTTTTCGCTACGCTGTTTGCGTCAGAAGCACCGTTGCATCATACTATATTGCTCTGCCTACAAGCATACCTTAGTACTTGTACTGTAAATCATAGGGACACCACATCTATCCCTGACCAGATCATGTCTGCTAACTCAGGTTGACTTCTCATGATCTATTCTGCCACTCACCTTATGGTAAACTTTGACTGGATGATTTTGTCACTGCACCATACTACAGCAGAGCATAATCACATTAAGTGTCGTAAGTACCAAGGCAGCCTTCAGTCATCACCATTAGTCCAAGTTAACAGGCAATCTATTTGGCTCCTTCCGTCATATTGCTAATTGCTAATATTCAATCACGAGATCTGATCTACAATCACATTAAGACGCAAACGTCGGTCACAGTTGTGAAGTCTTTGGACTAATTAGACTAGCACCCGTAAATATAAATGGCTTTTGTAGTATTAGTTGATGGAGGTAACTAGGTACCAATTCACATGTCATGCATTCAACTTTGTTTGCTTTTCATTTCAAGTTACATGTTAATAGTATCTCCTTAGACTGTTTACTCTCTGTACTTCACAAAAACATTATCCTCAGTGGCTTCTCCACTACTTGTGCAGGATTCAAACAACCATCCATTTATGCAGAGCCTTTGTAAATCCCTCATTGTTAGTACGCTACAATTTGATTATTCATCCAATCATACGGTCCTTGTCTGGTTAAGCTCATCTCTGCAATCTGATTTACTTGACCAGACTTCTTCATTTCATTTCGGTTGACCTGGTATTCTACAACGTGCAGTTTCTTGGCTGTGCCACTCTGGCACAGCTGACTCGGCTTGGTTACGTTGCGCTCTTCAGTCCAGCATGGTTGATCAGGTCTAGTCAAGTCACTTTGGCTGACTTTCGTCTCGTGACCAGTAGCCATCTGGCTCAAATGATCCATCTTGGTTGATGTGGCTAAGACGGTTTGGTTAGCTCGGTCTGGTTCCAGTTGATCTAGCTTCCTGTATAATGGCGTCTTGTTTTGAGCACCTGCGGCAGCTGACTGCGATGACCATGATGATGACGCTAAAAAAACATCACATCACCATAAACATAGTCTTATGGAACTAAATATATATTTTATACAAATTATCCATGTTAGATCTGCACTACATGCCACTCGCACTCTCCTAAGGATGCTTCTATTCTTATGAAAAGAGCATTCAGGTGTTCTAGTGTTGACTATGGTAACACCATCAGTTCAGACTAGGATGGTCCTCATAGTAATGGCAAAAATTTTAATTTTACATAAATATTATGACACCCCTAATTCTTCTCACCATGAAACATGAATATCTATAAAGTCTGAATAAAACTGCCTGCTATTAAGAGCTCGCCTTGGGAGTGTCTCTGAGTAGTTTTCTCGTAACTTTAGGTGCTATATAAATGGGCAATTAAAGTTTTCTGGTAGAGATGCAATATATATGCAATTATGGGGGATACTCGATAGTGCAATGGTTAGCATGTTGGACTGTCGATCAAGAGGCCGGGGGTTCAAATCCTTACCAGGGTGGAAATTTGGTTCGAGATTTCTGCTCCACCTGTGCCCCTAGACTATATATGTACCTCATAGCACAGTTATAGAATAGTATGGTTGACATCATGACTCCTACATTCATTTAAGCTCTAGATCACAGTCTCATTACAACACAATGTTATTATAATGTGATAGATTGTACTAAAAATGGCTCCACACTAAGGTATCAATATCAGGCATTTCCTATTTATATATAAAGAAATATTAAAATACAATCTTGTCAGGTAAATTATGGAAAATACAACTAGAACTATAAACACTCATAAGCTCATAAACTACTAGAGTTTCTTAAAAAACCCATCAAATGAAAACTTCAGAAGATCAGATGTTCTGCAGATCTGTAACTTGCCTGTGCTGTTTGAATGGCTTGAAGAAGTCTGCAGATATGGCTAGAAAAAGACAGAAATGAAGAACAAGGCAAGTTTCAAATCCTAAAGAGATTAAATGCAGTCCATACACAGTCCATAGTCCAAAAACTACTATCAAAATGTACACAAGCCACAGCATAGAAGAAGAATAATAATACCATAATTAGCTAGAATAATAACTCAGAAGAATAATTCAGTTTAGCCAAAATAATAATTCAATTATTCTGCTTAGCCAGAAAAATAATTAAGAAGAAAAATTCAGTTCAGCCAGAATAATGCTTCAGAAGAATAATTCAGAATAATAATTCATAAGAATAATTCAGTTTAGCCAGAATAACAATTCAGAAGATTAATTCAGTTTAAATAATCAGAATAATAATTCATAAGAATAATCCTATTTAGCCAGAATAATAAATCAGAAGAATAATTCTGTTTAGGCAAAATAAGAATAATTAATGTCTCCTCTGAATACAGACTACAGTCATACGGAAAAACAGAGGCCATGCACTTAATTAGATGACTAGCGCCATTCCAGACTTGAAACAAGGCAGGATTTTACTTTAGAAACAACTACATGTACCATAATCAGGAAAATAACAACATGCAAGAGGACAGGCAGTTGGAGACAAGGTTTGCCACGACGCTGCTACTAACAGTGCTACACAATACTATTATTTCACTGAAGACAACAGATTAGATTGCTGTAAGATTAAATCGGCTCAGCTTAAATTAGAAAACTGCAGCAGGTGATCAGATGAAATTCTAAATGATAGCTTCATATCAAAGAAGCATAATAACAATCATAATAATTATAATAATAATAATTACAATAATAATCATAATCATATGGATTAAAAAAAATAATGACACTGAGCTTCTTTTAACATGATAATCATCTTACCTGGTATGCTGCTCTATATGGATTCTTGTATCGCTCTAATTCTGCCTCAGTTTTTTGCAGCTAAAATAATAGAGACATTGGTTAGCACTAGGGATGTAGACAGCATACTCAAGTCTGTAGATGCAAAAGACTTGAGCACATCAGGATGCCTATCTCTCATCACGCAGTCCACACACCAAGATATGCCAAAAACTACTATGAAAATTTACACAAGCCACAGCAGAAGAATAATTCCGACATGAAACTCAGCGGAAGTAAACTTCAAGTCAGAAATTATTAGGGCAAATGCTGCATTTAGACAGAATAATCCACCATAATGGCAAACAAGGCGTATAAAAAACTAACGTCCTGCCAACAGGCACAGTATATCAGGAGCCACAGCCAAAGTAGGTGAGTACACACAACATCAGAAACTGCACTCATTAATAACTAACTATAAGTCATCATTTCACTTAAAATCCTTAATTAGAGCTCAATGAGTACTCGTCTACTTCTACAGTGCTCTATCACCTATGCAATAAACTTCCACTTAACAACACTTAATTCAAATACTTCCATACTCTCTCTACATCATCTGCCCAAACTTCTCTATATTCACCTAACAACTGCCAAGTTTCCAGCAAAGAAATGGCACTCATAAATTTCACACAGCAACTTCCATTACTTACTTCTCCACTCATACACAAAGGCACTTGCACTCCGTCAGTGCTCACAGTTTTCCAACTCACCTTGTCCCGAATTAAGCGAAGTTCGTTCAGAGCTGTCATCAGTTGTTCCCTGATTGAATCAGCAGATCCCTTAATGAGAAGTTTCTCTTTTCTCTCATTCTCAAAATCCTCCCTATATGTGGCCAACTGAAGAACAACATCATAATTATACGGAGTGCTGCTTCAAAAACCACAGTTAATCCACAACAATGTTCAGTACAACATATGACAGACTGGAGCTCATATCAGTGAAATGGAGAAAATATGGTCTGTGGAGATACTGCCTGTAAGAAAACATGGGAAGCCTGCCAAGCAAATCGTTCACTGCACCCCACTGCTATTCTCGGTCCATTTGTAGAATAAAAGGAAAACCAAAGCAAGAGTTCAAATCCCTGGGTTGATAATTACTGTATAATGGAAGTATTTTGCATTTGTAAATGTCCAAATTTTGTCTATTCAAAAATCTCAGATAATATTGAATATTTGTACAGAACCAAATTTATAATGACAAGCATCATATCATTACAGAAATAAACTTATCCCATGGCATTATAGTAACTCAGCATAAAGCATTGTCTGACATGGTAGCTGACTGCATTATACAGCATCCAATTGTGTGACGTGGCAGTTGATTGTGTGACATCATATCTGATTGGTCTGAGCACACACCACTTAATATGTACAGTGTGCACGTTTGAGCGTCCTCTGAAAGTTACCACGTAGGGACTTTGAGCATGTCTTCATACACAATTGCTCAGCTTCATATATACAAAGAAAATAATTAAGGACTCTATACAGTCCAGGAGAAACTTAAACCAGGATATTCTGCATTATAAGCAATCACAAAACCACGCCACATGATTGAAGCAAATATCGAGACTGAAGATCATTTCACCAAATTAAAAAAATGAAAACAACAGGACAAAACAAGATATAAGTCGAACCAACCTGTGCCTCATACAACTGGGAATCACATGTTCCTCCACGACCAACAACAGGCTGTTGTACAGGTCCTGGGTTGGGACGTTGTGCACCACTTGACATAAGCAGCCGTGCTTGCTCAACAACTGCAGTTTCCAAAAGCCGCTTTTCAGTTCTAAAATTATTTTTTGTAAACACAGCATACATAATTTTCATCAGATTGCCTTCAGAAGTCAGGAATTTCGTACAGCAAAGGCAATTCATTCAAACAGTTACAACTGACCTGAATCTGAGGCAATGATTTTTAGTATACAACACTGTGACTAGAAAAAGTTCAAAACATCTTAATTTAACAACTGTTTCACATATTTCACAATATATAAATGAATGTGCTATCTCAACACAGTAACAAGAGGTCAGTGAATGTCCAATTGATGAATACTCCAAGACTTAACACTTCAACAACGAGCTGCATTGGTTTCCCAGTCACTTTTAGTTTGTACAAGTGTTAAAACAGTTTCCCCAACTTATTCAACGAGTTGCAGTATAGGCCTACTTGATTTTTCAAATTTTGACAGAAGATGAATACACCAATACTGCATCTTAGGCTGAAGTTGACTATATAATAATTATATATGATAATACAATGATATATGATAATAGTCTACTACTACATAATAATAATAATAATCTTCGTTTAATATCTTTCATTCTGACAATAACGCAGTATGATTACAATTCAGTATGAACGGATGATCACAAGTTATTACAGGAGTCGAATTTAACTGTATTCGGCAGCCATGCAAGGCGCCCATCACGTCCTACATCGCATTTTACCAACGCGCCATCTCGAGAATGAATAGGTTGAGTGGACCTTTGGGAGGATGGTATGCGGACGTTTCGTCAAAGGACGATTCGTCAACGAACTGTTCGTGAACGGACTGTTCGTCAAACGGAATCGATTATTAATTCTTGTTGACCAATAAAAGGTTTGCTAGTCCATTAAGCGTGACGGCAGGTGTGCAAAATACATACAATTGAAGTTGTATTGATGATAATAACTCTTCCTTAATTTAAATAGAAGTTGGATTGATATAATAATTTTTTGTGAAACTAGAAGTTGGATTGATTAAAATAATTCTTGCTATTTAAGCAAAGAATTAGTTTCATCAATCCAACTTCTATTTAAGCAAAGAATTCCAGTTTAAATTGAGAGCGTGTGATATTTGCAAGAAAATGGTTTACATAATCTCTCCTCATGCGAGGACAGAATCCCCACCGGCTAGGATATAATTAAATCACAGGGAAAAATTTATTATTTCCCCTGGACCAACAGTCCGTTGACGAATCGTCCGTTGACGAATCGTCCGTTGACGAAACGTCCTAGAACCGGGAAGCGATCCCGCTACCTATTGCTCTTCACGCCAGTGATGTCACCACTATACTATGGATGAATACATAAATAAATGAGGGATCACGATAATCTTGAACATTATTGCAAACAATTAATACACACACTTTCAGGAGCTAAATCACAAAGGATGTTTGATAGTCAATTTATCAGTCTATCTATCTCGTTATCTATTGTTGGCAAACAATTATTTCAAATTAAGTGCACTCACAAGACTTTCTCGATAAACAGTGACTGCCTGTGGTTTGCTTCCTTCAACTGCAAGAGCTCCTCATCACGAGAACGAAGGAGTGCATCTTGATTTTGAACAATATGCTGCAAATATTCCACAGAAATACATAAATGTCCAGATACATACACATATACATGCTGGTACAAACTTACCAATACATACATATACACATACACAGTTACACACATATGTGCATGCATACATATACACAATACAACTGTATTTACATAAGAGGAAAGCTACATAAGAATCTGAAGAATCAATGGTCAAATCTACGATATGGAGTGTGGTGCTATACAAATTGGAAACATGGACCACGAGGAAGGAAGACATCAAAAGATTGGAGGCCTTTGAGATGTGGATACGGTAAAGGATGGAGAGTCAGCTGGCTTGAGCGCAGGACAAATAAAGAGATACTACAAATGGTGGACTAAAAGAGAGTGAAGTTATTGGACTGGATGAAGGAGTGTTACAGCAAGTTCAAGAAGAGAGACGGACAACGTGATGAATGGCGACATTGGACGCATGAATCTGCCTAGGAAGGTAGAGAACCAAAAGAAGAGAGCACTGTATTTAATATTGTCCTCCATCCAAAGTTCTGAAGTGCACACACGATTATACGAGAGATTATCAATGGCACTGAGCAATTGTGAGCACAGGACTTGCTCAAGGTCTCTACACAGTAACCACCTTGGGTCGGTCTCAAACCTGCACCTCCATGTCACAGACCGAACACTCTAAAGTCTAACCAATCAGCCACCATGAACCACCATTAAATTGTGTACTTTGAGCAAGTATCAGTAAGCAAAATAAAATAAATATATCCACAGTTCAGCTATGTTGGAACCAAAGTGGGGTAACATTATGACATTGTTATTATGCCAATTTATTCCTCTATCAGCAGTTTGAACTGGATCCAGTAGGTCACCCAATATTTACACCACTTTCTAACCACTAAAGCACATAGGTAAATAATTTCAACATTACAATATATTCGTCCTATAATTTTTCTTATTTATGAGTAACTTTTCAGCATTTATACATGCCTTTGACGAGTCTCACTTGTAGTGGAACTACATGAATTTGTAATTACAATTAGAATCAATAATCAATAATTATCAGCAGTTAATATTAACCTTAGAATATATTCCTCCTTAAATTTTTCTAACTTAAATGTAAACGTTAACATTCTACTATACTATATCAGACACTAAGGATGTCAATCCTAATGCAGAAAAAAACAACAATGGTGTAGGAGAAAGTAATAAAGTAATGCACCAAATACCTCTAAGTGGCCACCTCCGATGTAACCCTCACGCATTTCACGAGGTAAGCTATTGCCAAGGCCTTCAAAACACTCCCGATCAAATGGGACATAACTCTCGTAATCATTAAAGTCTGAGCACTGCTGAACATATGATCCAGTCATGGAAAGCTGGCATGCTGCTCCTTGCATCCGAGCATTCCGATCAGTGTTGATCTCTTTCCGTGCAGTGGGGTCTGGTTTCGGCAAATGCTCCCTTAAATCTAATTGTTCATGAGGCTGCATAGCTTGCCTCAGGGAAAGCAGTGACAACTCACGTTCTAATTTAGGCATGAAACTGTTTTGTTCACGATCCTTAACATATTGCGGATTTAGATCGGACCTCAGTTCGAATGTGTGACCGCTCCTAGAGTCAGGTTGTGGCGGATGACACACTCCAGAATGCAAACTGCCGCTGAAAAGCAAAGGTTCGTCCTCTCGAAATAAAAATTCCGACTGTGATTCTGAACGAGATTGCTGACATGATGGCAACTTCGTTTCTGGTAACTTTGTGTTGTCACTACCACCACCAGCAGGAAAAGTACTCAAAGCGATCTCGTTATCATGGTTGGGAGACGTTGGAAAGGCTATTTCACTCCGTCTTGTTGCCAACCCAAAACCAAATTGATTCCTAGCACTAGATGCTACTTTGGGACCATAATTGAAATCAGTTCTATCAACATCAGTCCTTTCACTCCATGAACTGTTTTGTCTTCTTAACTGTGGGCTGTAAGTTAGTTCTCCTTGCAGTTGTGACGATGACTGATGTCGTGGCAAAGGTACAGAATGTGACGAATATAGTTCTGGCTGAATGTGGGAGACACTACCCGAACTCCCCTCCGTTGATGTGTCTCTGCTGTTACCATCGACTTCATCCATATTACTAAATCTACAATACAGAAACCAATAACAATTTAACACAAAATATTTTCAGACAAACTTTCATAGAACATAAACTAATCGAATATAAATATATGAAATAATAATCCCTGTGTCTAATGCGCACGCATCAACTAAAACCAAGTCATAATCAGGTCAACCAAGTCTTTAAACTGACTTTGCATATACAAACATTTATAGGACATGTGCACTGTTCTTTGTAATGCAGGGACATATTCATAAGATAGGGGAAAGCCAGTCTGAGCATAGTGTCTACACTGGGAGTAACTATTCCCTGAATAACACTAAGCCGTAATAGCTTAACCTTTATGTGTAGGCTAACAGAGGAAGGAAAGCTACTTGCAGGCAACAAGTACTTACATAACCTGCAGGCATGAACAGAGTTGGACAAAGAATGACACAATAAGAGGTCATAGCCTGCAGGGCAGCAGCACAGTTGGAGGGATTGGGAGACAGCAAATGAGATGGCAAGACTACAAACACAGATGAAGAGACTGATACATGAAAGGACATACCCTGGCAGACATCAAGTATCATGTGACATTGATGACGTAACTGTATACATGGCAAGGGCACGTGCTTCGTAAATGATATTCAACAGACTGGGCAATTCCAAAGTATGTTATGTGGTTATAATATAAAACCTGTTACACATTTGTCTGATTTAATAAACCGATTACATAACAGATCTGCATCCGTCAACATTGCGACTAAGTCATAGGGCTTGAGTTGCAAGAAATCGTAATTTATTTCGCAATGCACTAGACATCACACAAAACTGAGTTGAGTGGGAAAGATGACTGAAAATCATGACATATGTTTCCTTCTTTTATGCAGAAATTGTAAAGCATGGTTAACTAAAAGGTAATGGACATCTGAAGTATTTCTACGCACCATTTTGCTTTCAGGCTAAGTTTCAAGAAAACATTAAAGTGGAAAGACAACAGGTCATTAATTATGAACATGGTTCAATATAACGCTAATCAGCAAAATTAATCACAAGCTGCTGTGACCATTGTTCATTCCGTCATCATAACACACTTGGACTTTGGCAACATTGTCGTTGGAGGCCTGCCTGCCAAAGGTCAGAATTCATCAGCTTCCGTCCATCCTTAACTGAGCTGCCTGGGCCATGGGCAATCTGCCAAATTGCCATATGTTTCAAACTACATGTGAGAGACACAGCACTGGCTTACAGTTGAGGATCGAATTACAATCAATGCCGCTGCTTTTCTGATGCTGGGCTATCTATTTAGAACTACCTGCTTCTCAACCTGGTCATCTTATGTAGAGTAGAAGTATTGGTAACCTATCAAGGTGTGCCGTACAAAATTAAACTGTCTTTTCCTCCTTGGTCGAGCATCAATGGTCAGTTTGGCCCCAGAATTCATCAGGGGGCTCCGTGTTCCTGTATTGATCCAGCCAGGTCGACGAACACTGCACTATTCAGCTGGCAGATGCGTGTTATTCTCATGCTCCTATACGGCGATTCACTCACATTGATCCTTCTCATGTGTTGGACCGTCTTCATTGAAGAGTCTCCTACTTGAAATTAGAACTTTACCCTCACAGATAGCTCAGAAAACATTATCAGCTAATCTTAAGAGGCGCCTTTTTAGATCTGCTAGTTTAGCCATGGATGTTATCTGCTTAGCCATCGCCTTTGTGAGGTTTTAAGTGTGCTATATGTGTTCAGATACAATACATACACACAGACAATTACAATACATACATACAATGGAGGATCCCTAAACCCAGAATATGTTCAGCACAGCAATCGATACTGAAAACTACAAAATTATGGTCAAGCCTCAAACACATACCTTTATGTTAAGTCAATCCTCAGCATTACATCTTTCTTCCATCTAAAATAAAAATTTCTGCAAATTTCATCCACTAGTGTAGTAGTAGGCTCTGCCAATTTTATGCACCTATTAAGTTATCTCAGATCTGAACATAGATGCCGAGAGTCCCATGGCAAGGCAAACATCTTTGTAATAGTAATAGTACCTTATATAGCATATCTCACAGGGAAACCATTCAGATGCTGAAAAAACAAAACCGCGATCAAACCAAATGGATTTAAACTCTGACAGAATACAACCAAATAAACACCAAAGGTTCATACCCAAGGCTGGTACGCCAACTACTCCAGAAGGATGGCTGACCCTTATAGGACCTCATGCTTTTCAATTTCCAACTTTCCAAAAATCTACTTGTTATATAACGTTAGCACTTGCGCTGACAGTAGACAGTTTGTAAAGCATCCTAGAAATAGCTTGATATCGATGATGCTACAGAAATTTCCATCACTATAATTACAACTTACAGGCAACTAAGTAGGCAGAAAGAGCAAAATGTAGTACACAGTACCTAACATAAACTGCAGGATATGTGCCTAATTAGCATAAAGCCTTGGGCATAACAATTAAGCCAAGTGAATTCAAGGAGCCCTTTATGCAATATCCTGCTAGCTTTCCTCATGTACAAAACACTGAAAATCATGGTTACAACTCCGAATTGTTTAAAGGCCCATCCTCTTTTCCATTAGCACTGCTTGCAAGTGTGTTGTTTCTGGAAGACCTCTTGTCTTTGAGTGCTATGTTGTTTGCTCATTATGCACAGTCACACAGGTGCTATGCAGATTGCAGAGCCTAAGGGAGCTATGAGATTGTTTATTTAAGAGCTTTTCAGAAGTTTCTTTGGGTTTTTTTTGGCTGTATTCTGTCTCTGTAAAAGGATGCAATTGTTTCTTAGGTTTAGGCAATTACCACAGATTAGGGCTGTCAACTTTTGCTTTTGCCAATCCTGGACGCCCGCATGTCACTCGATATGCCATTACCAATTTACCCTGTATACAATGTAATAAATGCTGCACCTGTCTAATGTACGATCTACAGTCTACTGAAAATAGTCTTTAAAAATTACAGTCAAATTATCAAAAGACAAGTGGCCTATAGATACATATAAAATTAGAACCAACTTCAAGAGCAAACCATTTATTAATCGGTAAACTGAGGAGCTTACAGCCCAGCACGAGCGAAGTTCATGTATAGAATGGCAGGTTAAACAATACGCTAAAAGTTATAATTAGATTCATGCTACACACAACAGTGCTGTTATTCTATTCTATTTATGGACTCCAAAGTCTCACAGTACAACCTAAGCCAGAGACGCTTCCAGTTGAACGGAACCCTCGTTAAACAAGAAAAGTCTTTAGAGAACTAGCAGAAACAGTAGTGCCCCCAGATACATCACAGCAAAGTTAAGGTACCTGGACATATCCAGTTCTGTACAAAGGGTCTTTATATTCACAACGATGCTGTGCTGTGGCAGTCTGAGATCGAGGAACTAGAAGATCAGATGGTCAAAAGAGCATTTTTAACAGAGTTCTTAAGGTAAGCCTCATAAGATCACAGAGATGCGATGCAACACCGCCACACGCTCTTATGTAAAATTATCAAAGCCAAACAGAATGCGTAATTAAAGTGACTGGCCTTTGAAAAGGAAGCCAATGAAGGTCTTCAGTCATGAAAGGAAAAATATAGGGAGCTCGTCGTTAGGCGGGCAATCAGACGAGCAGCAGCCTAACGCATTAGTGCAAGCCACAGGGAGTTTTGGTAGGTTGATAAGTCAGCTATTATTTAAGTAGTCAATGCGTGAACAAAGCACAGGCATGAACCACACTGCCATGCCATTCCATACAGAATAGATAACTCAAGCACACTACCCTCTATTCTATGGTTAGTGGTCACTCTGTACAACTTATTTACGGCCGGCAGTTTGAGTTCAGTGTGTGAAAACCAGAACAACATTTTATTAAATGGATATTGACACCAAATTCCAGGACCAATTTGGATCAGTCCTGGACACTGGATTGCACAAGGCCGATTCCAGGTCTCTCCAGGTGAATCCTGGATAGTTTGGCAGCCCTATCACAGATAAACACTGACAGCCTAGTGGTAATCTTAAAAAGTCTGAGTTTTGCAGCCAAATCAATTATACTAGCAATCAGTTGTCCATTTACTGTTATGACACCTGCAACAAAAGGCAATTCTGCTAATGTAATGTAACATGTGGTAATGCTTCTCTTGTTGCTGTAATGTAACATATTGTAATGCTTCTCTTGCTTTTGTCACCTGCCTATCAAAAGACTTAATCTAAGTCTGAGGAGCTTACAGATTACAGGAGAGTGCAGCTGATATGAAACAAACTAGCCACAAGTTTACACTAAATACTCTACACCAACTTAGCAATACATTAAAGTGGCAATGATAGTTCATGTCAATACAGATTAAGCACTTACCAGACTTCACACTTGAAGCGGAATAGTTGTTAAACGCAGTGACTTCAATTACGGTATTAGATCCCCTAATTGATAGATTTCTCATGCATCGACGACGGGAATACCGGGTACCTGGACTCTACTGCAGGAGGTTCTTGCACTCTTAGAAGGATCTTCTATATTCGGTTTAAACAACGTTCCAACTTACAAAAGTCATCGGATAATAAGTTCTTCACCGGAAAAAGCGCTACCCTATAGTGACAGAGATGTGATGCAACACAGCCACACGCTTTTATGTAAAATTATCAAAGCCAAACAGCATGTGTAATTAAAGTGACTGGCCTTTTAAACAGACAGCATAACAGAAAAAATAAAGGAAAATATGTCTGGGCTAGTCTCATGACGTTAAATGTCATTTTGTACCGAGTATCTGTCAGATGGCTAACATTGCTCACTGGAAGAGTCGCCAGTGGCAGGCTCGTTTGGAATGTCAAGAGGTCAAGCTGATGCACACTACTTAACAGTGACAGCAAATTACATATTCACGAAAAGAAATTACACCTACGCTTCGTGTTTTACTTGGATTAGTGAGCAATTCATTACTCAGCAATAAGTCACACCTACTATTAAATGATCTGCGGTTAATTCTTATAAGAGCCTTGTCTTAGAAGCACAACAGATGACTGTGCGCCGACGACAGTATAACTGACACAAAAGCATAAGAAGCACCAAAATAACACTAAATACTCTACACCATTTTAGCAATTCATTAACGTGGCAATGATATTTAAAATTAATACAAATTAATCACTTACCAGTGTTTAAATATCAAGCGAAATAGATTTAAAACGCAATGACTTCAATGATGCCCAAACATCCCCTAATTGATAAATTTCCAGGTTTCGACGACGGGGATACGCTTTCCTGACTCTACTGCAGGAGGCTCTTATAAAATCAGAAGGCTCTTCTGACTTCGGTTTTAAATATCTTAGAATTATAATTCTCTTCGGATATTATCTTCCTCACCGAAAAAAAACGTGAAATTCTTCATCCAAAATTAAATATAGGAGGATTCTAGGATAAGGCATAACCTAAATTTGTAACCATGACATGAGCAACAGATGAGCAATGGAGATCTGAAGTTCAAAGGCTGCTCCATTAAAAACTTCCTGTTTATGCGAAGTTCCGCAAAATCCCCTCGCGCGGATGATTGCAACCCTGTATAGTAGTATTTCGTAAATATACGACATAGTATAGTTTAGTAATCGTATGGTTATTACACATTAGGTAGGCTACTAATAATTATATTAAAACATTACCTCGATGGCTAAACCAAAAGTCAAGAAGGTGATCAAATTACGAAATGACAGTATAAATAGAATAATAATAGCACATGGAAAACGCCCTGTTCGCTTTTCAGTGGTTTTACAGAGTGAGATGGTTCTTTAAATTTAGTAACTGTTTTTTTTATCCAGTTTCCCAACCACTGCACGTTTGTCTAGTCATGGTTATATCCGGGTTATATGTAGCGTGCTATAGGCTACTGCTTGTAGTGAAAGGTCATAGATGTGTCGAGATTTTTGCTCCATCTACCTCTCTGGCCAACTAATCTAGAATGAGTATATAGGCCTAGGCTACTGACCATGGACATAGTCGGTGGAAGATCACCCAACGAGGGAGAGGACTGGCCACGAGCCCTTATAGGCTGAGAAAATGAAGTTGCTCTTCACACTCATGATTACCTCAAGGGACTGCTCTTCTCTTTTTCCTAACCATTAAATTTCCATGCTCAATTGAACATTTAGCATATTAAAAGTCTGTTTTGCAGCATTGTTGAATACAATACTCTCTGGTAGCATCGATCTACCTCTTTCTCTCACCTTAAAACCTTCCTTTTCTCTTGGAGTACCTGGGAGCGCCTCTGAAAGGCTTATGCTATGAGAAGCGCTTTATAAATGATCAAATACAATACAATACAGACTAAATTATTGTTTTTCCCAGATAAGGACACTGGCAGAGTTAAAAAAATGCCGAGTTATAAAAATGTTTGGGACACGACTTTGCATTTACAAAAAATAAAGTTTCTTTACAAAGAGGCCTAGAATATTAGATCAAAGTCGTCATTAAAGCCTGAAGCTGAAACTAGTCATTACACAATATACTTCTTGATCAAATTGCCAAGACATTTGCAACTTAACATCTAAGACTTAGTCTAAGACTCTATGATCTGTGTTAATGTCCTAGGCTGTCTCCTGCCTCCTATAAAGAATGTTACCTACTCACTCCGTCCTCGTTCACACAACCGTGAGAAACCTCGTGCTGACGCATTAACACAATGTGGTTTTATTATGCAAATGTTATTGAATTGACTTTATTGCTCACCTCTTCATTATCCTTACCCTCTCACAGCTCCACAGATGTCTGTTTGTAATTGCATATTATGATTTTTTGTGATTCAACACTCTTAGATTGTCCTTATCCGATGTTCCCACAGTGCGTTTGCAGGCAGTTCAGTAAAGCACAAACTTACTTACATACTGTGTCATAGCTTATGTTTATTTATATTACTATGTAATAGGCCTACGTCTCTGTCATAGCTTATACATATTTAGACAAGTGTGTATATTTTATATGTGTGTATGGCTGTTTCTATAGAATTATCTACGTATGTGCAGCCGACATCAACAGACCGGGCCTGCTGTTATACCTGCCAGCATGCAGCCAATGTATGACCTGTATAGAGCCCATACGGGGTCCGATCTAATACCAGTGGCAATGCTGGCAGAGGTGTCACTGTAGTCCGAGACTTGTGACAACCATACATAAAAAGGACAGCTTGTGTCTCCACACAAGTGAATGGTCTTGGCTGCATTTGCCCACTGGAATTGTAAAACCTCTATTTTATTAATACTGGAGAAAACCAGACGAATCCGGTATAGCAAACTGCTCACCTACAGCATACTCGACTATTCATGGCAACACAAACGTTTCATGCATGCTACATAAATGTAAACAACCTTAGAGATCATTGCACGGCACGCTGTATCGAAATGAAAATACCTCGACTGTAATAGAGCGGGAAAAGTTAATGAAGACCTCAGATCTGTAACCACTAGCTTCAAGTTTCGTGGTCAATGATCGACATTCTGCTGGCCTTTACATGGGGTCTACAGAGCTACAACTAGAGTATGACCACAAGGGACTAATTGATCCCTAAATGCTCCATTATAATAGGTCTCTAATCTAAAGCCATTTTACCAGGAACGTCTGTAACACGTCTGTAGTAATGAACAAGACACCAGTTGATCGTCACTTTCTAAAACCGCAACATATATCAGTTGCTTCTTTCGCATTTATACATTCATTCGGACACAGGTTGCTAAGCATGTGATCATTTTCATTTACATAGTACCTATGAAACTTTAAAAGGTGTTAAATGCACCTATAGTCCTTAACTCTATACTGGTTTTCAAGGATCTCTTGACAGAAGCACAAATCCATGTACATGTAGTACAGCAATTTCACAGCCAGGAAACTCTTATAGCCAGACAACAAACTGACAGTTTCATATAACTCACCAAACAATCAATCAATCAATCAATCAACTGATCAATCAGTCTATCTTGACAGCTGGATTATGAATCAGAAAAACTCAATAATGTAAAATCAAGACAAGCGATTACCACAAAATAATGCAATGAATTTTTCACTTCAACAGCTAACTTCGTTTCATCAGCAGAGTACTTGTGAAGGACTGAAATCTTTGTTCTGTTCAAGAATTCGAAGAAGTACTTCTGTCAGATTAGCCAAGAATAACCAGAATGATTACAGCTAGTTTGCAAAGTGATTACATGAAAGTAGGACACAAATTAGTGTTCACAATAGGGTGTGACCGATTCTTGAATCAAAAATCGTTTTGTCAAATTTTGCCCTAGATCGATTAATCGGAAATAGCGCATCCCAGGACTACTGATCCAAGTAATATTTTTAACCAAAAACAATTCCTTTTTTCATTAATACAAAAATAGCATCCTGTTTTGCCAACCTCCTGCAGTAATCTTTATCATCGAAAGTCCGTGTAAAATAATAAAATTGAGTCGACACATCAACAAAATGGCGGACAGTTGGGCTTTTGAGTTACAAAAAGTGTTTAGAACCAAATAAAATGAATATTGCCAATTAATCGGATCGGATCCGGAATCGGCCAACTATTCGGAATGGGCAAAAAAAACAATCGGTCACACCCTACTTCACAGGACCAGTGTGTCGACAAGAATCGCCAACATAAACCTGAAATTCATGAATCGCAACAGAATTTCACAGAAACAAAGAACACAGACAAACAATCAATTTGCATCATTATTTCACAACTGGTAAAATTCTAACAAAATGGCCGATTGTTAACGGACCTCAGGTGTCTAGGGTGATGAAACTGGGTTCAAAGGCCATATTTCAGTGCCAAGGTCATGAGATTGTCTCAAGACAGGAAGGTGAAATATAACCCAGAATGACCACTCAAAAACGTTTAACACGTGTTCACAACTACTACGTCAAGGCTCAAGAGCTTCTGGCTGATTTGCAGGCCACAAATTTGCAGAGTACCAATTTGACAAATTTTCCTGCAGTTCCGTAACAATTTACTGAAAACGTGCCTTATATTATCAAAATCCACATCCTTGACAGAGCACTTAAAATCCAGCCTTTCAATATCATAATGCTCCATCGCATTGCCTGAATGGCACTAAGCGAAGTGCAAGCCATCAGAACATGTCACTCAATACGTCTACCTTGCAGGCAATATTAACGAAACAGTGTATTTACACAATTTAAAGCAGATTAAGTCCGACTTCTCTTTGCTCTTAGTTGCACAGAGTGGAAAGAAAGTTGGCAGAGAACTCAAACCTGGATAAACATGGAAAATGGCCAATTATGCATGTTTATATATACACACAGCCAGTGGCTAAATTACTCATCCAGAGGTGGCAGATCTCCAAATCTTTACAAATCTAAAACTGAAGCCTAACTGGCAAACCTTTAACTGATATATTCGCTATTTGCTATTCGGATAAGCATAAAATGTGTGAAACAAGGTGTATATGGTCGATTATTGTAACGGAAACATATTTAGGCGATGGGTCTAATGGCAGATCTCATAGTTTAGGTGGCGGATCTCATAGTTCAGGTGGCGGATCTGAAATCCGAGGAGCCGGATCTGGGATCCAGCTGCACTTAACAATGCACATAACCTGTAGCCATGGGATTTTCACTAGACAAAAAACTCCAAGCCCCTACCCTATTATCTGAACCCTTTACCACTGCATCCAAATGACCACCCATAAAGGTTTAATAAATATGCTCTTAACTACTATGTCAAGACTTGAGAGCTTTGGAAACTCTAGCTACTTCATTGAATAAAAGTACCAGTTGTGTATATATAAACCTATCAAATACCCAGATACATATTGAGTTCTACTTATTAAAACCTAAACTGTAACTGCAAAGCATTCGATCCTTATTGGTTTCAATCTATAAATGAAAAGACTAAATCCCTCCTCTCTTAATCCCAGTTACAAGCCAATATATGGACAGCATTTTACAATTATATCTTGAAAGCAATCAACATAACTATATATTATCTAAAAACTAATAATATATAATATGTTAGCTGCAATAATTTAATTATACACTAACAGAAACTCGTGTCAGTAGCAGACAAGGCTAAGTTTAGCATTCAGAGGAAGTGTTATAATATTACTATTATATTAAACTCAATATAATAAGAAGTTGACTGGGTTACAAACACACATCATTACATAAAAGTTTCTATTCAAGAACTGGTCACACAGGGTCGTGACCCCAGTTTCAACCAGCAGTGACATCTGAAGGCGCATTATTACAGCATGATGCAAGTCTTCTTCTTCTTCGGCTTAGGCTTTGGACAAAGCACGGCACGAATCGCCTCGTCAAACACCGTCTTCAGGCCCTTCTGAGTCAACGCCGAGCACTCCAGATACTTCACGGCACCAATTTCTTTTGCCATTGCCAAACCCTAAAACCACCACACCGCTGTACATTCAGTCGATCAATTAATAGTCCAATATCATACCAATCAATTCATCGTTTGCACAGGAAATCAGTCAGTAAAACACTTAATGTGACATCCATAGCCCTTATTTCAAATCCCAAATGTTAAAATCTTTACCAACAGTTGAGTCTTACATTTGCTTTGTCAAAAAGGACTGATGATTGGAGCTTTAATGCTTGAACAATAAGACTGTACTGAAAGTGACTGGGAAACCAGTGCAGCTTGTCGCTATTTAAAGAGAAAAAGTCGATTCTACTGAATGTAAGAATTGACTTATGACCACCTGTAACTAATTTCTTTTGCCACTGCCAAACCCTACAACCACAGAATCTGTGTCTCAGCAGATTTCATATCGCATTGCTGCTCTCGTTTCTTGCTGTTTTCTTGGCTGTGCTCTATCTTACTTGTGCGATCTTTACTGCCCAGTGTCCAACGTTGCAGCGCGTTGAGTGCTTTGCTCTGCGACTAGGGATGAACTTTTAGTTCCACAATCTCGCTTGGCTACCAGACAATGCCGAGCTTTCTCAGTTGTAGGCCCCTCCATCTGGAATGATCTCCCACCAGAGCTGCGTTCATTACTTCTGATCAACTCAACAAGGTTTCATAAGACGCTCCAGTCTTTCTTCTTTAGTCGTGGCTGGGCTGGGAGCGCTCCTGAGTAGGTTTCTTGAAGGGGTGAGCTATATAAATTATAAGAATGAATGAATGAATGAATAGAAAGACTCTGTAAGTGTTTCACACATAAATACATAGACACGTAGGTCAACCAATCAGCTTAATCAGTGAACATAATAAATTAATCATCCAAAAAGTGCCTCTTCACAGTAGATAAGAAGAGAACTGAATAGTGATATGCTACCTGTGGATAGGTGATAGGCGATAGCTTCTTGTCCCTTAGTCTTTCTATTGTCTCCTTGTCCTCACGCAAGTCCAGCTTAGTGCCTACTAAGACGATCGGAGTGGCCGGACAGTGATGGCTAACCTCAGGATACCACTGTAGAAAAAACAGAACACACAAACTCAGCAAAGATAAGCACAGGTTAAGACACCATGCGACACGGTAATCAGTTGATAGCTCATCTTCTAATGCAGGTGTCCTAGTCATTGTGTTCAGACCATGAAACAGTCCTTAACTCAAACCAAAAGCTAACACCATTGATTTATAGTAAGGGATATTTTAATTATTAATTAATTAAATCTGCAACACGTGCACTGTGCAGTCACGCCGAAATGTGAACCTGAGGTGCAGATAGTAAGCCACCAGGAGAAGATGCAGTGAGATATCAAAATGCTTGAAAGCCAAGGAGAAATGGTGAGTTTTGAGCCGCCTTTTGAAGGAAGGAAGGGAATTTGAGCTAAGAATAGACAGTGGAAGTTGATTCCATTCCTTGGGGTAGAAGCATGGAATGCACATATGAAACAATGATGCTAACTAAACACGACAAAATTAGCCACAGAGCAAACAGAAAGTGAAAATCAGAAAAGATTTATCATTATATAGCTGAAGCCTGAATTTTAAAACAACTTTCTCATTCTACCAAACAATCATTTACACTACCGGGTAGTTACAGGGTCTAAAAGGGAACTGTAGTAATGCATGGTGGCAGAATGGTAAAGTGATTGTGTTTTGCTTTTACATCTTGGGTTCAAGCAACACGTATGCAACTGCACTTAAAAGATTCAGAGGTCAATCAGACAATGCTCCACCTGAGAGTTGCCCTTGGCTAAACCCAGACACTTACACTTAACTCTACTTCTCATTAAGCCTCCTTTGTTCATGACTGCAAAAATGATGATTCCTAGTTCAACAGCATAATCCACACGAACAGTTAACCAGATATTGGACTGTTAGTATTGTGGTTGCAATTATCTTTTGACCCAAGGGCCATGGCTGTGAAGACCAATGGTATTAGCCGGTGTTAGCAGCACAAACACTGAGCAACTGCCTTACCTCCCCTTTACGATGAATGTAGCATCAGCTTACCATGATGCATCATGATGGTAAGATGTAGATGAAGCAGCTGCTGCATTTTTTGGCATGGCAATTCAGTTATACAAGGAAAATCAACTTAAACACTGCAGCCGGTTGAAACTCTATCCATTCTAGTCTAATGACTTCTATAGCACCATTATTAGAGGTGTCAGAACTTTAGTAAAATGTGGCTTGGATACCTGTATCAACTTTGAGCAGTTAACCAACTACCTATCACTCCATAAACTCCAACACTGTATAAATAACGTAGCCCTTCAGCAGGTATATTTCGGATGGGAAGATTAATCAATATATTTCTTATAAAAGGTAATTTTATCACCTGTTAGAAACACCTACATGTGGAGAAGTTCGGTTTACACAAAATAATGTTGAACTTAAAAAGAGTTGAACACTTGCTCAATGTTTTGATAAATGTCCATCAACAACACATTATTCACAGTTCCATAATATTACATAACTAATAATAATCCCACCCAAAGTTATCAAAACTACTAAGTATAGTAAAAAAGAGAACTGTATATGAAATCACAATTAAAACATGCAAGTTAATAAAATTCTCTATAATCTGAGGCACTGAGCACCAGATTTATCAATAAGGTTAGGCCACTCTGGCACTCAAAAACTCATTTATGGGCTTCTTTTAATTGAAACAGAGTGTCTCATACAATAAACTGATACCAGTCATTAACTTTTATCATCCCTGTTGAAAACTATATCAGCGGAACATTACTCATATCAACTGCACATAGAGGCCTGACATAGGCGACTAGTTCCAGTTGGCTTGAAGTCCAGCATCGGGCAGGGCTGTTCCAATCAGGTGATTACTATAGCTACAAATGTCCCACACATTATGAAAAGACCAGACTAATATTCACTAGTATCACTATGATAAATACTGGTAATAGCATCCCTGCCTTTTGCAGCTATCCTAGCCAGCTAGCAACCAAGGTCTAGCTGGGGCCACTCTGCTGCATCGAATACAAAATCTGAATACCCATCCAAAGATGGGTACCCTGCCTCCTGGTGCCCGTCGACAAACCATTATAGTGCCCAAGGTGTCAATCAATGGTAGCTTCATATAAAATGTAGTCAATGTAGTACTATGTTATTGACCCCTAGCTGAAGTCTGATAGGTCATGAAACCACAATTCAGTCTAATTGGGTAAGCAAACTAAAACACGCAAGTTATAAGTTTAGATCTGAAATAATTGACAGAATGCAGATCTTCCAAAACTTTGGACAAAGTCACAGAGAATGTCTCAGAGCCCAACGCTGTCTGGACTTCAAAAGAATCAGATGAATTTTTTAGATATTAATGGTGATGCCACTGAATATGTCATCAATTACTAACAAAGATTGCCAAACACGCTAAATGCCTCATAGGTCTTACCTTGGCTCGAACATTTTCAAACGAGGCTGGACTAATCAGAGAGAAACAGATGAGGAAGACATCCTGAAAGTCAGAAAAGAACATCACTGTTAAACAGCAGTCACAGGGTTAATATATTTCTTCCATAGCAGTGAAACTAACACACAATGCTACACTTCAAGTTTTACCATTTTGCAAATGTTTCATGTGATAATGTTTCATCATTCATGTAATAATGTTTCATTATTACAATGACATATTGGTTTTGTTACAACTAAAGCACTGCTGAAGTTTCCTCACATTAGGGAAGTAAAAATGTCCATGAGTAAATACATTATTCACAGAAAAATAGTGACATAAATTGCTGAATGGGTGTTTGCCAAGAACTACCGGTTACATAACAAAACTCATTTAACAAGTGATTTAATTGCTGAATACAAACTGGCAACTCAAGCCTCACGTGTTCCATAAACGAACACTTTTCCTTACATGTCGACTTGGCAATCGAACATCAATTCCATGCAACTGTCCAAAATTCACACCCAGTGTTCAGGCATGAATTGCCTGTAATTGGAGGTTAAACTAGGGCATTGAAAAAGTGTTCCGGCTGCTCGCTTGATCAATAAATAATCAGATAACCGTTTTCTTACAGTCTGTGGATAAGAGAGTGGTCTGAGTCGGTCGTAGTCTTCCTGCCCTGCAGTATCCCACAGTCCTAGGTTAATTGGTCGACCATCAACCATCACGTTGGCAGAATAATTATCAAATCTGAAACATTTTAGCAATTAAACCAATTACAACCCCATTCATCATTCAGAAAATGTGTAGATACAGAAGAATTAAGAAACAAAGGATGGATAAGTTTTCACTTAAATAGTCAGAAACCAGATCTACTTGATAACTAGTGATAGTTACAGATCTACTTGTTGATAGCTACAAATCTACATGATGTTGATAGTTAAAAACTACTAACAGATCTACTTGTTGTTGATAGTAACAAATCTACATGATGACGATAGTTAAAAACTACAAACAAATATACTTGTTGTTGATAGTAACAAATCTACATGATGTTGATAGTTAATAACTACTAACAGATATACTTGTTGTTGATAGTAACAAATCTACTTATTGTTGATAGCTACAGATCTAC
Source organism: Aporrectodea caliginosa (assembly GCA_020284085.1). Lineage (NCBI taxonomy): Eukaryota > Metazoa > Annelida > Clitellata > Crassiclitellata > Lumbricidae > Aporrectodea > Aporrectodea caliginosa. Next base: position 204,106 of record JACEVL010001026.1, read on the forward strand.
TTGATGTTGATAGCTACAAATCTACATGATGTTGAAAGTTAAAAACTACAGACATTCCTGAACTGTGCCCTTGGCAAGTTCATTGTGAAACCAAAATTCTGGGCATTCTAAGAATATTCATAATCTGTATGTCATAAAAGTGGTAAAATGAGCATTACTTTCATCTTTAAAATGGCTCAACAGTTTGTAAAACAATTGTTGAGTGTAATAAAATTATTCACAATACTAAAATGATAGATATTAAGGTTATAAACTAACTGCAAAAATACAAGATTGAGAAACATTGAATTACATATTATAATACAGTCAATAAAAACAAACAACCAAGACCTACACGGTTGGTATGTATTCTCCTGGGAAGGCATTGGTTGTGTAACTGATCAGCAGGCATGTCTTACCTACAGCGCTGTAAAAAGATAATAAGAAATATATGAGTGACACAGATACATCGTTGAATTCAACTAAACTTTAGTCCAGTTTGATCACTGGGCTGAAATATGGCAAAAATCTCTGAAACCACAGTGAAGACTTCACCTTTTGCTGTTCTGCCTTGGTATTATTTTGTAAAGCAGAATTTTTAAAAAGAAGGAACAGCATCATCTAAAATATCTTAGCTGTTGTCATGCTATTTGACGTTATTTCCATTCTCATTGTTGTCCTCATTGTGACAATGATGATGATGATGACAATGATGGTAATACATAATAATTATACAATAACTGGTGGCTGATAGTAGATAAGCAGCAATTGGGTGAATGATGCAAACTTGGTACAAGGCCATAGTCATGATTTTAACAGAGGCTCATGCAATACGATTCACAGATAGATGATGGAAATAATGGTTTGAAGCATAAAAAAGTTTCTTTCTGAAATATAAAACACTGTCAGACTGGGTGGGTTCACTGGAAGTAGCTCTCTGCAGTTTACTAAACAGAAGTCAGACATTTACATTAAATAAATTATTAAACGATCGACGGCATTCCTCTTCTAAATTATACCTACAGTCAGTGTTAATTTCGTGAACGAAACAAAAACAAGAATGAAAAAGATTAGATAATCGTTCACGAAAACTAAAACTAGAAAGAAATTGCGAACTGAAACTAAATAAAAACGAAAAAGAATTGACGCGGAACGAGATAAAAACGAGAACGATATTGAAATCTTGAACTAAAACTATAGAAAATAAAAGAATCTATTGCGGTAGAAATTTCGGCGGCAACGCTGTTTAACGGCGCGCATGTGTAGAAATTACTGTCACCCTACCTCACTTTACTTGAACTAAAACTATAGAAAATACAAGAATCTATTGTGGTAGAAATTTCGGCGGCAACGCTGTTTAACTCTCTATTGCATAAAGAAGCCAGTGGGGAGGCCAGTCCCGGCAGTGGCGTCCAAACCTCCCACTGGGAATTGGAGAACAAACTTCCACTCTGGCCGACTTACATCTGAGACCCAGAAGTAGTCACTGAGAATTATATTGCAGGCCGTTATATTATCGGAAATCAACAACAACCCAGTTTATATTCAAAGCGTGTGTAAACTCCCCCTCCCATTTCTGGCAGCCGTGGGAGATCTTTCTCCCAACCCCCATTGGCAGACACCACTGGCACTGGTGGGTCATCGGACATCAACTCATTTTATGGCTCAGTTCCTCTTTAATTAACCCCATCCCTTCTAGCTGTCTTACTTGGCCCCTAGTTCACCATACCACAACGATGCCAAAGGCCAGCAGTGTTAATTTCGTGAACGAACTGAAACGAGAAACGAAAAGCATTTCATTAGAACTTTTCAAACATTCTTTTATGCACCACAAAAACTTCCCCCATTTCTAAATTTATTTGACGCCAATACAAGTATTTTGGAAAAAACTGTTACTTTGTTATTTACTGATTTAGTACTGATTTACTCTAGTCTTTCCATGATTTCCAGGTAACAAGCAACGCTGAAGCCGGGAGGTTATATTTTTGAATAGGGTGACCAGAAGTGGCTGTTTCTTTAGGATTACCCTCACCTCTTTCAAGTATATGGATCTATAGACTTTACTGATTGAACTGTTCTTGAGTGACACGCTTTTATAGAGCAGTATACAAACACTGGCCATTTCCACGGCAAACTTATAGTATCGGAGGCTGAAGAATATAGTGCGTAAGTTTACTGGCGTCGTGAGTGTCGGTTAGGGTCAGGTTAGGCGTCGTCAGGGTCGGTTAGGGTCAGGGTTAGTGTCGTCATTAGAAAACCTGGTACCGTCCGACGTCCGCACAGCATGCCAAAAGATACTGTATACTCCTTCTGCCCCCGATAATGTAAGTTTGCCATTTCCACAACAGGGTCCAGACAACCATCCGTATCACCACCAAGGCAAATAATGAATAAATTCACACACCCGTCGCCCACGACAACACATTTGATCGCCTGCATTCTCCAGCTGCATTAACCAATTATGTAGGAAGTGTTATTCGACCGTGTATACCGTGTAAACACCAAATCGTAGGCTTTAAACCGATCGCTGATTAACAGAAAATTCCCTCAATTTAATCAACGTTTTAAACTTTTTTCCGTCAAAACTAATATGGCCACTTCCGCAAAGTCCTACTTCACAAAAGATTACATATTTTTTTATCGAATTTGTTTCATTACGTCATCTGACCGCTTAGTGCCATCTAGCAGGTGCCTGATTATTGCTGCGTCTAGTCTTTTGATCGGCTATATTCGTACTGATTTTCATATTGTGCAATTTAAATAGTCATTGAAAATCGAAGTGTACCGCAGCGTAATTTTTCAAATAAAAATCATAATGACAAAATTTATGAATGATTCCATTGGCGGCGCTTTGCGCTGTCTGTTACAGGTGTGGAGACGTCATGAAGTATGGAATTTGAGTATATATCAGAGTGCATTCCATTTCCTACTCGCCGTGGGCGCAGTGTTGCAGTCAACAAGTAGACTCCGAACCGTAAAACAGTATGGTCTTGTTTAGCGCAACTTCAATAGGCCATACAAGGCGCTAAGATAGTTAAGACGAATATCAATAATCCAGCTGTGGACTTGGTTATTTTCAGTCTTGTGTCGAAGACGCAGAATCCAATGGTCATCCAGGTAGACAAGCAGAAGGACTGGGGTGGACAATGCAGTGTTTTGCAAAGTTGTGGAAGTCTGGAAGACATTGCAAGCTCGAAGGATAGAGCTAATTCCGTATAAGAGGATGGAGGACTTGATAGTGCTGGAATGTGCATTAAGCTAGTCTGGAGGTATACGCTCAGGCAGCTATGGCTGGGTATGCGGTTCATTTTTTTAACCTCGGCGCATGTATTACACGGCAATTAGTGGCCAGCCACTATAGCTGCCAGCCGCCTGGTCTTTGTTTTAGGCTAGGTCTTGTCTTTGGGGCCGTCCATAAAGTACGTCACGCTCAGGGGTGCAATTTAAAAAGTGTGACAGTTTGTGACATGGGGAGGGGGTCAGGCCATGTGTGGTAATTTTTCACATTTATTTATTTATTATTTTATTTATAATTTATTTTTTATTTTTTAGTAGAATTTCATAGCTCATGAAAAATAATTTTCAAAATTTTTCTTAAACATTTTAATTAGTTTTATGTCAAAATAGCATGAAATGCATATCTCCTGAATGTGTTTTTCACGATTCCTCTTGCTAGGAGCGCAGTAATAATGGCTGTTGTGTGACTTCAATAGGCCATACAAGACGTCACACATTTATTTATGTTATTATTTTATTTATAATTTACTTTTTTATTTTTAGTAGAATTTCATAGCTTTTAAAAATAATTTTCAAAGGTTTTTCTTAAACATTTTAATTAGTTTTATGTCAAAATAGCATGAAATGCATATCTCCTGAATGTCTTTTCACGATTCCTCTTGCTAGGAGCGCTAGTAATAATGCTGTTGCGAAGCCTTGTTTATGTATTAGCCTTGCTTTGGAATGTATTATTATTTCTATGTTGCTCATGTGACTATACTCTGGGTATACGGTTCCGAGTTTTGTGACAGTTTGTGGCATGAATTACACGGGGGGTAAAATGGTCTAAAAATAGCGTGACGTACTTTGTGGACGGCTAGGACGTCTTGGGGCTAGTCTACATCTCGCCTATTGAGGTCTTATTTACACGTTCCAAGACTCGATCGATGTTTGTGACAACTGACAATTAAGTTAAAAATTGCGGTTTTGCATACTGATAGCCTACGTACAGCGCCAAGCGTAAATTATTAGGCCTAGACAGAGACAGAGTGTGTGTGTGTGTGTGTGTGTGTGTGTGTGTGCGTGTGCGTGTGTGTGCGTGTGCGTGTGTGTATCTGGTTTAACTTTCAAGCTATATATTTTACACATTATTTTTAAATCTCAAAAGTCGTATAAGGTCTATAATGTTCGCTAGAGGACAGGAATTTAATTTCATCTTACATGACCTTAGCCTGAACGCTGCATTTATTGATCTACTGCTTAATGGCATAATAATTATGAACATCCGTCCGTTTTAAGGACATTCAGCGTTACAACAGCTTATGAAGAAAACCGCCACTTCCCCGGCCGTCTGTCCGTGCTGTAGTAGTGCCAGTCCCAAGCCTGGAGAAAGGAGGACGATAAAAGCAACTCTAATCATATTTGTTATGACACAGCGTGGTTAAACGGAAACTAAACAGCTTCGTTGTCGGTTGGGGGTATAGCTCAGTGGCAGAGCATTCGACTGCAGATCGAGAGGTCACCGGTTCAACTCCGGTTGCCCCCTTATAAATGTTTTCGCGTAACGCAATATCAGTTAGGCCTACACAAATTAATTTCAGACGTGTTATTGCCATCATGTTCTAACACAGCTTATTTAGCACAACGCGAATTTGTCTACAATAAGCCATTTAAATGAGGATTTAAATAATCGAATCACTGAATGCAAAGTTATTTGATCGGATAAAATTTAAATTTATGAAGTCAAGACATTAAGTCCAGACTACTATGTGGTAGAGCACGTGATTCCAGGTGGAAGCACGCCAATCATACTGAAAATTTTACAGAATTACAACTATTAAATGAATTAAGCCACAGGAAACATAATTATATGCAACCAAGGTATAATACACTGGTTTGTGAGAACTGAATATGCAGTTTTGAACTTAAGCGCTAAATGAATCAGCTACTTTACCGCAGTCTACCGTTGCCAACGAGTCGGTAATAGATAGCTCTGTTGCCAACTGCGTTTGGTGCACAGTTCTGTCGGTGCTCGCTTCTTCGTTGCTAGGCAACGCAGCCAAAAGCGTACGCGCACTATCCTGTGATAAACTGCATCTGGAAAAGTGATCATGGCTGGTAACGTAAGTTTTGAAGTTTTTATTTATAAAATTTAGTCATCGCTGGCAACGGATGTGCTGATGAGATTTCATTCTTTTCGATCCATTCTTTGCAAACTTCTTCACGACTTCAATGTCGCTCGAGATGCCTTGCGAATTATCTATATTATCTAAAACACTTCGCTCTACTAATCTTTGCATCTCTATGTCAGAATCAGTTAGAATCCTCAAAGATTAATCCCTTTCGTGGAGGACATGATTCATAAATGCTGATTAACATCACTGGAACATTCAGTTTCTAGATTACAGATTGTTGTGCCTTTGAAACTCTTCGCTTACAGCTCTGGCTGGAAGTAGGAGCCCTGTGCTATGGACATGAAGCTTTTATTTGGGTTCCACATGCTATTTAAGAGTTGTAGACTTGTGGAATGGTTTGGATGATAGTACAGTCTCATTTGACAATATCACAGCTGTTAAGAAGAAGCTAGGAGAGATGGACTATTAAGCATTAGCCTGCAGGTTAACTTGCAGTGGTTCGAAGCACTCGTGAATACTGAATAAGCTGGTGCAATGTCCTTAGCTTTATGGTAGTGCTCAACAAATTTATAGATTACGATTAACGCACACTATGCATCTGCTGAACCACCAATTAAAACCCTTGTTGTGTTATGTTGTGTTATCTTTTTACCAGTGGTCCACAGCATAGACAAAAGATACATTCTCATGTCTAGTACTGATTGCTTGGGCACTATGTTATATGGCATATGCAGTAGATACACATTGGGTGGACTGGTCAGAATAATTCTGTACTATTTGTGAGTATTTCTAACATCAGAAAATAAAGAACTTTTTTATGCTTATACGTGTATCTATTTGGATATTGTGTTATTGTAATACGTATAATTATCATTTACGATGTATATGTGACAGAATTATTAACCCATCATATGTCATTCTTATAGTCAACATAATTTTTTGTTTATCAAGGTTTATAAAAGTTATATGAATTCATGCTGAATGTCTCTTTCTTAGTTCTGTGTGGTTATTGTAGGCAGCAATTAAAGGAACAACTATAAAAGAAGCTTTGCAACGATGGGTATGTTTGATTTAATGTTCTGAAGTCATTGTAGCCATTGCACGTCTGATAATTAATGCAGAAAATAATGAAGAAATTTTATTAATAAATAAAAAGAAAATTTATTTGCTAATAACAGACACAGAATATTTGCAATCCAGTTAGGCTATCTCATACCAGTTAAGCTATATCATTCCAGTTAGGCTATCTCATTCTAGCTAGGCTCCAGTGGTTAGGGATGACAGATGTTTGAGAACGGTTTTTGTTTATGGTGCATAGGAAGAAAAGACGAGTCAAAAAGCGTCAGAAGCGACACGGGTTGAACTCTACGCTCAGATTCCACCAATTGAAAAGATGGATGCGTCTCTATCAACGCTTATAGCATGCGAGTAAGTCAGTGCAAACATTGAAAACCATAACGATGTACATGTAGTTAGTCACTAATGATAATGAACAAATGCTGATGATTGCATATAATGATGAAAGTTTGATTACGATGAGGTGATGGTGATTATGTGATAGTGATATTGATATGTCAATACATTTCTTATGATATCAACAACATTTCTTATGATATTAATGACAAGGGTTTGAATTTAGACCCAACCTCTACATTCTAATGGAGAGTGACCTCAAACCTGTGTCTCCTACCAACATCATTTTTAAATTTGAAGATGATACCAACCCTCTTGTCCCTCAAACTCTCCTTTTAGTGTGGAAACTGAATTTGCTAATATTAAGGATTGGACCTTATGCTGCCTCTATTGAAAAGATTTTGATTGTGATTATTATGATCATCTTCCCTGAGGTCATAGTTGAATTGTTGCCGATTCTGTTTCATTTGTCTTTTTCATCATGTTCATTCTTCAAATCTTTTTTGTGTTTTTTAATTTGTTAAACGTTTCAACATAAATATGAGCTCAGAGTAGTATGCTACTTGGAGTTCATATATGCAGTTACTTTAAAAAGCTTTGTTCTTATTCAGAAGTGTAGTCTGGTCTGTTCAATCTTTAGGTAATACGAGACTGAATAACTGTGTTGTCTTTATTTTAGACGTCTCTCCCTTTCAACAAATGCCATAGAAAAAATTGGCAACCTGAATGGATTAAGTAAGCATTTTATTCTATAAAACGTATTATCCTATCCAGCAATTTCTTTCTGTTAATGATATATAGATAAGGTACATTTTTAAAATATATATGAATATGAATGAAGACCACATATAGTTTTCTTTGTATATGTAAATATCTAGATATTTGTAATAAATAGACATTTAATAAAACTATTTTGGTTAAACTATTAAATTATATTTCCTATTTTAACTTTACTGTTTTATGGTAATGGTGCAAAAATGTTGTCATACCAATAATGTACTATTGGTGTATGAAATAATTTAGAATTATGTGTAATTGTTTGTTGGAGTTTCTCTTGATACTGTTTAGTTTGAAATTTGTGGTTGTTTCAGAAAACTTGAAAATTCTATCACTAGGTCGAAACAACATCAAGAGCTTAACTGGTCTTGTAAGTTTCCTGTTCTTTTCGTAATCGAAAGAAATCTATTTCTTTCAACATCTTCCAAGAATGTTGTTTAACCTATCTTTTGTGTTTGTTAGTTGGTTCAATAATATTTGGTTAAATTTAAATAATTGTTAATATGTAGTAAAAAAATTATTTAATGCATATTGTTGAACTGACATATACACTGTATTGATGCTCTGAGTGTTATTGTGCATTATTAAAGCAGCACTGTACTTATAAGATTATAGTGACGTGGATTGCTGATGCTGGTTTTGTTTTGGCTTTTGCTGCTATTCTAGGAAGCAGTTGGTGACACCCTTGTAGAGCTCTGGATTTCGTACAATCAGATCGAAAAATTGAAAGGCATTAACGTTCTTAAGAAGTTAAAGGTGAATTTTGAGTGTTGTTGCAACTGCTAACTTTTAGGAATGTTAATATATCTAATCAAATCTAATGACTTCCATAGCTAATCTAATCAAATCTAATGATTCAAAATTAGCTAATCTAATCTAATTCTAATGACTTCAAATAGCTAATCTAATCTAATCTATTCTAATGACTTCAAAATTAGCTAATCTAATCTAATCTATTCTAATGACTTCTGTAGCTAATCTAATCTAATCTAGTGACTTCTGTAGCTAATCTAATCTAATCTAATCTAATATTATTACTTCTATGGCACCCAAGCTATCAATTGATGGTGACTTGAAGCAAAGTGACATTCATATAATCATCAATAAGAGCTCTCATTTTCTTATACCTTTGTCAATCTTACCATTGTTTCATTATTACTGAAAGTTGCTATCAGTAATAGCTATTTTTGCATTAACTAATCAGCTGTAATTGTTTATTTATTGTTAGGTTCTGTACATGTCAAATAACTATCTTAAAGACTGGGGCGAATTTCAGAAGTTGGTAAGTGTAACAACAGTTCAGTTTATAGCTTTTTATTTAAATATTATTTGTTTTTTTAATTTCAGTCCTTTAATGCCTGCCTAAAACGTCAGTCAGTGTGAAGCACAGTAAAATGTTGATATGGGGCTGAAACAAATTTATGCAAAAAAAGTTAAATAGAGGTTTGACAAGTCATTTAACACTTTAATGACAAGCTGCATTGGATTCCCAATTGCTTTTAGTACACTCTCGTAGTTAAAGTGTCAAATTCCAGTTAGAAGTTGGCAAGGTAAGACTTACTGGACATCCTTTCCTTGTATGGATGAAGCAGCTATTCAGAGCATATGAACTCACTTATTATGCTTAGGATTTAAGTACATAAGTAATCATATATTAAATATTTAAATTTGAATACAATTCCTAATGACTGCAATTAGCAAGTAGGTACACCTTTCAATAACTAATCAGCAGTTGCATACTAATGCGTAGATGATTTCCAGCATGAAATGTTTTTGACACATGCTTAAAGTTAACACAGAAAGTTATAAATCCTTTTTATTGATTTACTGCAATGACTCCAGTGTTTTGTGCTTTCATAAATTATAGAGTTGTTTAAATTTATGTACATTACAACACACAGCATTAGCAGTTACTTATCCAACATTTTCTTCATCTGTTAGGCTGAGCTGCCGATGTTGGAAGACCTCCTGCTTGTTGGTATGTACTGGATTAGTTCAAGTTATGTAAGACTTAAAAACAGTTCAGGCAGTTTTCAGAGTCTTAAAATCTGCTTTTTACTTGTGTATTAGAAGTGGCTGAAGCCTTTGTCTCTTTCTTAGACTGAGTTAATTGGTAACATCTTTTTACCTAATATTAATCTGTTCATATCATGCAGCATATCATTTGAGGGACAATTTAACAGTTTGCTACATCCCAGAAGTGCACAGTGAATGCCAATTGAAACTGCTGTAAAAAAATTTAAATGGTAAATTGTTGACATGCAATGTAGTTTTAACTGCAGTAAAATGAATGAAGAACCTTTCTTTGGGAAGCAATAATTGAGATTGTGATCTTGCCATCAGAAAATCCACTTGAGCAGAAGCATTCACAGGATGGGGAGTGGAGAGATATGGTTGCAACAAAACTTAAGAAACTTAAGAAACTGGATGGTGAGCTTCAGTATTATCAATTAATCATTAATTTGTCAATATAATCATCATGATCATACCATACCATCTTTGATTATAAAATGTTGTTACCATTGCTGGTATTATTTAACTCATGACATGGTAGATTTATGAGTTGGAAAGAGTGTTTGTTATACCACTATTCAGTTGTGGTATGGTGGAAAATTTGTGATAACCATGTTTTAGTCCTCACCAATGTTGGAGCTATGATCCCTATCCTTCACTTCTTTGCTTTTCGTGAATTTGATCGAAATGCCAGAATTAAACCCTTGTGTATTAAAGTAATAAAAACTGCTTCTCCAGGGTCAATATGATGACAATGATGACAATAATCTGTCTTTGTGTAACTGATATTGCATTGCGAAGACTTTTCAAAGGGGCAGCCGGAGTTGAACCAGCGACCTATGGATCTGCTGTCGAATGCTCTGCCACTGAGCTACACCCCAACCAACAACAGTTGGTTAATTTCTCTTTAACAATGCTGAGTCATAACAAAGATGCTTAATGTCACCCTCCTCCTTTCCAGGCCTGGGACTGGCACTATCACAGTATGGGCAGATAGGGCAGTGGCGGTGCCGCGGTTCTCTTCAAAGGCTGTTATAACTCCGAATTGTTTCCTACTGTTTTTGCTATAGGAAACTTTCTTGTGATTAATCCATGCAGTTGCTCATAAGATTGCTATGTTGATGTTCTGCAGGTGTTCCAGTCATCCGCGAAGAGGAGAATGAAGATGGGGTAGACTAGATAAAAGATAACGGACAATTATTATCTGCCATCAGTTGTTTACATCAAAACATTAGCTTTGCAGGATTTATCAAGTGTCAAATAATTTAACATACTGATATACAAATACCTGGTTACTTTACGGTATCCTGCATGAATTTCTTAGACGATAGCATGAAATGAATTAAATTTACAGCCTTTACTGGTGCCTTCTCATAAAAGTATCATGTGGTTAACTGCTGGCATATCAGTACATGTTATATATAAATTTTATATAATTAACACATACATATCTGCAGGGCATTTAAGCTGTCTCATGTGTCTAGAAGCCTGACAACTGTTTTGATTTCTTTAGAATTGCTACATTAGTTATTGCTTGCCGCATTAAATGTTTCAACCAATTTACACTTCCTATACTCATGAGGGTAGTGTGTCAGAATAATTATGATAATCTTTGTTTATATACTCCTGGTCACCCTTGTTTCTTCTTGAGCTGATTTTGATTTATCAGTGTTTTCCAAATCAAAGTTGCAATGGACCACCATCATGATCATTGTCATAAATTCACTTGACAACATTAGTGTTACCGGCCCACAATTCTGTAATGGTTGACTAGCAACCTATGACAAGTTCATTTTGTGCATGCCTTCGCCTAAATAAGTACATCTAGTTGAATCATCTATACCAGCATCTAGGAGGTATCCACATTTTCAACCACTTATACTTGCATAATGGAGCAGCTACTCTCAATTCATTGCTTTGCTTGAATTGTGTGCAAAAGACAAACTTGTAAAGGCGGTTTTATAATAATGCTGGTTCCTCGTTATTATGCAAACTTTGGATGCTGATGAGATAAAAAAAAACTTACTGTTTAATAGAGTTCTTTCATGAAGATGAACGAAATCTGAGATTCATTTTCTTAGTGCATTACACCAGAATTTGTCTTATTATGACATGTGGTGTAATGAGGTTTTAGTTTATTTATTATATAACTATGCTACAGTTTTCTTTGATGTGTGACAATAGATTGGCTTAAGGCCAGACTTTGTGTCGTCTCTAAGATGTGTTTACATGTTTTATTGTTAATTGGAGGATTTTTTATGGAGGATTTTTTATAGTTGATAGCATAAAGGCCTACTTTTTTCTTATATTCTCCAGTAAATAAGAATGAATTAAATAAGATATCTGCGTAATGTTATCTTCATAGCCCGTTGCGTAAAATCATCATGTTTTGTTCCTACTTTATTCATTTAAAATACTTACATTTATTTACAGCTTCCTTATTTTAATTTTGGGTAGGGCCTATGTGTAAAGTCTTGTCGTGTTTGTCCTAGACATCAGTATCAGTAACTTGTTGTAGGGCAGTATGGCATAATTGATCCTACTCCCAATGATATAGACACCAAATACATGTCATTCTTAATTAACTGAGCAAATCTTGAATAAATGAACATGGAATTTGATTGCAGGCAGGAACATTTTTAGAGTTATTAAACAGACAGAGCAAACTTGGAAGGGAGAGAACTAGCACAAAAGAATTGAAATTGCCTCATATGTAAGAAATAAGTGACGTAAGTAGGCCTACATGCATGATATTATGCATGAGTTTGAAGTATTGCGATCAAATCCCCATAGGCTATTGGTTTGAAAGAACATGTGCTGTAACAGTTGTATCGCCTCAGCCAGCTTTCTACCGTCCATTTAATTTTCCCTATAGACTTGACCGCTTGGTTCCCTGTACCAGGACTGCTATGGCCCAGTCTCGATCCTTTGCTTCAATTGATTCTGCTCTTTGGAATGTGCTTTCTCCTTCTGTTCACTCTACAATTCTGTCTGGCAGTCTCTTCTTCTTTCGCTCTTTTCAAACATGCTTCTTCTCGCGGAGCTTTGCGCACTGGAGGCGCTTCTGAACGGTTCACCCTACTAGGGGTGCTTTGCAAATGTTTAAATACAACGCAATACAGTACAGCTGTGAAAACCTACTGTGATTAGCAGATACTGTAATCCACGCTTCTCTAGCATGACAATGATTTTTCAGATGTAACAGTAGCTTTATAAAGTTTTAACTTTGAAGAATTTCGTAATTATATTTTTATAGTTCAGTCAATCGCAAACGTTAATGTTATAATCTTATTAGCATTTCAGTAAATCTCCGCGTGACACGCTATGACGCCGGTAAGTCTAGCTTTGAGAGCTACAGCAGACAAACAGCAGGCCTATAGGCCTACATGGCGTTGCATGTACCTATGTATATGTGCATATAGTTATGAATGTTATGTATTTATGTGTGTTTTGTATGTATTATGTAGGGTCTATGTATGCATGTATGTATGCTATGTAATTATGTAGCCTATTCATGTATGTACATGTACATTATGTATGTAATTATGTAGGACTATGCTTGCACATGTATATGTGTTATGTATGCATGCATGCTTGTATGTATGTATGAATGTATGTTTGTATGTATGTATGTATGCAACTATGTATGTATGTATGTATGTAACTATGTATGTATATTGTAATTACAACTAGTAACTTCTGTTGCGCCGGTGTCTAATGCACAAGGCATCAACCGATGGCATACCAAAACCAATCCGTAATCAGTTTTGTTTTTGCCAGAAGATTATCCGTAAGACCTGTATGTTATGTATGTATAATAATTATGTACTTGTGCATGCATATAGGCTGCGGCATATGTGTACGTATATGTAGGCCTATATATGTATATGTAGTAGAGGAGGGATATTGCTGTAGTAACAGCTCAATCGACCAGGATGTCGGATATCGTAGGCTATAGAAGACGTCTGGCCATAGGGCCTACAAGTAACTAAAAATTAAGTAATTTTTTCTAAGAAAATCGTCTGTGTTTCCCTCTTTATATTTTTGCTCAGAGTGATACTTTTCATTACAATGTACTGCTTTCTGTGTCTTTGTTCTTTTAGTGATTGATGTATAATGAGCGCCCAATGGACTTAGCGTAGCAGGGAACACTGTAGTCCGTATGTCGGAACGATGATTAAAAAACTGTCTCAGCGTTCTTAAGTTACGTAATTTCTCTGGTGCCTCCCTGTCTGTCTCGCTTGTTCTTATTTGTTCCCTTCCCCTCCCTCCCTCTCTGTCTGTCTGTTTCTGTCTCTGTCTGTCTGTCTGTCTGTCTGTCTGTCTCTGTCTGTCTGTCTCTCTCTTTCTCTGTCTCTGTCTCTCTCTCTGTCTTTCTCTCAGTAGGCCAATGTGTATGTATATGTATATATGCGTATGTAACAAGCCACTTTGAAGGTGCTGCACGCATGATTATTCCAGTCGGCACACACTTTGGGTCAATGTTGGCCAGCGTTGGAACATTGTTGGCCACCGTTGGAACAATGTTGGCCACCGTTGGAACAATGATGGGCAACGTTGGTGTGCAGCGTGCTGACTGGGATCTCACTGCGCTACTGCTTAAAAGGCTGTCCTACTAATTTCAGTTATTTAAGTCACAACCAGTGGCGTCACTAGTCTAGGGGGGTGCGGGGGGTGCGGACCGCACCGGGTGTCACCATCGTAGGGGTGACACCAAAATGACTGTCTAGAAAATTTTGTTAATAAATTTCTGCTGAAACTCTTATTTTTAAATTAACAATAACGGACAATAACAAAAACATTTTTCGTAAGCCCAGCTTACATTCATTGTAGGCCTATCAATTCTTCTAAAGCTGAAATTCTATACAAATTTACATGTTAGAGCCTTCTAACGCGCTCCGGTCAGTGCCGTCAATATTATCGAATTACAATAACGCTTCAACGTGGTGAAAAAGCTAGAGGCACTAGTAGCCTACTTTCTCTAAACGAGGGGCACAGTGTGACAGTCACCTATTGGAGCATTCAATCGAACAAGCCATCAAAGAATTAAGTAGCAGCCATGTGTGAGACTGTTCAAGTGAATGGTCTGATATCTGCCACTGAAGAAGAGTTGAAGGTGTCCAATCCAAAATTGACCACTTTCTATGATGAAGTGTCTGAGAGTGCACTTTTAATAGAAATACCTAGGCTGAGAACTTGAGAAGGCATCTGAAAGCAGCAGAGATTAACCTAGGAAGAAGCCAAAGATTGGGCAATACTAGCAGTGCCGGCACCAGGATTTCAGGTTGGGGCGGGGGTTCCAAAACCGTCTTCTTCACATCACTGGTAGTGGACGGTTTCGGACTGCACAGACTGGAGTTACCCCAACGAAATTCGCACAAGGTAGAAATCTGGCAAGTCCTATTCAAACCTTCGGATTAGCACCCGATAGGAGAACTTTCGAACCTGGCCGTCGTAATGACGACTGGGGAGCGAACTCGGATGTACGTGGAAACCAGTACCTCTCCGGCCACTTGAGAGGGAGGGAGGGTGCTGGAATAACATCGGACAACAGGTATGCTGAGGCCGAGATGTACAGTTTAATTCTGAAACTATATTATAGCCTAAGATCAAAGAAAAGTTGCTGGAAGCCTGGAAGGCCTCTTCGGTGCCGTACTTGGAAAATGGAAACCTTTCGAAAGACGCCTCGTCCTCCAAGAACCGGACGATACTGTTTACGGAAAGTCCTATGGCACACGGATCACGCGTCGTAAAGTCCGAGAGTCGACAGCGACTCGGCCTTTTACGAAGTCATTGAGCTCCGGCTGCGCAGTGTCACCGCAACAACGACAAGTCGAACTACCGCACTCTCTCATCTAAACAGCTACCTAAGCTCAAACGATTTCATAAACCCAAATATACAACAAACTTGTCAACAGTTTACGTCTTTTAGACGTCTGGGCCACATTAATTGATATAATAGACCATACTATCCTTATTAAGCGCTGTGCGCTTTCCTCTGTGTTGGAATCTCTGGTACTGCCCTATTGTGGGTCAAGTCATATCTTTCCTCAAGTTCTTTAACAGTTAATGCTGCCAGTCACTCATCTAATCCGCACACCTGCGCTGTTCCTCAAGGTTCTGTTCTCGGTCCTCTACTGTTCATTCTTTACACCTCCCCACTCAGCAAACTCATTTCCTCGTCTTCAACGCCCTTCAAACCTCTCAACCCTCTTACATTCGCCGGTTATTCACCATCCAACCACCCTGGTCTACTTGCTCATCATCATATCTGTCTCTATCTCGGCCTCAATTGTTCTCCTCTCTGAAATTCTGCAACCGCTCCTTAGTCTATGCTGCTCCATTTCTTTGGAATGGACTCTCAAAAGAACACCTCCGGTTTGCTCACCTCATATTTTCGCCTCTCCTCCGCTTGCATTCTTCTCTTCTACTTTTCACTCATGACTTAAACTAAACTATTCAGTTTCAAAAGCTATCCGATCCTGATTCTACTTTTGCGTCACCCTACAACCACCATATTCACCGATTACCACCGTAGCAACATGCTGTCTCACGGCTTGACCTCCCCGGATTTTGGTCTGGCATCGGAACGAACAGAGCAGCCTGGCTATCGCAACCTTGATTAGATATAGGCCTAGCGTCGGTGAATAAGCTGGCGTCGTTTTGATCGCTGAGAAATTTTTTAACATATACCTTACATTACATTACATTACATTGCATACCCTTCTTCACGACTTTGGACGTCCTTTACTTTCCTGAACTTCTCTTAACAGAATACATCTTCGAGCGCAGGTCCACGAACTCGTAAATGAAACATCATCAAACTCGTCCGTGAACTTGCCTACGGCCCTCTTGTTCTCGTCGCCGTGGTACAGTATTATGGACTCTGCCTGTGATATTCATTGAAGTTGCCCATGTGCTTGTTGGCCCACATATCAGCATAGATGTCGGGCATTCCCCCTTGGAAAGGCAGGCTCGCAGTGTTGGTATATATACCAGTTGGGCTTTGTCCCCATGCAGGGCGTTGATCTCGTTGTACTAGAAGCTGTAGCCTACATGAGCAGCTTGATTAAGTCTAAGAAGGCTTGGCTGAGGTAGACTGAACTGTTGAGTCTCAGCTTGCTTTTGTTGCTAACACAAGACCGACATCGAAGACGCATTGTGATAGGCAGGCGGCGTCAGCATGCGCACGAATCAAGAAGAGAACACGGGCGGGACGGCGGGTCATTCTGATTATTGGTACTATAGAAGTCAAAGAGAGACAAGCCAGTCGAACTCATTTGCATAACAGGTCGATCACCCCGAGGTATCGGGACGACCACCACCATTCAGTGGCGTAATGAAGTGTTTCAGCGCCCGGGGGCAAGGGTTGATGACTGCGCCCACTTTTAATTTTTTTTGAACTTTTAATCATAGTACTGTGTACCCCTGAAAGCTAATTTTGCGCCCCTCTGGTGCTGCGCCCGGAGGCGGCTGCCCCCTCGTTACGCCACTGCCACTATTACATACATGTACCAAGTTAATGTACCCGAAGGCCCGAACCGACCTAAATTTGCTTTGAAGCCTGTTTTCTCAGTTTCTGTGGACATACTTATAAATGGCCCCTTTCCCGAAAATAAAATAAATCACATATCCATACTATTTAAACATACATATAAAAACAAAAAGCCTTACACGGACCTACAAGAAACACGCAAAGTATTTAAATGAACGTCCGGAAACAATTGTGGAAGAACATAACATTGAGCGGGTTGTGACAATGTTTCACACAAGGGCTGTAATATAAGTCAAGAAGAAGACACCTCTAACTACAGGAGTCGCATAATTGTCATTGGAAGAATACGTTTCATCGTCGTTTGCTTAAGGCCTGTACCGTCCTTTGAATCGGCATGATGGCGACCCATGTGCTTTGTAAAGCGTGCATTCGAGCACGCATCCTGCTGCTTCTCCATAATGTGACTACAGGCTGGTTCTGTTCTACCCCCTTCCAGATTCTGATCATGGTCTACGCGATTTGTTTTTTGCCATGGTTGATGGCGACCTTCTGCAAGAGGCGAATTGGACTGAACCTCAGTGAAGAATTTCTGTGCTGGAAATAGCAAAAACCCATTCCTGTATTAACATTTCAATGTCAAATGAACATAAATAACAGAGGCACAAATATCAGCCGTAATGTGGCCTATCCAGAGTGTTTAGTATAAATATGAAAAAGCACATAGCGGATATTTGTAACTACATGTATGTACAATTGTACATTGTACAGTGTTGTACTATGTAGGGCATTGTAGGTTATGCATGTAGGCTAATGATAGACAATGTTGATCCAGCAAGCATAGGGACATAGTCCAGGCAATCTAGATCAAATATGCCTTCGACCTGGGCAAAATTACTTCAGAAGCTTTTTAAACGGTTTCCTCCTCAGTTTCCATTGCTGAATAACATATCCAAAATCCCACAAAATCGGACCACGGGATCACCCACATATATATATATATATATTGGCAAGTAGCCTACGCATGGAAATGGATAGTGACACACACACACACACACACACACACACACACACACACACACACACACACACACACACACACACACACACACACACATAATTATATATGCATATATATATATATATATCAATCTTTAATTCACCAAGAAACATTGGTAGCACAACAAAAAAATGAACATGAAAAGCATAAAAAGCAAAACAAGAAAATCTCATCCACTTATGGTGTCTGAGAAAAAACACAGAAACCTGACAACCTCATTGTCATGCGAACGGCATTTGTGCATAAAACGCAGTCTTCTGAAAAACCAACAGTCTTTAATAGTATTTTCATGCATGAATTGCAGTACCGATGCAACACTGCTATGACATATTTCGAAAATTTTACATATAGCAGAGCTGTACGTGTACTCTAAAGAGTTCAGCTCACTGTTGGTAGGGCTGATAGCCTCCATTCCATACAGGAGAAATGGTTTACAGTGTGCACTAACCAAATACAACAAAACAGGTTCACTAAATTTGTAGCATTTGCTATACAATGAGTTAAATGACCGATAAAATTTCACACGCATTTCATGCAAACTAAGTTTAAATGACTTGGCTGCAACCAGAAAACAGCCAAGATATTTTAGTTTGTCCACATAATTGATTTCTACTCCGTTGACATTGATGTTCCTGCACGCGTTACGGATATGTGATCCAATCCTTATCACTTGAGATTTGGCAACATTTAACTTCATGTCAATACCCTCTAGCTCAATAGAGCAAATGTCAACCATAACTTGGAGATCACACAGGGATGCTGACATTAAAATTAGGTCATCTGCATACATGACACACCCTAAGTACGTCTCCCCAATGACCAGATCGACTTAGCTTTTCAATTAGGTCGTTAACATAAACAGCAAATAGAACTGGAGATACCACCTTGCCTAACTCCGCAGGTTAGAGTTATCATATCTGAAAATATATTGTCCCACCTCACGAAGGCTGCACTGAGACTATACCAGGTTATAAGGGTGGTCAGAACTTCACGAGGAACCTGTCTGTCCATTAGTTTATTGAACAAAGCAAAGTGATTCACTTTGTCAAAAGCTTTTGACATGTCTAATGCACATAAGTTGATAGTTGACCCATGACTTGTAAAGTAGTCCACCACTGTTTCGACTGCAAGGATTGCATGTGAACAACCCAATCCCTTTTTGAATCCAAACTGCAAATCAGATGTGCATAAATAGCTGCCATAATGCTCCAGCACACACATTTCAAAGAGTTTCGATAGATTTGAACTTAATGTGATGCCACGGTAGTTATCACTATTGCCATTGTCTAAGGTAGGTCCTTTTTCCAGGGGTACAATTATGCCCAAACCAAAACTGGTGGGAACTCTGCCATGCACAAGCATTTGATTGAATAAAAGTGAGAGCAAAACAACCCGTCTAGGATGAGCATGAATTAGATGTTCAGTCTCAATGCGATCCAGACCACGGGCTTTACCCCGCTTCATTTTACGAATGCATTGTATATTGTAATGGATAATTTTATCCACCTCAAATCTATACGTGGCTGAGGTTGGCTCACACAACTTTTAAACACTTCCCGGGCCTCTGAAAAGGTGGCGGTGTCTGTGACCTTTGACTACCCGACCGTCGGCCAAGAAGGTCATTGAAGATAGTCCAGAGCTTTTTTTGGCTCACCCGATCGTGGGCCGATGATGGCCGCCCAGTATTCCTGCTCCCATGCTGCGGTAGAAGGATTGCATGTTTCGGACAAAGCGGATCAAGGTGCTGTGATCTTTCGGAGATCGCGTTCGTCTGTAAACCCTCTCCAGGGGCCAGGCTTGACGCCTAGAGGTTCAGCATTAAATCGCGGCGAGAGGGGGCAGTGACGCATCTTGACTGAGCGTGCTGGGAGAAATGTGTCTAGTAGCTCAGCTATCACAGCCTCGTAGTTGTCAAACAGCTCAGAGACAGTAGGCCTAGTGCCTACGCTTAAGAGCTTTCATCAGTGCCGTTGAGAAGTTCACGGTCCCGAAGAGCAGTTCCAAAGGCACCTGATCCAGGTTTTACAAGCTGAGGTATACCTATTTCTGTGTTGACGGCCATATTGGACGCCATATTGGATGGTAGCATTCCGACACTATTGCCACTACGATAAATAGATTTTTTTACCTAGAAAATATTAAATTTAACACTTTGTTATTATAGCTTACCTCTGACCTAATATATACATATTTTTGTGTTTTGGCGGCCATTTTGGCCGCCATCGTGGATATTCCGACACTATTTCCACTATGATAAATCGATTCCTTGACATTGATAATGTTAAATTTGATACTACATGTGTTATTGTAGCTTACGTATACGATCTGACATATACTGTTTTCTGTGATGGCGCCATTATTGGCCGCCATCTTGGTTAAAATGCATTTTTAGGGGTTATCCCGTGGTCGGATTTTGTGAGATTTTGGATATGTTATTCAGCAGTGTTGTGCACGAGACCAAAATTCCAAGACCAAGACCGAGACCAAGACCACGGGGTCCAAGACCAAGACCGAGACCAAGACCGCGTGGTTCAAGACCAAGACCGAGACCAAGACCGCGTGGTCCAAGACCGAGACCGAGACCAAGACTGCGTGGTCCGAGACCGAGACCAAGACCGCATCATCCAGGACCAAGATCTAAGCCTCAAGACCATAAACGCAATTCTCAGTTGTAGTGTTACATATTCCCATTATTCAGATCAGATGCTTATTATATTTATAGTTATGGTTTTTGTCCCAAGTCTTCGAGGTCTCATGAAGAGCACACTATAGCTAAAGACACTCTCAGTAGATGCAGGTGTTGCGGAATACAAAAAACTTTGCCAGTAGAACAAAATTCCCCACCAAATACCTGATCTGCATCGTTTACCTGGCTACTGATTTTGCAACGAGAAACTGCACCAGTGTAAGCTTAACTAGTCACCAAAGCACCAGAGGTCATGGTTAACCGTGCCTCAACGTTTTCTCGTCACTTCTGCTAAGAAGCGAACAGTACGGTCCTCTCTCGCTTTGTCCTATATAGGCGGATCGTCGCATGAATTCGAAGCTATCTCAGAAGTCCCTGAATAATAATAATAATAATAATAATCTTTTCTTTATTAAGCGCCTGACAAACGCACTGCGCTGTACATTTACATGTTATGCAATTCAAATCTTAACTACTAACAGAACAGACAGCCATGTAATACAACGGCGCTAATAGCAGCCTACAAAGCAAATCCGCCCAACGGGGGCTCGAACTCGGTACCTCTCGGTCTCTGTGCCAGCTGTTATCCAAAGCGCCACGGGCCCCAGAATAACCGAAAATATCAACAACATTTAACAAATACTCCACTCTAGTTCCCACCAAAGGCTAAACCAAAGGCGCAAGACCAAGACCAAAGGCGAATGACCGAGACCAGACGCCCAAGACCAAGACCACACCTTTAAGACCGAGACCAAGACCGGCACATTCGAGACCAAGACCAAGACCGCATTTTTTCGGTCTCGAGACGGTCTCGAGACCAAGACCAGCGGTCTCGAGACCGCATCACTGTTATTCAGCAATGGAAACTGAGGAGGAAACTGTTAAAAAAACTTCTGAAGCAATTTTGCCCAGGTCTAACTGTAAATTGCCTGGATTGACATAGTGGCAACTATGTTAATCCATGTCATAAACACGATGAGTGTTGGCCCAATGTCGAATGTTAGCGGCATGGTGCAGATGTACAACGCATACGTCCACACATACATGTGCCTGTTTTTATTGATGGAACACTAACTGTACCACAGAGACACTGAATTATACATGTCATAACTGTTCCTGAGATTCAATTTCACTCAAAAAACACGCGCAAAATGGTGCAGCCGGAAGGCGTATCGTCATTCTATCCATGTTGATTGAGGGACTAAAGCCTGGGAGGCTTGCTGGATAGATGTAGAGGTCTGGCTCTGCCATTGGGATTTGCCAGGCATCACCTCTGACATAAATGAGAACGTGGTAGCCATTCGGCCCATTCCTTTCCATAACCATCACGTGTGGCTCGTCAACAAGAGCGCTTCTGGAAGCTCTACGGGAGAAAGCCCATCAGGGTGGCGCCGTCTGACCAAAGACGTCGACTGCGGTTTCTGGCAACTGTCTTCACCGGAGCGTCAAAGAGGAGGTGGTGTTTGTGGTCGGCATCTGTGGCTTAGGCCCTAAGTCTTGCAAGTGGCAAGAACTGCGACATACCTACTCGACATGCATTACAAGAGAGGAATCCATCCAGGACAAATGCAGCACCCGAGCACCGAGCGCGGGGAACTTATCTATGACAATAGGCTTGTAAGTGGATTATCAATCAACTTCCCTCTCGCACGACAAGCATTGCCAAGTTACATTATCGGCGAGCAGCCAGAAGACGACGCCGCATGGATCCAACTGCGACCGATTCATGAAGTGGGTCAAGACTCTCTGCGATGAGAACATGTCTAGACACGCGCTCAGTCATTACGATGCCAAGGCGTTCATCCTCTGTGGCTATTGCCGCAGCGGGCCAAGGTCTTGTCTCCTTTGCGAAGTCCCCAAGGGTTCTACGATCGCCGTTATCAATGGGTCTACATGCACGTCACGCACAAACTTGAAACTTCCATCCTCGTTGCCAGTCCTTTCATATTTTGATAACTTCCTGGTAGGAGGTTCGGTCTGACAAGAGAGATTCTACCTAGTGCAGGTCGGACAGACAGACCAAATCCTATTCCCGAGTAAGCAAGTTTTGTGCTGGTGATTCAGTGCCAATGAAAACTTTTCTGATATTCGGTAGGCCTATATACCAGGTCTCATTCATTTTAAAAAACTACAACTTATCAGTTCTAGTAAGTAGAATTTACAAAAATAGATGATAGGTAGGCTGCAGTGTAGCTGTCTATTTGGCCATACAGTAGCCTAATATTACTTTAAACTTGTTGTGCGATTTCATAGGTGGATTTCTGCTACAGAAATGGTGCATGAAAACTAGCTAAAATCTAGGAAGAACTAACCAAGTATTAGCCTATTTGAACACAATTCAGCAATCATCATACATTATTCGACATGGGTTGAATTTGAAATGCAAAAAAGTAAGCCCGTATCATCGAAATTAGAGATAGACCAAACAGAGAATGGCTTGATGATGCAGGTATTGGTGTAAACTGGATGTGCAAAGGATGAGTCTGGTGGCACAGGATCAAAACGAGTGGAGATCGACACCAACTGGTGATGAGCCCATGAACAGAGAGAAAGAAATACTTTTACACAGCAAAGTGCATATCTGTGCTTATGATCAGTTGCTACAATCTTGTGAATGAAGCTGACAATGAAAAACTTAAGTGAATGTTGTTTCTAAAACTGATATTTAATGGGCCATAAGTGAAAAGAAATAAAACTATAAGCATTTACCATTTAATCATTTTTTACGATATTTTACCAATTTTACCACGGTAAAATATAATGCGGATTTTTAATGGTAAAAAATCGGGATTTTTTATCGGTAAAAAATCATTTCACATCACTAACCTGTCCTATATCCTAGCCTCCTAGGTTAAAGAGACCCTAATCCTATGAAGGTCATCGTAGAAGAATTGAGCCTTTGGTGTGCATGAGACTGACGTAAGATGGTCGTATATATAAATGCTAGGCCGGCCTAGCCAATTAGATCGGTGTGCATTAAGACGTCGTAACCCGCTTACGCCCGACTTCGGCTACACCTGCCATCAGCCAGGCGTAAATTGGCTAGGCCGACTTTGTAAACGAACAGGAAGATGGCGGCTGTTGCGATTCGTCGGTTTAACACTAATTTAAGACGCCAAAGAGTGTTTAGGAATCGCCGAAATCACACGAATCGTTCTCGGACGATGAACTTTACGACACATTAATTAATTAATTAATTGTTAATAATTTGTGACGAATTCAGCCACAAGATACTGTTTTAAAATGATCATGTCACAACGGCAAGGTCTCTAGCTTGCCATGATTGAAAATTAAATTTTTTGAGCTGCAAGTTAAATAACAGTTGAATGTGTTTTGTGAAAGACAACCTTACTCTTTTCATTAGGTATTTTTTGGGGATAGCAATATTGTGTGAAACATTTGTGTTTAAACGGATCATCTACGGATAAATGCGCATAATCAATGCTCGACTTTTGCGCGAGTCCGCAATTGGCCAATATCTATACTTTCGCGCATGCGCGATCAGTCATAATCGCATAAACTATTGACGCTGGGTTTTACCACGCCAATTTTAGTTTGACCACGCCCATTCTGGTCTTGGACTTACTACGCCGCCTCCTACGCAAGGCCCATGCACACAGTTTGCCGACGGCTTAAATTTTCGGACTACTAAGGCCGGACTTAGCCGCTAGTCGGGCGTAAGATACGACTCTCTCATACACGGGGTCCAGGGTCCTTTCATCGTCATGGGCTAAGAGCCGCACAGGTAAGAGCCGCCTAGTGATGAACTGGGTAAGTAACGACGGAAGATGCTGTTTGTCTTTCCCACCAAAGGAGCCACCAATCACAAGACGCAACCATTGTCCGAAACCATTGTCTCCGGCTCTATTGTTCCGGGCTTTGAGCAGGTGCACGGGGAGTTATTGTCCCCCGGTCTGAGCCATTCAATTTGATTGACAGGCAGGCGCACGCGGACCTATTGTCCCCCGCTCTGGTCAACACAATCTGATTGACAGGCCTGCCGCACGCGGACCTATTGTCACCCTATCTGGCCGACCAACCCGATTGATAATAGACTCGTGTCTATTTTCCACAGCTCTGAGCCGTACAATTTGATTGGCAGGCAGACGCATGACATCCCATAACACTCAGCTCTGGGTTGTCCAATTTTATTGACAGGTAGGCGCAGTGGCGTAACGAGGGGTTCCTGCGCCCGGGGGCAAAGTTTAAAGAGTGCGTCCCTTCATAATTTTCTAGTTGACTGTTAATCGTTCGTATCATAGGTCTAGTATTAGCCTATAATAATACTGGGTAACAGTGTGCACTAATTTAATACAATTGCATATATGATATAGTTTCCAGATTTTATTCAATGTTTTTTCTCTGTAATAAGTAATGCAACATAACTTGGAAACGATTTTTATATACGAAAAGACAAATTTAAAGAACAGAGAGGTCAGTGGTGAGTAATAGCTTAGACTTGTTTAAAAGGTTCGCTATTGTAACACGACTAGTAACATATTGTCATAATTGCCTTTTAAGAGCCAAAGATTAAGAAAGGCTAAGAAACTGCTACTGGAAACAAGCTAATTTTTCTGGTTTTTGCAGATGCAAATCCATCTATTAGGCCCTAATTTGTCAAAATCGAGTTGATCAAGGTACGAAAACCGTTCAGAACTGTTACACTACATTACAATGCATCGTTGGCCTATATCTATATATTTTCATCTATTTTATCTCGGCTATGTTCTCATTTATGTAGTTATTGGTTCCGTTTCCTCTTTGGGGGTGGGGGCGCTAGATTTACGCTTGGCACGGGGCGCAATTATAACTTGCTACTTCGCTGACTATTCTTGCCACATTTTAAACTGAAAATCAACTTGTGCTTATTTTAAATTTAATATATTTAATTATTTAATTTAATAATACAATTTCTGTTGCATAGTACCTGGGATTATTATTACTGTCAGTAATAATAGTCCCAGATAGTACTTAACACTCAGGGCTAATTTTGCGCCCCCAAGGTGCTGCGCCCGTGGGCGGCCGCCCCTCTGACCCCCCTCGTTACGCCACTGGGTAGGCGCAATTTGATTGACATGTAGACGCAGGTTCCCAGCTTCAGACATTGGCCGCGGCGGCGGCGACGGTAGAACTCGGGATTTACTGGGGTGGTCCGAGAGGCACCAAATCTTACCTGGTGATACCTGGCACCTAAACTAGTCGATCGCACCTATTCCCGATCTGCGGAAACGATCCGTTAATTTTTTACAAATTTTTAAAATCCAATGTTAAACACTCGGCTATAGCATGTTTACGTTACTCTACGCCTATAATACCGGAAGTCACGTTAAGGATGCGCCATTCACATATATAACTTTTATAGCGCATTGGTTTCAAACGCAAGAGAAACTCATCCGCAGATAATCGTTGTATCGTTTATATTTAAATATTCCGCGCCTTCCTAAGCTTTCTTGCGCTCCACGAAACCTGCTATAGCAGTTTTTTCTGCCTCCCTTCTCAAACGGACTTGGATTATAATTATTAATTAATTAAATTTGTAATTCGACAACTGACGCTGGTACCATGTGGTTAGCTTCATGAAGCGCGGTATTAATTCGCAGTTCACGATTGTAAGAGACTGGGTGTAGACATGGGCGTCCGCAGGAATTTTTCTAGAGGGGCGCAAAATTTTAAATAGGCTAGTCGTCGCAGGGAGTAAATAGGGTGTCGAAAGCAACCGATCACTCCACCTTCGACACTCGCTCCCTCGGCACTGACGCGCGCGCGAGCGCTACCTCTCGATCTTCTGGCGCGGATCCCAACATGAGAAAAAATTCATAGACATTCATTGTCAAAACTATTATGATAATTAAATTTTATATGACTGAAATCTGACCTTATTCTTGAAATAACAATTGCAATCGTCTGGGTTCTTGTCCAAACTAATTTATCTATCACTCTATCTATGAATCCGTCTTTGTTGTCTGAAATTTCTGTT
This sequence comes from Aporrectodea caliginosa, assembly GCA_020284085.1. Taxonomy (NCBI): domain Eukaryota; kingdom Metazoa; phylum Annelida; class Clitellata; order Crassiclitellata; family Lumbricidae; genus Aporrectodea; species Aporrectodea caliginosa. The sequence continues at coordinate 230,854 of JACEVL010001026.1, forward strand.
CCGTTCACTACCAAGTTTCTTCGACCCTCAACGCAGTCGACCTTCATTGTTCCTACGAAATTGTCCTACTCAGAAGTGTTCATCTTCTCCGTTCCTGTGATAGGCCTACTATCCGACTGACTCACAAAGCGTAGTAGTAGTAGAAATTTCAGTTTAACGACCCGTGCGACAACAAAGATCAATAGATTCGCATTCCTCCTTCATCCAGGCTTGGGACTGGTTCCGAAGCTAGAGGGGTATGGGGCCGTCCATAAATGACGTCACGCAATTTTGGCCGATTTTTAACCCACCCCCTCCCCCTCGTCACACTTCGTCACAAAAAGTAACACCCCCTCTGAAAATGACGTCACAAAGCTCTGACCCCCTAAAACAAAATTTCCATGGCGAAGCAAAATGCTCCTTCATGGAACAAATAGGGAAAGCATGAATATTTTAAAATCTAACGGTGACCAAATATTGAAATATTAAGAAAATTATTAATAATAGTGCCCGTATACATTAAAATAATTTAAAAAATAATGAAAATTTAATCCTCAAAATTGGTGCTGTTATTAATCAAATTAAATTGTTGTTAATTGTTAAATTTAATAACATAGACCTGGTGTGACGTCACACTTCTCAGACCCCCACCCCCATGTCACACATCGTCACAAATTTCCGACCCCCCTCCCCTAGGTGCGTGACGTCATTTATGGACGGCCCCTATGTTTAAAAAGTCTGGCAGAACGTTAGATGGCATCTAACTTTCTAAGGTATACGAAGCTGATTACTTAGGCGCTCCAGCCAGTGTCAATTATATATATTTATATATATATATATATTTTATATAATTATATAAGGGTACATATATCATACACATATATAGGCCTACAACGTCCTGACTACGATCGAGGTTCACCAGCCGGAACTGTTATCTCGCAAGCGATCGGCTAAAACAACACTAGGAATACAATACCAATTAGCCGATACGACTGAAGGCATTTCGCCGTATCGGGTTGACAATATGAATTTTCATATTACCAAGAGAGAACTCTATACGTTAATATTTGTTTAAATACGCCTAAGCAAAGATATAGCATAGGTCCCAATTATTGTAGAGCGCACCATATTTTAACGGTCGGTATACTACAATCTTACTAATTAATCTTACGCTTTCTGTGTTAATTTTAAATAACTACCTAAAGAATTTAGTGTTTTCCGAATAATCACGCTGAAAATCGTGTTGTAATAATAATATACAAATAATCAAAATGTCTCTGCAAATATGCGCGGTATTAATTCGCAGTTCACGATTGTAAGAGACTGGGTGTAGATAGGGTGAAATAACCAGATAATTGAATTGTTTATATGTATCAAAATTCAAGATTCCATACTCTATGTAAATAACTATTATAAAGAGATAGTTATAACCTCTTTGACTAATAAAGTTACAGTTATAGTTAATGGTTTTTATTTTAGTTGTAGTTAGAGTTAGTATTATTTTTTAGTTATAGTTATAGTTAATGGATTTTTATTTTAGTTAATTTTAGTTACTACTTAGTTACAATAATTAAGGCTATTAGCAAAAGTGTGCGTATTAACATGCTGTTTCACAATTTGCTCAGAGCTTTGAAAGCCTTTATTATTATTATTATTAAATAAATTTGCTCAGAGCTTTGAAAGCCTTTATTATTATTATTATTAAATAAATTTGTAACGCGCGCTGCGCGCGCAAGGTCACACCGAAATGTGAATCTGAGGCGAAACATGTGAAAACATGAAACATGGGTGCATTCAGCTTCATGAATACACGAGTTACCAAAGTAACTGACAAATTGAATAATAAAAATATCGCATTTTTCGTTCTCATTTATGTTGAATCGTCCACATTGCACTTTCTATTTTGATTTTTTGTATTAACGAAAATAAAGATGAATTTTCCTTATAGTTATTGTTATAGTTAATGATATTTTTTAGTTGTAGTTATAGTTATCGTTAACGAAATAATTTTATTTTAGTTAACGAACATTTTCGTTATCGTTAACGAGAATCACACTGGACTCCAGAGTCCAAAGTGAAAAATTCAATGAGTCCTCCTTTCATGCTGTCTCTGTCCTCCTTAGGCTATGGAGGTCTCTGGTCAGGTGAAAAGGTGACAGTTACATTTGGTCTGCCAAGTCAGGAGTGAAGTTTGGGATTGTGTTGAAAATGGAAGGCCTGAACTGTGCAGTTACAGCGTTTACAACAGGCAAAATGGCTGAATAATGGTTATCTTCCAGAAATAATCTTGCAGGCTGTGAATTTGCAAAGCTACTATGGCCAATGATCAATGATCCTCCTATATCAGACTGCTTGTCAAACTCAGCCAATTACATGTTCTCATTTTGGCGCCAACTGCCATCCAAACCACGAAACGAGTTATACACGTACAGAGGGCGTTGGCAAGCCAGTGACAATGCAAGAGCTGAGATGTTATTTGACCAACAGAAGCTGTTACTGTGCTGTTCCCAGTTCTTTCCCATGTTTAAGTCCAGGCAACGTTTAACATGGTATGAAGGAGTTGCACAACCAACAATTATAAAATGCATTGGCTCAACCATGTTAAAGTCTTCTTCCATACACAACTTCTCAAAGAGGGCCCGATCGCGCATTGGATAACATCTGGCACAGAGAGCGAGAGGTACCAAGTTCGAGCCCCGTAGGGTAGACATGCTTTGTAGGCTGCTATTAGCGGCGTTGTATTACAGGCTGTCTGTTCTGTTAGTAGTTAAGATTTCAATTGCATAACATGTAAATGTACAGCGCGTTTGTCAGGCGCTTGATTAAAGAAAAGATATTATTATTATTATTACATTATGGTACCGAATTAACATAAATGCCGTGCACAAACGAATAAGTTCCATATACTTCTTATTGCCGAAAAGTGTTAAAGAAACTGCTGTATAGAAGCAGTCACCAGCTGCAGGAGTTGTTATAACAGTGAAGAGCTTCACGAATGAAGGGTGAAGTTCATTCAGCAAGCCCTTGGCAACTGACCTCGAAGACTCATCACAGGTTTGAGGAATGCTTGACCGTAGCAGACCAAGCATATCAGTAAGGATTGATTCATTCAACGTAAAAAGTTGCTTGGTTCTGAGTGCATATCCAAACGCCCTGCCATTACAAATGATACTCACTCTCAGCCAGGTATCTATCAACAGAATTTCCATCACCACAGCTGAGTTTTGTTGAGGGCAAGAAACCTTAGAAGGCGCCGAATATCTAAATATAAACGATACAATGATTATCTGTAGACATAGGTTTTTGTGAGTTGCAAGGCAATGCGCTATAAAAATTTCATATAGGCCCTATGATTGTCTGCAGATATTATGTTCATGCTGTGTAATGCGCTATAAAAGTTCATGTGAATGGCGCATCCTTAACGTGACTTCCGGTATAGGCGTAGAGTAACGTAAACATGCTATAGCCGACTGTTTAACATTGGATTTTTAAAAATTGTAAAAAATTAATGGATCGTTTCCGCAGATCGGGAATAGGTGCGATTGACTAGTTTAGGTGCCAGGTATCACCAGGTACGATTTGGTGCCTCTAGGACCACCCCAGTAAATCCCGAGTTTTACCGCGGCGACTGCATATACCCCGCAGCTTGGCAGGCTTGGTTTTTGGTTTTTTTTTTATTTTTTAAAAAAAAAAACAAAAATCTGCAAATTTTGGTTTTTTACAAATAAGCCGGTTCACCATGTCGTGCGCGCATGCGCAGTGGGTCACTACAATAGAGACCTGAAAACCTATAGACATTATCATAGAGATGTATAATATATAAATATATCACTAGAGGCCTGATCTGCTGTTATTTTTGACGCTGCCGATTCAAAAGGCCTTGACCCTTGGGGTATACAAAATGGCGGAAACGATCGAAGTTAAATTGTGTAGTGTGTGGATGTAGCAACTTATTAAAGTCCGAAAACGAGGCCGCTGGAATATTATTTAATGGATAAGTTGTTATTTTGTGTCTGTTGTACTTTTGCAAGGCGTAAGCTTCGAAAAGAAATTAAAGTCTCGCTTAAGCTTGACTGCGTCCATGAATTTCAACCAATCAAAACGCGTCATTTCAATTTAAATTAACTGCGGAGCTCTCGATAAGGTGTTATTATATCTATGGTTGTGGCTTCAAAAATTAGCGAAGGGAAGATATGTCATGTTCCCTCTAGCGATGATAATAATATCTCATTGGACATTATGGATTATATAAAAACATTGTAAACCCGTAGCGCGCGAGTCTTTGAGTTTGCGAACCATTGATTGATTTTAGCTGTCAATGGTTCGCAAACTCAAAGACTCGCGCGCTACGGGTTTACAATGTTTTTATATAATCCATAATGTCTATAGGTTTTCAGCAGTATTGTAGTGGGGCACTGCGCAGGGGCGCGCCGTTCCCGCACTTTTTTCCAGGGAGGGAACGCGATCCCTCACTATTTTGCAGCATTTCTGCTAAAATAAATGAACAAAGAAGACTTCAAGACTCACAGTTTCAACTGCTTACTTACTGGAGCCTTTCGCAGTTTCGCAGATATATTTATATATGTGTTGTCTTTATACTAAATATTCTATGTAAATGGCGTCTCAGCGTCTGTCTGTTGTAATTTTGTAAATAAAAGCTAATGATAAATGAAAATAGTACAGTAGTACTGTAATAACAATAAATTAATAATTGAGAAAAAAATTTGTAAGCCTAATATGAAGCGGAAACAGATGCCACAGGAAAGTAAACTTACAAGCTTCTTCAGCAAGAAGTCAAAGGCACAGTCACCATCTGTTCTCACTGAATAATCTACAGATCAGCAGTCTGCAGCTGTGGCACTGGAAACCAAAGTAACCACACATTTTGATTCTCTTGAACCTTTTGTTACATTAACTGATTCAACGCCAACTACAGAGAATGTTTTCCCAGATGTCTGGACTACCAACCAATGGGCTCAAAAAAGAAGGATTATCCTTGGTTGGACTGCCGTGATGGAAAACTTGGATGCAAGATATGTAAAAAAGTGGCTCTGTCTATCCACACGCAGCAAGGGGTTTCTATTGCAGTGGAATGGAATGAGTATACTGTGTCATACTATGGTGATAGCTTGCAGTCAAAGCTAACATCACTGTGAAAGAAAATTAGCAGGCACAAAGAATCCATGTCACATTATTACCGCATCCAAGATTTGTTCAACGGCTGAGAAGCAAACAATTGAGAAACAGGTGGATACAATGAACGAGGCAGACATTGCAAAAACGGAGAAAGTTTTGCGAATCGCTTATTTTCTGGCAAAGGAAGACAGACCATTCTCATATCATCCGCATCTCTTAGAATTACAGCAAGTGAATGGGGTTCATCTTGGAATTGGTTTACGTTCACGGTTTACAGCCACGAACATGGTAGATCACATCGCAAGAGACATGCGCAAATGTGCGTGTGACCAAATACGAAGGGTCGAAGGCAATATATCCATACTGATAATCAACCACTCTCAGTAATAAGTCTGCACTGATTGTGTATTTGAAATGTCAGTCGACTATGAATGGGGAACCTCACTTTATGTTTCTTGACTTAATTGAACTGGAAGACCAATGTGCCATGACAATATTTGAGTCTCTTATCAGATGCCTTGCTTTTCATGGATTTGACGACGATTACCTGAGAAATCATGTCGTAGCATTCGCAAGTGATGGGGCCAGTGCAATGCTCGGCAGAAAGTCTGGCGTCGCTAGTATGATTGTGGATAAATATCCTACTGTTATAGTCTGGCACTGCTTGAATCATCGGTTAGAACTAGCGGTGTCAAATGCTATCAAGGAAGTTACAGTAATAAATCACTTCCAAGCGTTTTTTGATAAACTGCATTCCATTTATAGCCGTTCGCCAAAAAATCAACACGAACTTGACGGTTGTGCTGACGAAATTGGTCAACAACTGAGGAAAATTGGAAGAATTTTTGGCATGCGATGGGTCTCGAGCTCTTATCGAACTGTGTCAGCTGTATGGAAGAATTACCAGTCGTTGTGCATGCATTTTGAGAATGCTTCCTGTGACACACACAAAAATTCTCAAGATCGAGCATCATTTCTTGGACTATTGAAACGTATTCGATCCCCAGAATTTGTTGTCGACCTCGGGCTTATGCATGACGCATTACATGAGCTGTCGAGTTTATCGCTTCTGCTGCAGGAACGTGGAACGTCAGTATTATATGCTGACAAGCTGATTCATCGCAGCATTAGAGTTTTGGAAACGATGAGAGAGAAACATGGCATTAAGACTCGAGAGGCAATGGACGCTGCCGAAAAGTTAATATTTCGTGGTATAACTCTTGCCAAAAATAACAAGTTACTCACCATAAATCACAAACAGTTTTTTACCAGTCTGGTGAACAATATGCAAGCAAGGTTGTTTACAACACAGTCATCACACGTAAGCAGTGATCACAAAAAATCGAACACGTGTAAGCAGCAGTACGAAGACTTAATGCGACAGTTTGGTGTGCTAGATATGGCCTTCAGAGATACCCCCTGGCTTTGGTGAAGACGAAGTGACAGAACTGTGCACAAGATTCTCTTTGCCACGTGTCTTAACAGTGAATGCATTCCGCGATTATGTTGATGACGGTGGCCGGAGAATGCCTGCTGACTTAAAGCCTCTGGTGAACTGTACGCGTATTATTCCGTGCAGCACAGCTGAATGTGAACGAGGCTTCAGCCACATGAACATCATTGTCAGTGACACACGCAGGTAAGCTTCTTGTCTCTCACGTGTCGTCGTTGATGTTTATCAAGTTGCATGGTCCGCCACTGAGGTCCTGGATTCCAACCAGGTACGCAAAAACGTGGCTGCGGTAACATCGGTCTGCGATGGATACACAAACAAGAGTGGCTTCACTGAATCCATCAGAAGACAAGACTGAAGATCCACTGTGGCAATTCCTCTGACTGTAGCTACTGACTCACTGACAGTCACTGTACTTTAGCATTAAGCCTGTACTATCTGTACAGGTATGGAAACTGTTTGAATACTTGAATACAATATGTTACAAATAACAAATTCCTATGTATAAATTTACATAATTACATTTATTAATTTTTTTTTTTATTTTTTTACATTCAACAGTTTCAAAAATAGCAGCGCTCACACTATGCAAAATTCTTGCAAGATTGCACTTTTTGCTACAGTTGCTACTTCAATTTCCAGGCGTTCCCCCACTTCATTTTTTATGACTACACCACTGGTTTTCAGGTCTCTATTGTAGTGACCCACTGCGCATGCGCGCACGACATGGTGAAACGGCTTATTTCAAAATTATAAATGCCAAAAATTTCGTCTTTTCAAGTCATGGTCTTTGTTAACTTCGTTTATGACATTCTAAGGTTCTACTGTTCTAAGTTAATTTCATTTATACGCATCTGATTAATTTGAACGGTATTATGCCATTTTTATGAGTTTTATGATCCGACATAGGAAAATCGCTAAAACAAAAAAACCAAAACCAAAAAAAACCAAAAACCAACTTTTCATTTTGAAAAAGTTTGGTTTCTTGCACCCCTGCCCGCAGCCGATCGAGTCGATCGATCGAGTCGATCGTAAACTCGGCCAAGTCGAATCGATCAAAAATCGTCGACTCGATCGACTCGCCGGTCGATAGTTTGTTTTGACAAGTCGAGTCGATCGTTGTTTCCTCCACTCGACTCGACTCTTAAATATTTTACTTAGGCCTACTATTTTTTCGTCTACGTCACAAAATGACAGACCGTATGCAGTGCGACCACTCTCCATTTTCTGAAATCCCAAGCTCTTGCCAGAAAAATCCCAAGATTGGCCAAAAGTGTACCAAAAATCCCAAGTTACCGAAAAGAAAAAGTTGTGAGGAAATATGAAATGCGTTTTAACTTTTAACAATCACAATTATTAAAAAAATGCCTAGTTAAGAATTCGCAAAGAAAAAACTGGAGCATAACATTGAATTAACAATGGTTACAGCCTTACAGGTTACAATAATGATAAACGTCTTTCAGACTGAACGAGTTTTTCTAATCTAATTCGCTGCCACTGTTGCAAAGTACGGTAAAAACTAGTCTGTAGACCTTAGAAAAAATCCCAAGATTGCTAGGTAATATCCCCAGATCCGAAGTCGGACCCCAAAATCCAAAGATCTTGGGAAAAATCCCAAGCAGTGGTCGCACTGACCGTATGATATGATATGATGACGTAATTTTTGTAAACACACAACTACCGTATGTCTATATATACATGCATAAAAACATACGTACATGCAAGCTTACATGCCTGCGTTTACGGATTCATAGTCGTCATTGAGAATGCAATGACTGCACATAGGCCTACCTGGTCTGTTACTGCTGGCTGTTGTGATGAGCTCTTCGAGTTCATGAATGCTTTTATTAATCTGTTTTTGTTCGGCAACCAACTGCTGAATCATTTCTTGTCTCCCGTCGATCGCCTCCTTAATTCTCTTGTCCAATTCTCTGATTTCCATGTATTTCGAGGCTCGCTCCTTTTCTGCTATTCGTATAGCGTCATCCACAGCTGTAATGCGATTAAACCAGTGCATATTTTAACGCATTCAGACTACTGGGACAAAGTCGACCACTAGAGGGTCTGGGGAGAGTCATGAGCTCCCCATTGGAGCGGAGGCGGAGTCCAACCGACTTTTAGAGCGTTAGAATTTTAGAGCATTTGCTGCCACATAGCCACTTTATTTTACAAAGTTTCCTTTTTATTATTAGTCCTATCCCATTTGGTCCACCTACTAAATAGGCATTTATAGAATGTAGGGGGCGTAACTATAGTAAGCCTATTATTCAGCCATTATGTTACTGTCAAAGCAGAGTTCGGTCACAACAATTTCCCAGATGGTAGGGGAGAATGTCCTGCATTTGGACATGTCCTGCATTGGGTCAGATAGCAGAGAGATAATACGTTTATTTAACGACGCCGTCATAACGACGATGATTGGCGTTGAGGTCAGATACCACTCTAAGCCGTGGTTATATAGTATAGTGTGTGACGCCGCCAAGCGAACGTATTTGATGTGGCGAATGAACGTATTTGATGTGGCGTCTTATGCCGCGAATTAAAAATCTTGTGACAGAGATACTGCAATTCTCCATTTTCAGGTTCAAAAAGTAAATTTTTACTCCTACAGTCTCAGTCAATGCATTAGATATCTGGTGCTAATTTAGCCTAAAATTTATGTCAGCTATGTAGGACAGTATATTGCGAATCATATGGTGAAATTTGAAGGTCATACGCAAATTACCTTTTGTATTATCCTATAATTGATGCTTTCTGGACTATAATTAATGCTAGATGTTGCTTTTCTTTTTCTCATTTTTGTATCGTTTAGTTATTGTTCTGCCTCTGTGGCGTAATAAAGTGTTCATTATCTGAGAAATAGGTGACCGGCCATCGATGGCCTGCATTGGGACTGTCTCAACGCAGGCCATTCATAGAAAATTAAACTTAATAAGTAAGTAAGTAAGTGTGTTCTTTTTATTGCATAATATAGTACTGTATATTTTATGATCTCAGTAGACGTAGGATATTTTGTAAAAAATATATACTACAAGTTACAACTAACACCAATTTTATGCACTAAAATGAAAAAATTTACCCAGTGGTGGTTCTCACACAGATGTTAGTCTTCTGAACCACCGTAAACTTTGTCATTGTTGTTGTCATCATCATCATCATCATCATCATCATCAAATTCATCATCATCATCATCATCATCATCATCATAAACAACAAATTTATTTCTTCATAAAGCCAACAAACTTATGTACAGACTGATTAAAAGTACCGTAACTGGTTTCAATATTTTTATAAGCCTTTGTTCAGTCCAGGGAAAGAAATATTATTATTATTTTTTTTTTTTACCCGAGGTAGATATAATCCCTCAGGAACAAAAAATTAGGTTAGGAGTAAAAAACGTTCTCCGAGAAATCAGGCCTCGTCCCAGTTTACACAGCCATCCTGAAATGTGCCTCTGAATGCAATGGCATTGTGGCGCTGCACACAGATGGAAAGACGTTGGAACAGAAATTTAGTTTCCCGTTGATCTCCAGAGACAACTGAAATGCGACGTCCCAGCTCAGAGAGAAATTCTGCACCTTCAGCGTTTACAGGTCTAAGGGTTTAAAAGGCAACGGGAACAATTATTATTATTATTATTATTATATTATTATTATAAACAACAAATGTATTTCTTCATAAAGCCAACAAACTTATGTACAGACTGATTAAAAGTAACTGGTTTCAATATTTTTATAAGCCTTTGTTCAGACCTGGGAATGAAATATTATTATTATTATTATTATTATTATTATTATTATTATTATTATTATTATTATTATTATTGTTATTATTATTATTATTATTATTATTATTATTATTATTATTATTATTATTATTATTATTATAATGCAGGACACGCTTTCCTACTAATTATGGTTTACGTTCAAAACCGCGATCACAAAACAGCGATCGTCAAAACCGCGATCACAAAATAGCGATGCACAAAACAGCGACTGCATAAAATAGCGATCATCAAAACAGCGATTTCACCGATTTATTATAGGAAGCTTTAAATGTATCAAGAAGTATAAATAATATTATAACAAATGTGTAATGTAAAATTTGAAGACTTAAATTATGTCCAATTCCACGAAAGTAGCACAATCTAGGTCGATTAGTCAAACTTCGAATTTAATCGCTGTTTTGATGATCGCTATTTTATGCAGTCGCTGTTTTGTGCATCGCTATTTTGTGATCGCGGTTTTGACGATCGCGGTTTTGTGATCGCGGTTTTGAACGTAGACCCTAATTATGACGAACTCTATACGTGATATCGTAGATCGGTCAAACGACTTTATATGTAACAACATCTGGCACGCCCAAAACATAGAGTATTATTGTAAACTAGAACATCCAATAGAGACAAACTTATCTAAAAGCCAGTGACTACCTACGTTAGTTGGTTACTCACCATGGTTCATATAGCCCCAGGGTCCATGCAATCCCAAGTTACCCTGCATATTAAAGAATGCTAAAACGATAAATTACTGAACATTAATCAAATAAGATTTTTCGTTTGAAATAAACCTTCAAATTTAATCGCTGTTTTGAATGATGATCGTTATTTTTTGACAGTCGCCAAATTGTGCGTCGCTATTTTGAGATCGCGTTTTTGACGATCACTGTTTTGTGCCCGCTATTATTAGGCTACCGTGGACCAACCCATGCCCAAAGATCGCAGAGTGCGTGATGGAAAGTAAGGAGATAAGTTGCAATTGACAGCTGCGATATTGGTTTCAGGGTTTTAAGATAAGACAAAACAGTTTAAATCTTATTCTCAGGCAAGGATGATGGGCACCAAGAAGCTCACTGAAACTTCGGTGCCATCCTTCGATTGCATTGTTGGTCTTTGGCAGATCATGAAGGACAGAATCGTAACAGTTCCACAGTGAATGACTGAATGCTGGTTCACTCCTACGGCCACGTCTTATAAACCTTCCAATCCACGTATCTTCAGAATAGTGCACGAGATCGCGAACGAGTTCTTCGTTTTCCTGGAAGAAGGTCGAGAAGATCGTCGAATGCTTTTACGATGTCAATGATTGGGACGAAGGCCAGTGCTGCGAGTTGTCTAATCGATAGGGCGAACAACTCAGGATGATCTATCGTGTATTTGTCTTGGAGCCCGTCAATTTGTTGCTCATGTGAAAGAAACACCCGTGCTGTTTTGCATCACAATATACCCGCCTAAAGGCAAGTAATGCAGCATGCTCAAAGTCGGTTATGAAGCGAAGATATCAGGTTGGCACGCAGGCTGTTAATCTCTGCCAGGAACCGTATATAGCTGTTTGTGCTACGTTCTGCGATCAACACGAAAACAGAGGGGATGACGTTGTTGAATTCAACCCATGGATGATATATAAATCTGACTGGATAACGGAGGCGTTGTCTTGAACGTACCATCACCAGGTGATGAGGACATTGCGACATCAGGTCAAGATTCCGCATCGTCGAAAATATCAGAGTGCGACTTTGACCTGGGCCACTATCGTACAGAAGAAAGTTATAGCCTACTGTCGTCTTCTTAAAATTATCTGTCAGTTCGATATCATGGAGGTTCAACGGTGATGGCAGAGGTCTCCGGATCGCCTGCCTGATGTTGCGAACAATTGGAAGTTGTCCACAATGTCCAGCCACTGCATTAGGCCTACTCACCTCACCAGAAAAAGCAGCTACAATTTTATGACTTGGTTCTTGTGTAGCAAGTTACTGCACGTTCTTTAATCCTCTGCCTTGGTTTTCCTGGATTCAATTTTAGCTACGTCTGGAACATGAGTGTGGGCGGATATCTGAACTATGTTCTCATCTTCTGTATGACAGCGATCTCTACACTTTTGCATATCATACTCCGTGCATTTTCATATTGTCTTCGCTTTAATTGTTCTTTCTTTCCGAAACGTAGGCTAAAACCGTCAACCACAAGGAGTGTTCCGCCCTTGCTACTCTTCGCAAATTCTAAAGGCATTTCTAAGACTATCTGTAGAAACCGAGAAGCTTCCTACAAGAGTAAATGTAAGAGTAATGTAGAATTTAAGAGATTGTAATAGCGCTGCATAAGTTAAGCCTTGAACGATACAGATCCTGGATTAGCTGGAGTCAAGACCGATGGCGATCGACTAACCGAAGGGGGCCAACAACCAATCAACGTCGAGAGGGAGGAGCTAAGAGGGACATGCAGAGTTTGACTATACTAAAACCCCTCAGTCGGAAAAGCTCGGGGCACGCCAATCATCGTCGATATGGCGGCGTCGTTAAATAAACGTATTACACACACAAAGCTCGGGGCCAGATCGTTCGAACAGCTCAGGAGAGAGGTCGTGTAAGAAGCCAGGAGCGCATGGACGCGCAACCTAGACAAAGGACGCGGATTTGTCTCTTGTCTGACGAACTGTGCCCGTATTGAGGTTTAAGCTCAATTCGTTAACGTGTAAAGTGGAGGCGTAAAGGAAGTCGTAACGTAAGCGAAGTCGAGTGGAAAGTTTGCGACGCGCTGTCACAAAGGAATCGAGGACGCTGGATATTTGCCGACGCTGGATAATTCTCTTGTCTGAGATGTCTACCAGCTACGCTACTAAGGGTGATGCAAGGAAAATCCCAGTAGAGGTAACCGTGAACTACTGAGGAGTCACAGTAATAATTAACGGACCCTCGCCTAACGAGGCCGTCTGATAATTAGGCTAAGGCCCTCGCATGAATGTGGAGTTCATTCATTCTGGAGATTTATATAGCGCCCCTTCAAGAAATCTACTCAGAAGCGAAGGAGGGAGTGACTGTGTGCTGATGGTAATGTGTCGTTGTGATGATTAGATTGTAGTAGTATTGTTAGCATCATATATTGTAGTCTTGTAGCATTGTAATAATTGTCAGTTCAAATATATTCTCGAATTGGTTGTCTTGGAATATTGTAAGATAGAAATGGAAGAAGAAGCAGAAGAGGCATTAAGAAATGTAGGCCCAAGGCCAGAGGAGGCCGCCAGTGCTAATCAATTGGAAATGATTGCTAGATTAGTAGCGGTCGTAGCAAATCTGTCCGATAATGTAAGTTCGGCCCATTCGGATATGGACCGCAGGTTAATGGAGGCAGAGGAGAGACAGAAGGAGGGACTAGAGAGAAGGTTGAGAGAGTCGGAAGATAGAGAGGCAGGAATGCTAATGGCCGTTATGGATAGACTGGAAGGAAGTAGAAGTGAAATTGTACAGTATCAAGGGACCAACCCACCCCGACAAGAGATAGAGACGTCGGGGGCTCTTAGCACAAGGGCCGGCCTTACCTCGGAAGGTCTAGGCGTGGAAGCCAGTGCAGAGGAAACGTTGCCGCGCAGGAGTCAGCGGATTCAAGGGCGGCCGAAGGTTAACTACCGTAGGCTGGCCTTAGCGGGTGACGAAGCACTGGAGTCCGCGGCCTATGACGCCACCACCTCGTCGATTTATGAACACGAAAGGGACCGGACTGCTCCTCCGGTTCGCTCTGACTTAGCACTCGGGGAGCGAGCGAGCGCGTTTAAAACCTACCACCCTATCGACAATTAAATATTTCGTTAAAATGACTACTGCTTGGCCTACTGCATTTATATAGGGTGCGGAGGACAGATTGCATTGACCCAACTGTAAATGTAAATATTTGTACTATTTAATTGAATTGACCTTTCAAAAGAAATTGCTTTAGAGCATAGTAGATTTTTGAAATATAAATTTCAAAGGAATTGTCCCTAGCTGCAAATACGTTTTACAATAAATAAAGAACTTCACCTAATCTTGCCATGAATAGCGGTGGATTTTTTGAAGTGCACATATTATTGATCCATTTTAGTATTGGAGGTAGGAATTTGTTGAGTTCGAACATAATAGCTTTGAACTATAATTTCGTAAGAATTGTCTTTACCTACGAAAATGTTTTACGATAAAGAACTTCACTAGAAGCGCGTTTTGATCGGCGACATAATGAATAGCACGCGGTAATTAGCAGCGCGGTTGTGGGCCGCGCAGTTTTGATAGTAAACCGTCCGCGAGCGAGGAACAATAAGGTCAGCTTGTGCAGCTGAGCGGAGAGAGCAGCGACGCTGGACGCGTGTGGTGAAGCAGCAAAGTACGGAGGGGCTAGGCCCTCAATACAGCGCAGGACAAGACAGAGATTCTATACACAATAAGGGAGCCAGTGAAGCACATCCAGCATGTACTCAGATACCCGCCTTAACCTGGGGATGCGGCCAAGAAGGCTGGCGGCAGTAGGCAGGACCATATTCAGGGACCCTATCCAGCAGGCCGGAAGTCGAGAGCGGCTGTAATGAGTTTCTGGTAAAGAGATGTTATATAAATCTGTGGTGTTGGCTAATAGCGGTCGGCTTGCTTGGCCACTGACGAATTAGGTAGGGCCAGCTAAGCTGTGGCCAACTGAGGCCGTTTTTAGCCAGATAGCTGGCCGTGGTGAGGGTTAAGTTGAGGCCGGCTTTTTGGTCATACAGCTGGTAGGCTGTAATCACGATGAGGGTTGACCTTTTTCCATGCAGCGGTTTGGTCAGAGAGCGCCTGGGTTCTTTGGCCAAGCGGCGGTGTGGGTTGTGGCTCAAGCGAAGCATGCCGTGCCCGAACGGTGTATAAGTACGACGAGAAGGTCATTCAGTTTTGTCCACGTGGGCCTTCAGGACGTGCACCCGGAACAACTGGTCTTTCGACCTCCGCACCACACTCGGTGAACCAAGCTGCATAGACATCGTCTACGACTACAAGTGGCTCGAAATTCTGGAGCAAAGAGTTAACACTTGCGGCCCTCATGCAATAAATGGTTAACACTTGCGGCCCTCATGCAATAAATGAGGGAGGCGATCCCCGTAAACTTCCGGGGGAAGGGCTCACATGCCACGCTGATTTAATAGACGAATGTGAACAAAACAAAAGGTGAGGAAAACAAGCCACAAAGAAAGAACGAATAAGAAGAAAAAGAAGGAACTCGATTAGACCAGAAACTGAATTTAGCCATACAAATAATAATGAACTAAATCACAATGAAATTAAGTAACGAATGCTTCTTACTGCATATCCTAACCCCCAAAGGACACTTCCCAATGAACTGCCACCGAGACGGGGAGAAGAGAAAACCGATCCATAGTCTATAGGGCCTAAGAGCGCGAAGGAGTGGCAGAATAGGAGTGTCGTGTACTGATGCTGTGAAATAATGTTGAATTGTCTGAGCATTACAGCCACTTTAAAGGAAACTGTGACGTGTCGCATATCCATTCGTGAAGTCTTCGAGCAGACCGCGGAAGCCTTACTCACACCTCGATAAAACAATCATCATTAGCACCGACTTTCCCGACAGTAATTGTACACAGTACACATACATACATACATACATACATACATACATACATACATACATACATACATACATACATACATACATACATACATACATACATACATGCATACATGCATACATAAATGCTTGCCTTTATCCCTTGCAATGACTTCCAATTTGTTCAAGGTCTTGTGAAGATCCTTATGTTCATCGAAGAGTGAGTCGATCATCATTTGTCTGTCTCGTATAGTCTGTTTGACTCTGTCTTCGATGGCCTTCGCCGTGTTCTTCTGCCGCTGGAGTCTCCTTGAGATGGAAACGCGTTGCTCATTCTGAATCTGAACGACAGTTTCGACGCCAGGCTCATTGCCAGATCCATTGCCGTTCGTGCCATGCTCACTCCCGTGCGTGGAGATATCGACATCCGTCGTCAAGTCCTCATTCGAATCAGTTACATCGATTTCGACTTGACCTTCACTACCTAAATCGTGGTCCGTCAACGCCAAAACGATGCTTTGTCTTTTCTGCTGCGGGATCTCTGCCATCGGTCTTTTCCATACAGATGTGTGAACGTCGTTCAATTCTACACGTCCCTCGAAACTTACCCTGTTTGTATGTATGGCAATCTGTGTTGGTCTTTCTAGTCGTACTTTGCTGTCTGTTGCTGTAGACCTGTGCGTGGCAGATAAAATGTGATAAATTTCGGTTCTTATCGATCTCGAGATCTGTAATTCGCTGTTCGGTTACCTAAAACGACTGTAATAATGTTGTTATTGTTTGTGCCTTGTAAAACTATAAATATGTGACGAAAGGTTTTGCAATGAGGATGACGTCATCACAATTTAGTCTTCAATAAACAATCGGTTGAGGCAAGAAACCTCAATAAATTAGAGAAATGGATCCAAAGCATTCTGAGAATGCCCAAGAGCTGAAAATGCAGTTAGGTGGCGCCAATTCAATGTAAATCCACTTGATTTGTCGTTGATAAAATTAATATTAGGTGGATAGGCTATTTCTTTTCTGAATTGTACGAGAAATACCGAAATGATTTAATTCTGTATTTCTATAGGAGCCCAAGTAGAAGGCGCTGAGGCTACTGGATAGTGATGGTCAGATAAGATGGTACCCTATGCTTAATTAGTCTTGAAGCTGCGCTTTCGAAAGTTGGAGTTCATGATTACGAAACGCGCGATGAGCCTCCAACGGTTTTGCTCCGGTGATTTCAACTGATTTTGTTTCCTCATTAATTTTTTAAAGCAGTCGTAGGCCTATTGGCCAAGGCTCAACCAAAGTTCGGTTCTGTAAACTCCCGCCAAAGTTCGGTTAAAGATTACGTCAGCAAGCTCAGCCCGGTGTCGAAAACTCCCGCCAAAGCTCCTCGGATAAAAAGGTCGTTCAGACTTATGAGCTGTAATATGCCAAAACTAATCTTAGTCGGCGGCAACGGCCTTTGTTGTCATAAGCTGCCGTTAAACTGTGGATCCATTAGACAACCATGGATAGTCAGTAAATCGAGTCAGTCACAGGAATAAAGGCCAGAAAGCGGTATATCGATCGCCACATATCGTGGCTGTCTTGAGCGCTTCAACGAAGTTATTTTCAACGCTTCGAGAAGTTACTTTTCAGTTGGCAGTGACTTGAGTGCATTTTATCTTCAGCAGGCAATGGGCACGGAGTCGCATTTTTTGCGGCTGAAGTACTGTTGCAGCGTAGATACCGTAGCAGAATTCACTTTTCGGCCAACGATCTCTTCGATAATTTACTGGTCGGCTAACGATCTCTTCAAGCGGTATGGCCTACGACGGACAGTCAGTTTGATTTAATAAAATTAAAGCGTGAACGACGAGTTAGACTGCGGGGCCATCTCCACGGACATTGATCGAATAGATCCACGGAAATTGAGGTGATTATATAGGCCTACAATACAATACAATACAATACAACTACCTTTGATATCGCCCTTCTTCCTAGTTCCTAAATCCTAAGGTGGCCCAAGGTCAGAAGTGCACACGCCTCGGCGGCGCAGAAGCAATTATAGCCTATTGCAGAGCAATTGTGCGCGAAGGACTTGCTCAAGGCCCCTACACAGTTAAACCACCCCGGACGAGGGTCGAATTGTTGGCTACTCTCGGCTTTACAGGTCAACCGCTCTAACCAGTCGGCCACCGTGCCACAAGCTTAGGCCCACAGTCATCCAGGTGTAAGTTGAATCTCCCGTTCCCCCACAAGCCTACAATAGCAAAACAGTTAGGGTAGAGTGGGGCAAAAGGCCCACTTTTCAGGTCAATTGTCATATCTCAAAAAGTTATTACCCTATAACTATGAAATATGTGCAGGTAGATACATCATTCATTTTGCTGTATAAAAGTACCATAATAATGTCTATCTACAGCATCAGTAATGTGTGGGGATGATTTTCTCTCGACACCCAAAAAGGGCGTCTTGCCCCGTGGGTGGGGTAAAAGGCCCACACGTGTGAGGCAAAAAGCCCATGGGTGGGCGTTTTACCCCGCACTGTGTAACTTTAGTTATAATGCTGAAAAATGAGAACACATAAGATTTAATAGACAGTCCAATAGGCCTACACATGCACTGAAAGTGACCTAAGCACAGCCGAATACGTGCAGAATGTCCCAGGCCTATTCAAAAATACAAAAACTGTCAATAATGTCCATTAGATCTCTCGTAGCAAGTCCCAGCTCACAAGACACAGCTCACTCGATAGACTATCACAGCAGCCGCAGCAGTCAGAAGTAAAAAACACTTGGCAACAAGAATCAGGTGAATCGAGTAACCAAGATCAGGAATGGACATGCATCATATACCAAGTACAGTTATAAAATGCAGTAGGCCTAGTCTAGTCAGACTCGCAGTTTGGGCAGGTGAAATAGGAATAACCATCTGTGCAAGCCTCGTGTGCCCACTTCGCACACTGTTGGCACTGGACCCATTTCTCACGGGACATGCTGTTAGCGAAAGGTTCGCCGCATATCAGGCATGGCCATTCCTCGTCTTCACTGCTGGTATCATCGTGTGTCGCTTTGCGCTTCTTACTTCTCACCGCTGCGGTTTTGGTTTTAGGAAGAAGTTTCGCTCTTTTCTTCCGTCCGGTTGTTGACGTCGAAGGCTGTGGGTCGTCGTTTGAACTGCGTTTCCTTTGTTTCGTTGACTCCAGGCTCTTAATGAGAGCGGCACTCTTCGCAGCGGCCTTGAAAGCAATGGCGGAAGAACGTGCTTCCGCGACTTTCAACTTGTCTTCCAATTCATTCTTGTATGGCGATCCTGTTAAAAGCGTTGCAGATTCAGCTTTACGTGTTCGAGAGCGTACACCAGAGATCTTCAGACGAGGTGATATTGCCAAGATCAGTCTCCGAGCTGCAATTGCACGCATCCACAAAACCATTTATGTAGAAGGCCAGAGTACATCAAGTTCAATATAAAAAGTAGGCCTATGGCCTACTTAGAAACTTAAAATTAAAAGGAAAATGTTCACCAGGCCTAAACTTATATTCACTGTGTTTCTCATAATTTAATTCTAACTTGACTAACTACCAATCATCAACTTCATTGATGTAAATGTAGGCGCGGGTTCTCGTCACATTCTACTAATAAACGAATACAATAGGCCTAATAATCAAATGGCTAAGCAACACTAAATGTAATAAGTTACCTACCTTGTTCAGCATCACTCAGTTGAGCAGAAGCCTGTGCATCAGCAGTCACCGGCTGAACGACGGTGGGAGTCGGAGGGACCGACGGTGCATCAGCAGTCACCGGCTGAACGACGGTGGGAGTCGGAGGGACCGACGGTGCATCAGCAGTCACCGGCTGAACGACGGTGGGAGTCGGAGGGACCGACGGTGCATCAGCAGTCACCGGCTGAACGACGGTGGGAGTCGGAGGGACCGACGGTGCATCAGCAGTCACCGGCTGAACGACGGTGGGAGTCGGAGGGACCGGCAGTGCCTCTTCGGTAACTGTTGCTGCCTGGAAGTCGTCGTCAGTGAACACCTCTGGATCGAATGGCCACAGTCCACTGCACTTAAATCCATTGACGGCCTTTTCGGGTGTAGCCGTTCGCAAATATGCAGTGCCAAATATGCCTGCCATGTCGTAGAATGAAATACGTTTTCCCGGATGGGAGACCATCCAGGAATCGGCAGCAACATTGTAACCGCTCTTGAGCGACTTGAAATAGCTTCTATCAAGCGGCTGCATCTTGTGGGTGGAGTGCGGTGGAAGAGTGAGAAGATGCAGACCATTCTCACGTGAAAAAGTGATAGCGCTCAGAGTCTTGTGGCTGTGATGACCATCAAGTATTATAATTTGCGGATTGTCTGTGGATGCACGAGTGAAACCGACAAAATGCTGAAGCCATTTAATGAATAGCTCTGAATCTGTCCATCCGCTTGTACTTGTGTATCCCACAGATTGTGGTGGTGCACCATTGAGCAGAGCTGGAATCATCCTTTTTCGTGGATAGATGAACATTGGTGGCAAAAATGCACCAATCGCACTCATTGCGCATATCACTGTAACGGTTGCGCCTCGCTCGCCACTTGTCACTTTACCAACGGTTCTCTGCCCCTTAGTAGCGATGATTTTCCCTGGACGTTGCACGTTGGTGATTCCAGTTTCATCCATGTTCCAGATTCTTGATGGTGTGCATGGAACATCAACAAGTAGTTGCCTGTAGACGTCAAAGAATTGCTTGACTTTAGGTCTGTTGAAAGCCACTGCACGCGATAGATTTGTTCCCTGTGGCGCACGTATTGAAAGATCTGGATATCTTGAGAAGAACCCAGAGAGCCAGTCCTTCCCAGCCATCTGACTTTTCCTACAGAACCTATGATTGATGCCTGCTGCCTCGGCCATGTCAAAAGCAAGACGTCTGACATCTCTTGGAGTGAGACCGTACAAAGCCTTTTCCATATATTTTATATGATTGCAAAGTTCAGATTCAAGGGCAACAGATAGTACTGGCGTATGGCATCCCAACTTCAACACACCTGGCATCGTGGTATGGTGGTCACGATGTCGGCGCAAGGTTCGCGCGGGTATGCCCATCTCCCTACTCGCTTGAATGAGAGGCATGCCCTGACTAAGGGCTTCCAATGCTGTAGCAAGTCTCTCTTCACCATACTCTCCTCTTTCCGACTTTCGCTTGTAGACACGTACCATGATGTAATCTAAAAACAATTCATTGCAGACTCATTTACCATACCCTACCAAAACGATTATCACAATAGCAAGCAAGCGAACAAGAATTTAGCAACAAGCCTACTTTACACGTGGGTCGTTGCGGGGTAAAACGCCCACCATGGGCGTTTCACCCCATATAGAGGGTGGGCGTGTTACCCCAAAACCCCCGATTTATCGAAAATATTTACAGTGTCGTTATCCTGCAATATCGCTAATACATCAAGATATAATTGAAAACGTCGTTGCGAGCTCTGTCTGTCTGCCCATAACTATATCGAATCGCATACCACTTGCTTTCGCAAATCGTCAAACTGTGAGGTCACAACATTTAGCAAAAGTGTCCAAATAATTAAGAAATGAAATATTTTCACTTACCGCGAAACGAAATACACAAACTCGATATCAGAAGGTAACTTCAGATGGCGCCAGCATATTATGTATAATTTTATAGCGCTTAAATACTGCAGAGGCTCTACGAAGGCCCTAGGCGTTTCACCCCACCTAGGCCTTTTGCCCCACTCCACCCTAATCAAGAATAAAGCGTTCATCAGTAAAAAAAAGCGTTCGTGTTTTTTAAATTTGTTTTTATTAACGCAAAAGCTCACTGAGTAGGCCTAAACATGAATCAGATGCAGTGCATATTTTAACGGATTTTGACTACTGGGACAAAGTCTGCACGACTATAGGTCTGAGGGAGTGTCGTAAGCTCCCCAGCGGGTTCTGAGCCCCAGCCAACAACGCATTTTAGAGCATTTGCTGCCACACGGAGCCCATTTTAGCCACTTCATTTTACCAAATTTGCTTTTTATTATTATACATATCCCTATTTAAGTTATTCTTAGAAGCTTGAAGTTTGAAACATAATTAGATCAACAATAGCTAGAAGACAATCTAAACCATGTCTACGTTTCCTCTTTGTCTGAAGAAAATCTTAACCATGTTTACGTTTTCTCTGTCTGAAGACAATCGTAACCATGTCTACGCTTTCTGTTTGTCTGAAGACAATCGTACCCTTATAAACGTTTTATTTTCGTCTGAAGACAATCGTAATCATGTCTACGTATATATACTTTTGTATTAGAAGAAAATCGTAGCAATGTCTACGTTTTCTCTTTGTCTGAAGACAATCGTAACCATATCTACTTTTTCTCTTTGTCTGAAGACAATCGTAACCATAGGCTATCTGTGCATATTTTGCAACAGGAGTCAAATTCAGAAATAGAATTAGAGAAAAAGAAAGTTATGCAAAATAAAAAATTTCTTACATAAAATATTTTACTAGCAGTGCTGAAGCAAACTTAATATTGAACAGAGCTTAAATTTAACAGATTTGGCCTAATTTTTCATCTAGTTTTTTTTACTATTTGAAATACATACAACTTTGATTCCTAAATATTTACAACTCCGTTACTTAATAAATATACAATACAATATACCGCCACTGTTTATAATTAGTGAATAATTAGTATTAGTAGTGTGCATTAAATTATTACACAGCAACCTAAATTATTTTGACGACAAATTATCTAAATGTAGGCCCTACCATTAAATAAATTCATTTTAATAGAAAAATAAAGTAACGGAGTTGTAAAATATTAGGCGATCAACCAAATGGACGGAAAGAAAATTGAGTGGAGCGAGCCATGGGTCCTCACTCGTCCAACTAGACAGGGACGTAACTAGTGTTATTTGGGGGGCTTAAGCCCCCAAACGAAGCTGAAGCCCCCCTAAAAATGAATCAAGCCCCCGGCTCCACTATAGGCTCGGGATATGTTCAAGGCTTAAAGCCCCCCAAACGAAAATTTCTAGTTACGTCACTGCAACTAGACCAGAAAACAAAGAACAGAGACCCGAGGTAAGCTACGATGCGAAGGGCGTAATCTTTGGCCTCGAAGAAGACGATGAAACGCTGAAGGAAATCGCCGGAGATCGGTGCGAAGTACATCAAAAGGATTGGAAAGCCAAGGTCGTGGCTTACGAGAAGGGAACCGCGCTGCCGGAGATCATCGAGATCGACGGGTTCCGCTACAAAGTGAAGAAGTTTGTCCTATCTCCGATTAGATGCAACAAGTGCCAGAGGCCACTTTGAGTCCAACTGTGGTAATGAATTAAAATGTTGTAGATGTGGACAGGCCCACAGCCGAATAGAATGCGAGGACGAGGAAACACCGAAGTGCGTCAACTGCTACGGGGCCAAACAGTGCTGCATACAGACTGTGCTCCAAATA
This sequence comes from Aporrectodea caliginosa, assembly GCA_020284085.1. Classification (NCBI taxonomy): domain Eukaryota; kingdom Metazoa; phylum Annelida; class Clitellata; order Crassiclitellata; family Lumbricidae; genus Aporrectodea; species Aporrectodea caliginosa. The sequence goes on from JACEVL010001026.1 coordinate 254,189, forward strand.
CGTTGAGACAAAGGCAGCACTGAAGATCCGGACTGTGGAGAATGTTCCGCTGCACCAGGCCATACAGAAGGTTAAGGAAGAACAGAAGGCAAAGAACGAGGAAAGCAAAGCAAAGAAACCTGTTCAAACGAGGAAGAAGCCCGAAGACAAAAAGCCTGAAGTCAAGCCGACGCAGCCGGAGCTGCCTGAGGAACAGCGGATGCAGCTGGCTGACTTCCTGAAGCTGATGGAAAAATCACCGTTCGAGGCAAAGAGGTTAGGTAATTACAGGAAGCCGGAGACTGACTCGGGTGCTAACTTCGAAGCAGGTATGACAAATTCCATTGACAAATTTCATTGTAGGTTTAGCAAGACTGATAAAGGACAAGAGCAAGAAACGAGACGAAGTGCTGAATGAAGTCATGACCGTCGCGAACGCTCTCTACCTCAACAGAGGTATCAGCTTTGAGGCGCGGAAGGTAATTAATTTATAACTGTAAATAAATTAATCAGTTATTGTAAATTTTAGCATTTTTCATGGATCCACTCACCATCATGCAGTGGAACTGCTGTGGTTTTCGAGGCCGTATCTACAAGCTCAAAAGGTTTGTATCGTGTGTACAGTTGCTCCTGATATAATATGTGTAGCCTACAGGAAACATTTCTCAAGGCCAACCATGATCACCGAATTGATGGTTACGTAATACATGGGTTAAAGGGCCAATCTCTGTGATGTAACAAATGCTACCACAGTGTCGCGGATGCTCTATGCGGCCCCGGCGTGGTGGGGCTTTGTGGGGGGTAGAGGGACGCTCTCGTCTTCATGCAACTATACGGCGACTGGTCCGGTCTCGTTATCTACCGGAATCCTACCAAAGTTTCGAACAACTTTGCAGAAAAGCAGACTCTAACCTCTTTTCTACCATCATCAGCAACCCTGCACATGTAATAATAATTATATCAACTACTGCCTCCCGTGAAAACTGTTTCATACTTATACGCCCCAGAACCCACAATAGAATAAAACCTAAGGCAAACTCTCTATCAATTAAAACATTTTTCACACGGATGCTTTATACTTCAATTTTTTATATTTGATGATCGTTGTACACCAAAAAATGCGGTTAGCAGTTGGTTTTTCAATAAAGGATATACTTACTTACGTACTTACATTGTCAAGACAGCCCGCACCCCAACCATGGAGGACTGGCCATCTTGCTGAAGGAAGACGTCAACCATACTCTACTGCAGCTGGATGAAATACCTGGAATCGAGAGGCAATGTATTGAAATATCAACCGATAATGGAAGGATCAAGATTATGAATGTTTACACATCTCCTAACACCACTGTAACTAAATGAGCTGGGTATGCTATTTTCAGATCGCAGGAGACTTCAATGCCCACAGCAAAGGATGGAAATGCACTACCAACAACAGAAGAGGAGTGGATCTAGAGGAGGTTGTCATGGAAAAGGACCTTGTGGTCCTGAATACAGGGCAACCAACCCTCAATCCCAGGGTAAGATCGGTAGACAATTCTGTCATTGATCTTGCCATTACAACTAAAGATGTTTCCTTACGTTGCACCCATAGCGTCCTCAACACCAGCCTCGGATCCGACCACAAGGTCACGCTCACCAGAGTAGACGAAGTGGCGAACGTCGAAAGGAACGCAGGACTGCATCGCTGGATCCTAAAGAAGGCCGATTGGAAGGTATTTCGACAGTCCAGCAGAATCCGGATTCATGACGGTATAATATCGCACGATTTTGATGCAACCTTCCCGACCTTCATGGAAGAATTGCACGAAACCGCTTTCTCTGCTATACCGGAGAGAAACGTAAATCATAATATTAAACGGCATAAACATAAATCATTACTGTTTTGGAATGAAAACTGTTCACAGGCCATTTACGAAAGAAACAGACTCCGGAACAAGGCAGCAAGATCGAAGAACCTGGAAGACCAGATCGCCTTCGAACATTACCAGGCGAAGACTAGGCGACTCATCTCGGACACGGCTCGACAGAGGTGGGAAGACTTTAGACAGCCAGTCTAAGCTCGGACCGGTGTGGGGAATGGCGCGAAGGATGAACGGCGCTCCAGCACAGCGAAGCATCCCAATCAAGCAGCACGGAGAACTTCAGCGAAGATTTCAGGAAACAGTGGAAGACAATGGAGGAAGCTCTGCTCCGGATCCTCCTCCATCCATCACCTCGGACATGGACGTCGAGGCTCTAAATGACTCCTACAGCCTTCACGAGCTGAAGGATTCCATCAATGGGGCCAAGAAGAACCGTAGCCCTGGAGAGGACAAGATTCCGTATGAGATGATCCAGAATCTACACAAGTCAGCACTGAAAGTTCTACTGAAAATCTACAACGGCGTCTGGAACAACGGCAGACTGCCTCGAGACTGGAAACATGCGATCATCCTTCCGATGCTGAAGCCATCCAAAGATCCATCGAAGCCGGAATCGTATCGTCCGATCTCTCTTACATCCTGCCTGTTTAAGGTGATGGAGAAGATGACAACAAACCGGCTTCAGTGGTTTGTGGAGAGGAAGAATCTGCTTACGAAGGACCAGGCAGGCTTTCGGAAGCACAGGCACCATCGACCAGGTTTTGCTGATCTTGTCCGCCTACAGGACAAGATGAGCAAAAGCTTGAAAAGCAAACATCACGTGCTGGGAATCTTCATCGACTTCGAGAAGGCGTACGACATGCTTCACGTTCCAACTCTCATGAGGAATGTTCAAGATCTGGGTGTCATTGGTAACATGTACAACTGGATCAAGGACTTTCTGAGTGAGAGAACCTTCCAGGTAAAGGTGGGCGCTGAACTGTCTGTTCATTTTTTGCAGGAAAACGGAACACCGCAAGGGTCTGTCATCTCGCCCATCCTGTTCCTCATCATGATCAACGAAATACCAAGAGACGGAGCAGAGATGTCTTTGTTTGCCGACGACAGCAATCTGTTCACCGCAGGAAGAAACCTGAAGCTGCTGCAGAGTCGAGCGCAGAGATCTCTGAATCAGTGAATCAAATCCAACGCTGGTGTGATGAGAATGGATTCAGGATCTCAACCGCGAAGACTACTGCAGTGGTCTTCAGCCATACACGGGAAGGAACAGCCGAGGTGGAACTGAAGGTATTTGGTAAGAAAATTGAGGTAGGCACCACTGCGAAATTTCGTGGTGTTGTGTTTGATTGTAGATTGACGTGGAACCATCACATCGAGTACGTCGTAACGAAGTGCAGAAAGAGACTGGGACTCCTGCGATCTGTGTCTGGAAACAAGTGGGGAGCGAGTAAGAAAGCTCTCCCCATGCTCTCCAGAGCCCTGATCCATCCGATCATTGACTACGGAGCAGTCGCTTTCTGCACAGCCAGCGATACTCAACTGAAGAAGATGGAGACCATCCAAGCCCAGGCACTCAGGATATGCTGCGGAGCTGCCCATGGAACGGCTACCGTAGTACCGTGGCGGTCCAGAACGAGTGCAGAGAGATGCCACTACACCTACGATGGCTCGGAGACAGTGTGAAGGAAGGTGTCAAGATCGTGACCAGCAAAGACCACGCGGCAGTGGAGGTGATGAAGGACCACATGGGTAAATTCGAAAACGGTAAGGAAACTTTTTTCAGAGAACCAAGGAATTCTTCGACACGAAGTACCAGAAGTGCAAGAGCCCGGTGTTCCAGAACTCGCCGCCTTGGAAGAACGAACACATCCGGGTCGACCTGTCGCTGACGAAGTCCATCGACAAGAAGACCGTATCGCCAGAGATCCAGAAGACGCTCGCCATGGAGCGTCTTCTGGATCTCTGGATCTTACGGATTACGATGAGCTCATCGACAGGCATAAACATCACACCTGCATATACACTGACGGGCCCCAAGTACGAGAATACAGCCGCAGCAGCGGTCGTGATTCCGGATGTCGGCTACAGAAGAATCCTCAGGGACTGGCGGACTCGTCCCGTGTGTATGCACGGCCGGCATTCCAGCTATATTCTCTAGAGGGTCCTCAACTGTCACCTCTATGCTGCCAGAGGAAGGGGGCGCCAAAATGAGGGTTATAATCAGCTTAATTTTAGTCTTGATCTTGATGCTATTTAAACTAATTTATACCAAATAAATTTATAAAACTTAATTTTGGCACCCCAAAACCTCATTAGTTACAAACTAGTTGTCAGACTGACAGAGACTGTTCAGGCATTATTTTGGCGCCCCACTGAGCATTAAGGGGCACCATACACTCATTACAAATGATATACCTACATTGCAAGATTGTCTCCTATGCTAGTCAGAATCAGAAAAGTCGTTTTCTCATAAAATCATGGATAAAATCAGCTCAAGTATATCCTTAATGTACGAAAAGTGGCATATGGTTTTCCTCTTATATAAACTAAATTCGGCCATAGTAATTTTCAACTTTCCTCGCTCATCCCACATTTCTGCTTTCATGTTTGACCACCTTCATTGGCTTCATTCATTGCCGGGCTCAGAGGGAGGGTACTTTCATTCAGTATACCGGTCGCCTTGTAGGAGGCATCTGCTCCCAAGCTATCTATGTGACCTTATCCGACTGCCGGCATCGGCTGCATCTCTTCGCCCACTACGCTCAAAAACCGGCATGATCTCTTTGTCCCGCAGCAAGAACTGCTATGGCTAAAGGGCGACCTTTGCCTTCATTGGCCCTGCACTATGGAACCAGCTTCCTCCTTTGACTCGTTCCTGTTTATTAACTGGTGGGCCAAGTGGTCAAAATGTACAAGCTAACTTTCTTTTCTCTGAGGCAGCACTGGGAGCGCCTCTGATCAGTGTGCACTGCAGCAGTTCAGCTATAAATGGATTTCAATACAATACAATACAATACAATACAATAACATTTAATGCGAAAAACTATATACAAAGCGTATTTACAAAGCACAATGATACCTTACAGCGCGGCAGCAACTCCGCACGACGCTCCAGAACAACACCAAAACCACGTCACAGGTCTAACAAAGACCTCTATCGCCGAACACGTGTAGAACACAGAACTGTCGGTCCCGAAGACGACAAAGGGCATACCACCTGAGAACATCGACAAGGGTGCTATGACAAGCACGAAAGACCAAACGGTGGTCGGAAGAAGAAGAACCCAACGAGGGTCAGCGACACCAAAACGAGAACCAGAACTGGCCTCCCGACGACTTTTACCACGAGCTTATATAGGCCCCACTAGGCTACGCGGGAAACCCATCCTATTCCCCACACGTGCTAGGTACTACCACCTCGCACCAGTCCATTTATATAGGGCCTATGCCTAACAATATACACTGACGGGCCCAAGTACGATAATACAGCCGCAGCAGCGGTCGTGATTCCGGATGTCGGCTACAGAAGAATCCTGCGACTGGCGGACTCGTCCCGTGTGTATGCAACCGAATTGACGGCGATACGGGATGCCATCGACTGGATCAACGAGAATCGAACGTTCACGAGAGACAGGTTCGCCATCTTCACCGATTCCCTCAGCGCTGCGGAGTCGGTGAAAGCACAGCGGTCAGACTCGCGACCAACACTGATGATGGAGGTGATCGACAGCATCAACAGACTTGGCCCGAGCGACGTCACGGTTGTCTGGATCCCGAGCCACGTGGGTATCCGTGGAAATGATGAGGCTGACACAGCGGCTAAAGAAGGACTCCACCTACCGACAGTACATCGAGAGGAAGGAGATGATCGGAAAAATCCAGCAGTACGAACGTCGCCAGGAATCGACAATATTCGCCAGGAATCGACAATATTCCGTTCTGGGTCTTTCGCAACTGCTCTTACGAACTTGCATCTATTGTGACACATAAGCCTATAACAAATCTGTCTCTCAGCCAAGGCAAACCACCGTCGTCCTGGAAACGAGCCCCAATTCCTAAGGTAACGCCAGTATGTGATGTGGTCAAACTTTACCGTAACGCCAATTACTGGTCTTACGGATTTACGAATTACGAACAATCTCAGTACACGAACCCCACCCCGTAATCTCTAGAATAGTTGAAAAAATTGTTGTGCATCGCTTCTTGCTTCCCGCTATGCTTCAGCATGTTTTATCTGATCAGTTCGCTTTCGTCCTACTGGAAGCATTTGACTCCTTGAGGAATTTAACATTAAGCTGTGGGCCACCCTAAATAAACTTGACATAAACGCTCCAAAATCAAGGAAATAATTTTCAGGCGGCCTGCTGAGCTCCATTAGACCACTGTCTGCCTCTACCCGGTATTGAGCAGCTGGACTGGAATCATTCTACAGTCTAACTGTTCTTCTTCAAGCCATGCTGACTACATCATCAGCCTAATAAACAAATGATCAGGCCCGATGAGAGGGGGTCAGGGAGGTTGCTGCCACGGGGCCCGGTGCTGTGGTTGGGGCCCCTGTTCAAACTGTGAAACATAACAGTCTCGGTTGCTCAGTCAGATAATTTAGGAGTGAGCACAGTATCAGCTATAGACGTTGGTCATCATTCATCAGAATGATGTTGGACTATAGCTGTTGGTTGAAAGTTAACTGATGCAGACAAATTTCCATTTCTGACTGAATTCTATACTCCACCAGAATCGTATGCGTGGCCTAGCACTTCGCATTACCGCCATTACGCACCCCCTCTGGTAAAATCCTAGCTACGCCACTCAAGTTATAAAGGCTATCCGACTATTTCAATTATTTAGGTCAAAACTTTTGTGGTCATGTTATAGTTGAATAACTTGAATTTGAAAAACACTGCTTATCAGTATTTTGAGATTCACCAGCAGTCGGCCTAGAATTGATAATTCGTTTTCTGGGAGGCATAAAATCTTGTAGGCCTATATTTCACAACAGGAGGCAAATTAGATAAATTTCCGTCTTCTCCTTTGGACGGCTTACACAAAGAGTAAAATTATAATTTTTAATTTTTAAATACATTGTAGGGCATGAATTAGTTATAAAAAAATTATTTATATTATATTATTTCGATTAGTATAAGAAAACAAATTATAAAGTCCAATTTTACCCCGAAATTGCATTGTCCTTTCTAATTGAGTCAATTCAACGTTACGTTAGGGTAACAGTTGAAACGCTGAACTATAATTTTTGATCATTAACTTACATATGATTGCTCATAGTATAAAAAGATTTACAACTACGTGACTGTAATTATTGCACTTTGCGTATATATACGAATGGGTTTTTCATGAGTTTCAAAAATAACATTAAAACTGACAGCCTGGCCACTATAAACTAACTATTTTTTGCATCTTAAGTAAGTAAAAGAAAGTACGTGCTTTATTGAACCGCCTGCAAACGCACATAACTTGTCTGGTAAGCAAGGAGACCTAATTATTAATATTTTACAACTCCGTTACATTCTTTTTCTATTAGGCCAAAAATGAATTTATTTAATGGTACATGTAGATAATTTGTCGTCAAAATAATTTAGGTTTCTGTGTAATAATTTAATGCACACTTAATACTAATTAATCACTAATTATAAACAGTGGCGGTATATTGTATTGTGTATTTATTAAGTAACGGATTTGTAAATATTTAGGAATCAAAGTTGTATGTGTTTCACATAGTAAAAAGACTAAAATACAAAATTAGGCGAAATCTGTAAAATTTAAGCTCGGCTCAATATTAAGTAGGCTACTAGATGTTTTCCCGTCCTAAGACGGTTAAAAACAATTTGAAAATGTCAAGAGTTGCGTCTTCTCGTGCTATGATTGACATAAGTCTTCTCCCTCTCCCTCCCTCTTTCCCTCCCTCCCTCCCCCCGTACTTCTCTGCCGTCTGTCCCGGCCGTCCGTACCTCAGTGCATATTTTAACGGATTTGGACTACTGGGACAAAGTCTGCTACACTACTTTCAGTGTTATTGGAAACTCACATTGAAAATAGAGTATTATCTGGGGCAAATCACCAAAACTACTGGGACAAATCCTAAAACTTCTAGGGCAGATCCTAAGACTACTGGGACATTTGTCCCAGTAGTTATACAGTTAAAATATGCACTGCCGTACCTCCTTCCCTCCCTTCAAGTCCGTCCCTTCCTCCCCCACGTCTCTCGCGGCGATCGTGCGTGTCTTCTCCCTCCCTCCGCAATCCGTCCCTTCCTCCCTCCCTCGTATCTTCTCAGCCAATGCGCTATCGGGCCGCCCCATGTCGTGATGCATTATCTGGCGTTGCTATAACGACGTCTATATTTAGTTATTGCGATGACGTGGAATGACGTAAGCCATATTGTCGAAAACAGCGTTACAGGCTTCAGACGCACGCACGCATGCACGCACGCACGCAGAGATTTCTGTTTCATTATATTATTAACTAGATGTTTGCCCGTCCTAAGACGGTTAAGTTTAGGGAGTTTGCACGCTCCACTTAAAATCGCATGATCGGAACGCCACCTGGCGACGGATTTAATATACTGAGGAACAAAAGAAATCATGCGACCTATAACGGTGACTACCCGCTGGCTGCACCAGTCTCGGCCGACCCTACACGGTATTCGCCTTCTCTCCCCTCCTCTCGCCTCCCTCCCCTCGCCTCCTCTCCCTTCCCTTCCCTCCCTCTTTCCACTCCTTCCCTTCCCCTCCCAAAAAACTCCCCTCCTTCCCTTACCCCTTCCTCTGTCCCCTCCATCCCTCTCCTCCTCCCTCTCCCTCCCCTCATTTCCCCTCCCCTGCCCTCTCCTCCCCTCCCCCTCCAAAAAACTCCCCTCCCTTCCCTTACCCTCCCCTCTGTCCCTCCTTCCTCCCCTCCCACAAAACTCCCCTCCTTCCCTAACCCTCCCATATCCCTCTGTCCCTCCATTCCCTCCCTCCCCTCCCATCCCCTCTTTTCCCCTCCCTGCCTCCCCTGCCCTCCTGTCCCTGTCCCGTCCCGTCCCGTCCCGTCCCTATATCAAGAACTGTTCTTGGTGAACGAGCGTTTTCAATTGCTAGACCTACATTTTGCAACTCCCTTCCTGTGTATCCTATGTGCGCTGTGATCAGTGGCTTGTGTTTATTTCGTTCTCAACTTAAAAATAGTCTCTTTGAAAACGCTTATCCACCATCATAGGCTGCTATCTGTCATAATGTTAAGGACTGATCTTCTGGATATTGACCTGATTACGGCTTGATTTTGGTGTGCCATCGGTTGATGCATTGTGCATTTGACACAGGCACAATAGAAGTTACTAATTGCAATTACAGTTATATCAATGCTTCAAGTCATTAGAAACTACAGATCACTGTCAAGCACACTAATGCGATGTAACGGTACACACTAGTGAGTAGCAATAAAAGTAGAAAATGTTGATTTTGCAAAAGTATTTTGAAAAACTATTTTCAAAAGTATTTTCAAAATACTATTTTATTTTGTATTTTCAAAATACTTTTGAAAAGTATTTTGTAACAGTATTTTCAAAATACTTTTGAAAAGTATTTTATATTGTATTTTCAAAATACTTTTGAGAAGTATTTTGCCCATCACTGCCTGGAGTAAGCGTGAACTGGGCCCGAAACATCCAGCTCTTCAGACTGTAGATGCGTTGAGCATGGTGCATGACACCAGGCGACATGAATCGTACTCCTGTAGCAGGAAATGCATGGAGGAAGACAAGTACCAGTTCCAACAATTCTCTGTAATCATCTGTCGGCCGACTTTTCAAGATGCTTTTAGTGAACTTGATGGTGCTCGTTTTAATATTCATCACAACACTTGCCAAATCTGTTGCAAATTCTGTTTCTTATTTCTCAGTGTTCACAAATCCTTAGGATTCTTGAAAGCCTTTTCCAATGATCAGTTCCACAATGCAATGTCTGCATGCCAATGATATAAAACTAAACTTACCAAACTTTTGCTCAAGAACAACACAAGTCCCAGCAATTTGACCAGTGTTTGTGTTAGTGATGTCAAAACACATAAGCTAGCTAGAGTTGGCTATACTCCAATTTTCAATTGCCTCAAGACAACAGCAGCTTGAAGTTATTTTAATGTATACGGGCACCATTATTAATAATTTTCTAATTATTTAAATATTTGGTCACCATCAGATTTTAAAATATTCATGCTCTCCTTATTTGTTCCATGAAGGAGCATTTTGCTTTGCCATGGGAGAATGGAGAAGCATAAATTATGTAAATTTTTGAGTAAATTGTTTATATTAAACATTTTCATTCTAATGATTCTACCAGAGCTTTTCATTCTGTGGAATGAATATTTTATTGTGGTAATTCTATTCTTTCCATTTTGCTTAATTGTTCTACTACATAGTATTCCGAACATCTATAGTAATTGGTTAGATGATGAATATTCAAGTTAATTCAAGTGATTGGTTAGATGATGAATATTCAAGTTAATTTTATGCTAATATCAGCCTTGCAACGACTCCTTTTTAATACCTGACTTTCTACTTTAATACAACATCAGAGTGCAGTGCCACATTAAATACTTGTTACAATGACAATATATGTGATTTGAAACATGTTTTATTATCAAATGGAAATTTGGTTTTTAGGAGGGGGTCAGCGCTTTGTGACATAATTTTTTTTTTGGGGGTGTTACTTTTGTGACGAAGTGTGACGAGGGGAGGGGGTTAAAATCGGCTAAAATGCGTGACGTCATTTATGGATGGCCCTAAGACAATCGTTTTCAACTTCAGAAATAAGCTCCACCCTTAATAGTTGTGTTGTGTGAGGTGGTCCACTTCATCTAGTTGGATATAAAATAGCATATATTCAGCTATACCTGGGGAGTGGGGATCATCTGCATAACTCTGGTGATTAAATGCTGATCAGAGAAGTGCAAGCACTGAATAAAAACTTGTGGGTTCAAGAAAATAGCTTTGATTAACAGTAAGACCAATCTTTGCAGTAGTATATCGAGAAAAGCTGTAAAATGCTGAGTTTGAAAGCTAACAACAGAACAATTTCCAGTGTCAGCAGATGGCAGGCAGTCAAGAAGATAAAGGAAAGGAATTTTTGTTATTAATTATTTTTTACAATGGCAATAACAACATTCACTTATAACATTCTGATTTCGTAAATTCATTACATAGATATCCAACAAACTGATTAAATTTACAGGCAGTGTTCAGAGGGAAACAGAGTCTATTATAAACCACAAGCTGAATTACTGGTAAAAAAGTTTAATAATTTTGATGAAGTAGACATAATGCAGCAGTGGCGTAACGAGGGGGTCAGAGGGGCGGCCGCCCCCGGGCGCAGCACCTTGGGGGCGCAAAATTAGCTTTGAGTGTTAAGTACTATGCGACAGAAATTGTATTATTAAATTAAATAATTCAATAAATTAAATTTAAAATAAGCACAACTTGGTTTTCAGTTTAAATTGTCGAAAGAATAGTCAGCGAAGTAGCAAGCTATAGCCTAATTGCGCCCCGTGCCAAGCATAAATCTAGCGCCCCCACCCCCACGCTTCCCCAAAGATCAACTGAACCAATAACGACGTAAATTATGAGAACATAGCCTAGATAAAACAGATGAAAATATATAGATATAGGCCCACGATGTATTGTAAAAGTAATGTAGTGTAACAGTTCTGAACGGCAATTTACTAATATTTTCAAACGTGTCAACGACAATTTTAAATAGGCCTGCACAGGTATCTGTCTATTCACACGCCATTATTTTTTATTTCATTTTATTACATTTTCATTTATGATTGCTATTTCAATTAATCTTATCTGACTATAAAGTAACTAGTCTCAAATTTGCGCCCCTCTTGAATAGCGCCCTGTTCCATGGCACCTCTGGAACACCCCTTGCTACGGTAGCCTACTGAGAATTATTATAGTGAATACCAAGAATCCGCTCTATTGTGTCGGTTCATAAGAATAAAGTAAATGTGCTCGCACGTTTCGTCAATAAATTGGCCTATGAGCATAGCGTATAGGCTTACTTGATTGATGGAGTCACTGGCGTATTGTCTTAAAAGACAATTATGACAATGGGCAACTAGTCGTGTTACAATAGCGAATCTTTTAAACAAGTCAAAGCTACTGCTCACTGCTAAGTGCTGACCTCTCTGTTCTTTAAATTTGTCTTTTCATATAAAAATCTTTTCCAAGTTATGTTGCATTACTTAGCCTATTACAGAGAAAAACCATTGAATAAAATCTGGAAAATATATAATATATGTAATTGTATTAAATTAGAACACACTGTTACCCAGTATTATACTAGACCTATGATACGAACGATAATTAACAGTCAACTAGAAAATTATGAAGGGGCGCACTTTTTACACTTTGCCCCCGGGCGCAGAAACCCCTCGTTACGCCACTGTAATGCAGAATGACATAATGGTCATCAAGCATACCAACAGCTTCTGTGCATTTGTCCTAAACTTTTAATAGCACAAATATGTCTTTCAGTGTCTGGGCACATCCGTCTGCCCATGCCTCTTCACTGACCAAGTGGCTGCTGGTATCCTGGAGTTTCTTCATTATGTGCGTATTTTTCAGAATTCCTTTGGCCTAGGCACACAGAAAATACACATATCAGAATTTCACTTTCTAACTGATTATTTCATTGCCACTCTCCATCTCCTGGTAGCCTATAGCATCTTTTAGTACCTCACAAAAGCATGCATGACTAGCTAACTCATCTAAGCAGTGTTTTAAGGCAGTTTTAAATGTTCTCTAAACAGAGTAAAATGGAACTAATGTTGCTGGCAACTTCACAACTTCAGTCTGATTGGTCTCAGCTTTGACTGTTGATGAATGTTAATCTATCGTCATGCTTGTACCAATCACGAAACAATTTTCTTCACATGTTTGTACTTTCTTTAGACTTGAAGTGAAAGAAATGACTATAATAGCAAAATTCAACTACCTTTTGGTTGTTGTAGAGTAGTGCAAAGAGTGCTGAACATGAAATGCTCTTCAAGCAGCTTGAACCCAATTCAATTGAATGCAACAGTAAAGGAACAAGTCGATCTAAATCCACACACAGCATAAAAAACTAAAGCAGTCACCTAATTTCACAATGGCTGTCTTGAATGACATAGCATCACTAACAGCAGTGATGGGTAATTACAATTTTATAATTAATTAATTAGAATTAGCACTATTTTAAATGTCATAATTAGAATTAGCAGTAGCATTTTTAGGAGAGCTAATTAATCAGAATTAGAATTAGCACTCAACTAACTAATTAGTTGAGAATTTATTGCTAACGTCAGAATGCAAAATGACAAAAAATAAATGTAGTTTACTAGCTCGGCATTTAATCTATTAGAAAAATATTTAAAATAATGACGAAACTAAACTTAAATTTCAATGGTCTTCATCCAATTTCTTCTTATTACTATCAAAAATGTTTTTATTTATAAGCGATTAGAGTAGCACTTTGCAACTAGCCTGAGTTTTAAAGTATTGTCTTCAACCCTATTTCTTCTCTCGTTTATAACAAATCCTGCAACATCAAGCGCTCGCTTCATTGATGCTAATGTAGTAGAATCCATTTTAGCGGTTTGAGCGCAGCCAGGTATAAATTTCAGGAAGGTACTAACAAGGAAGGTCCACCAACGGCTTCCAGACAATTTCTACCGGTTTTTAGCGCAATATAAGTTAATTTCGTAATCAAATTAGCCACAAACAGGTCTAGCAACGGCGTCCAGACAATTTCTAACACTTTGAGCGCAGTCAGGTATAAATTACTAGTAAATAGGGTCTCTTATCCAGACAATTTATACCGGTTTTGGTGCTGTGGTAAAGTGTGGCCTGGACGCATTAAGTGTAACGTTAATCAGCGACACTTTAAAAACCGGTAGAAATTGTCTGGAAGCCGTTGGTGGACCTTCCTTGTTAGTACCCCCCTGAAATTTATACCTGGCTGCAGTGATGTAGTCGAGTCCACCTAAGCCGAGTCCGAGTCAAGTCCGAGTCCACCTAAGCCGGTCCCACGAGTCACAGTTCAGAGTTGCGCCGAGTCCGCAAGTCACAAAGTCCTCGAGTCCAAGTCCGAGTCCTTCAACACCAACATACACTGAAACACCCAATTTAATGCCATAGAAAAATAACAGCACGTTTATGCTAAAAAGAATTATTAGGCCTATTATTTTTTTATCGCCCGAGGTAGATATAATCCCTCAGGCTCTAAGAAACTATATGAAGAGCGTTTTTCGTTCTGGAGTTAACGGTCATCCTCACCGGTCAATTGCAATTATTATTATTATTACTATTATTATTATTATTATTATTATTATTATTATTATTATTATTATTATTATTATTATTATTATTATTATTATTATTATTATCAAAATCTAGTGTTAAACTGAAAGGCTATCCCTCTTCCATCTCGGGCATAGAGTCAACAAAAGAGCCGGCGAAGGCCACAGCGTTAAAACGCTGAATTGTCAAAGAAAGTCTTTGAAACAGAAAGGTTGTCTCTCTGACTTCGTCCGTCGCCTTTGTCAGATGACGGCCCATCTCTCTGATTAAAGCAAGGCCTCTTAAGTTAATGGGACCTAAAGTTTCCAGGGCCAGCGGGATGAAGTCATGTATGTCCAGAAGGGTCTGGTATTTTTGATTTTTCCTGTTGTCCGCAATTTCTGCTGCGGCTCCTGCTGTTACGGCCGTTGCCTGCAGGTAGGAAGGCGCTAGCGTATCAACCACCGTTGCATCCCAAACGAGGTTTCGGCCCGCTCTCCAGGGTATAAGGGTGGTCATATTATTATTATTATTATTATTATTATTATTATTATTATTATTAAACTGCCATTTACAACGAGCCTAAACAAAAAGATTCTTGCACAAAAGCGCGTAGCATGAAAGTCTAATCATAATAAATCTTAAACAAATAAAGTCTTAAGATTATTCTTGAAGAGCGATCATGTACTGTTTCTAACTTATCCGCTACCGTACAACTTTTGGCTTCGGGACCTCAGCCATAATTTTAATTACAAGAATAATTGAAGAGTTACGCTTTGAAAACTGATTTCTAAACAATGAGATTAGACTAAGGCATTTTAATACTGCTTTATTGCCAACACATATGTTTCTAAATAGGTCTACATGCTTATACGGCTCCTTTAAGGTTCGTGATCAGAGGGCTGCAAAATCGCTTAATGTCATGATTGCCATTCGGCTGGCCTAGTTGCGTCAATGGGGTATTGCGCTAGGTCAGAAGCGACAGAAACGGGTCAACTCTCTCTTCGATGGCCTTGATCATCAGGCGCTTTATTCTGCCTAGCCATTACTTGGGGGGGAGGGTATCTCGGGGGAGAATTTCCAACGGTTGTAAACTCCAGAAATTCAGCCGCATCAAACGGGCCTCTTGGGCGCGTCTGATACACTCATTAACTCAGATGTGTGCAGGCGCCGAAGAATATCGTCTCTGGCAGGATGGGGTATGATCACCCGAGGCCCTTTAAACGTCAACCCTCCACCTACGGCGAGCTCTTTGATATCTAATGCGCTCTTTAGTTTAGGATACCTTTTTTGGACTCGTAAAGTAAGCAAGTACGCAAGTCGTATTTTATCGCGAGACAAAATTGTGACTCGGAAACCGAGTCACCGAAGTCAAATTCGAGTCCAGGACCTTCGAGTCCGAGTCCAAGTCAGTCATGACAATCCTGAGTCCGAGTCCAAGTCCAGAAAAAATCGGACTCGAGTCGGACTCGAGTCCTTGGTCGGACTCGAGTACTGCATCACTGCCTGGCTGCGCACAAACTGCTAAAATGGATTCTACTAATGTTGCAGGAACAACATGACGTTTCAGATGCATTTGGAAAACTCTCAAAAATCTCATATTATTTTCTTGCCAGAAGCTAGGAACGTTATTGTTAAAACAGGCACTTTCCAATTAATTTAACTTTACTGTTGAATTCATTTATGTTCTGTCATTTTCATAAAACCATGTAACAACTAAAGGCTGGTTGATCTTTAAAAAATAATTACTATAAAAAACTAAAGGTTCACAATATTATACAATACAATACAACTTGCATTTATAACGCGCCTTAATAAAAAAAGAAAATCAAATTCATTACATAGATATCCAACAAACTGATTAAATTTACAGGCAGTGTTCAGAGGGAAACAGAGTCTATTATAAACCACAAGCTGAATTACTGGTAAAAAAGTTTAATAATTTTGATGAAGTAGACATAATGCAGCAGTGGCGTAACGAGGAGGAGGGGCGGCCGCCCTCGGGCGCAGCAGCACTTGAGGCGCAAAATTAGCTTTGAGTGTTAAGTACTATGCGACAGAAATTGTGTATTATTAAATTAAATAATTCAATAAATTAAATTTAAAATAAGCACAACTTGGTTTTCAGTTTAAATTGTCGAAAGAATAGTCAGCGAAGTAGCAAGCTATAGCCTAATTGCGCCCCGTGCCAAGCATAAATCTAGCGCCTCCACCCCCACGCTTCCCCAAAGATCAACTGAACCAATAACGACGTAAATTATGAGAACATAGCCTAGATAAAACAGATGAAAATATATAGATATAGGCCCACGATGTATTGTAAAAGTAATGTAGTGTAACAGTTCTGAACGGCAATTTACTAATATTTTCAAACGTGTCAACGACAATTTTAAATAGGCCTGCACAGGTATCTGTCTATTCACACGCCATTATTGTTTATTTCATTTTATTACATTTTCATTTATGATTGCTATTTCAATTAATCTTATCCGACTATAAAGTAACTAGTCTCAAATTTGCGCCCCTCTTGAATAGCTAGCGCCCTGTTCCATGGCACCTCTGGAACACCCCTTGCTACGGTAGCCTACTGAGAATTATTATAGTGAATACCAAGAATCCGCTCTATTGTGTCGGTTCATAAGAATAAAGTAAATGTGCTCGCACGTTTCGTCAATAAATTGGCCTATGAGCATAGCGTATAGGCTTACTTGATTGATGGAGTCACTGGCGTATTGTCTTAAAAGACAATTATGACAATGGGCAACTAGTCGTGTTACAATAGCGAATCTTTTAAACAAGTCAAAGCTACTGCTCACTGCTAAGTGCTGACCTCTCTGTTCTTTAAATTTGTCTTTCATATAAAAATCTTTTCCAAGTTATGTTGCATTACTTAGCCTATTACAGAGAAAAACCATTGAATAAAATCTGGAAAATATATAATATATGTAATTGTATTAAATTAGAACACACTGTTACCCAGTATTATACTAGACCTATGATACGAACGATAATTAACAGTCAACTAGAAAATTATGAAGGGGCGCACTTTTTACACTTTGCCCCCGGGCGCAGAAACCCCTCGTTACGCCACTGTAATGCAGAATGACATAATGGTCATCAAGCATACCAACAGCTTCTGTGCATTTGTCCTAAACTTTTAATAGCACAAATATGTCTTTCAGTGTCTGGGCACATCCGTCTGCCCATGCCTCTTCACTGACCAAGTGGCTGCTGGTATCCTGGAGTTTCTTCATTATGTGCGTATTTTTCAGAATTCCTTTGGCCTAGGCACACAGAAAATACACATATCAGAATTTCACTTTCTAACTGATTATTTCATTGCCACTCTCCATCTCCTGGTAGCCTATAGCATCTTTTAGTACCTCACAAAAGCATGCATGACTAGCTAACTCATCTAAGCAGTGTTTTAAGGCAGTTTTAAATGTTCTCTAAACAGAGTAAAATGGAACTAATGTTGCTGGCAACTTCACAACTTCAGTCTGATTGGTCTCAGCTTTGACTGTTGATGAATGTTAATCTATCGTCATGCTTGTACCAATCACGAAACAATTTTCTTCACATGTTTGTACTTTCTTTAGACTTGAAGTGAAAGAAATGACTATAATAGCAAAATTCAACTACCTTTTGGTTGTTGTAGAGTAGTGCAAAGAGTGCTGAACATGAAATGCTCTTCAAGCAGCTTGAACCCAATTCAATTGAATGCAACAGTAAAGGAACAAGTCGATCTAAATCCACACACAGCATAAAAAACTAAAGCAGTCACCTAATTTCACAATGGCTGTCTTGAATGACATAGCATCACTAACAGCAGTGATGGGTAATTACAATTTTATAATTAATTAATTAGAATTAGCACTATTTTAAATGTCATAATTAGAATTAGCAGTAGCATTTTTAGGAGAGCTAATTAATCAGAATTAGAATTAGCACTCAACTAACTAATTAGTTGAGAATTTATTGCTAACGTCAGAATGCAAAATGACAAAAAATAAATGTAGTTTACTAGCTCGGCATTTAATCTATTAGAAAAATATTTAAAATAATGACGAAACTAAACTTAAATTTCAATGGTCTTCATCCAATTTCTTCTTATTACTATCAAAAATGTTTTTATTTATAAGCGATTAGAGTAGCACTTTGCAACTAGCCTGAGTTTTAAAGTATTGTCTTCAACCCTATTTCTTCTCTCGTTTATAACAAATCCTGCAACATCAAGCGCTCGCTTCATTGATGCTAATGTAGTAGAATCCATTTTAGCGGTTTGAGCGCAGCCAGGTATAAATTTCAGGAAGGTACTAACACGGAAGGTCCACCAACGGCTTCCAGACAATTTCTACCGGTTTTAGCGCAATATAAGTTAATTTCGTAATCAAATTAGCCACAAACAGGTCTAGCAACGGCGTCCAGACAATTTCTAACACTTTGAGCGCAGTCAGGTATAAATTACTAGTAAATAGGGTCTCTTATCCAGACAATTTATACCGGTTTTGGTGCTGTGGTAAAGTGTGGCCTGGACACATTAAGTGTAACGTTAATCAGCGACACTTTAAAAACCGGTAGAAATTGTCTGGAAGCCGTTGGTGGACCTTCCTTGTTAGTACCCCCCTGAAATTTATACCTGGCTGCAGTGATGTAGTCGAGTCCACCTAAGCCGAGTCCGAGTCAAGTCCGAGTCCACCTAAGCCGAGTCCGAGTCGAGTCAAGTCCAGAGTTGCTCGAGTCCGAGTCACAAAAGATCGAGTCCAAGTCCGAGTCCTTCAACACCAACATACACTGAAACACCAAATTTAATGCCATAGAAAAATAACAGCACGTTTATGCTAAAAGAATTATTAGGCCTATTTTTTTTTTATCGCCCGAGGTAGATATAATCCCTCAGGCTCTAAGAAACTATATGAAGCGTTTTCGTTCTGGAGTTAACAGTCATCCTCACCGTCAATTGCAATTATTATTATTACTATTATTATTATTATTATTATTATTATTATTATTATTATTATTATTATTATTATTATTATTATTATTATTATTATTATTATCAAAATCTAGTGTTAAACTGAAAGGCTATCCCTCTTCCATCTCGGGCATAGAGTCAACAAAAGAGCCGGCGAAGGCCACAGCGTTAAAACGCTTGAATTGTCAAAGAAAGTCTTTGAAACAGAAAGGTTGTCTCTCTGACTTCGTCCGTCGCCTTTGTCAGATGACGGCCCATCTCTCTGATTAAAGCAAGGCCTCTTAAGTTAATGGGACCTAAAGTTTCCAGGGCCAGCGGGATGAAGTCATGTATGTCCAGAAGGGTCTGGTATTTTTGATTTTTCCTGTTGTCCGCAATTTCTGCTGCGGCTCCTGCTGTTACGGCCGTTGCCTGCAGGTAGGAAGGCGCTAGCGTATCAACCACCGTTGCATCCCAAACGAGGTTTCGGCCCGCTCTCCAGGGTATAAGGGTGGTCATATTATTATTATTATTATTATTATTATTATTATTATTATTAAACTGCCATTTACAACGAGCCTAAACAAAAAGATTCTTGCACAAAAGCGCTGTGTAGCATGAAAGTCTAATCATAATAAATCTTAAACAAATAAAGTCTTAAGATTATTCTTGAAGAGCGATCATGTACTGTTTCTAACTTATCCGCTACCGTACAACTTTTGGCTTTCGGGACCTCAGCCATAATTTTAATTACAAGAATAATTGAAGAGTTACGCTTTGAAAACTGATTTCTAAACAATGAGATTAGACTAAGGCATTTTAATACTGCTTTATTGCCAACACATATGTTTCTAAATAGGTCTACATGCTTATACGGCTCCTTTAAGGTTCGTGATCAGAGGGCTGCAAAATCGCTTAATGTCATGATTGCCATTCGGCTGGCCTAGTTGCGTCAATGGGGTATTGCGCTAGGTCAGAAGCGACAGAAACGGGTCAACTCTCTCTTCGATGGCCTTGATCATCAGGCGCTTTATTCTGCCTAGCCATTACTTGGGGGGGAGGGTATCTCGGGGGAGAATTTCCAACGGTTGTAAACTCCAGAAATTCAGCCGCATCAAACGGGCCTCTTGGGCGCGTCTGATACACTCATTAACTCAGATGTGTGCAGGCGCCGAAGAATATCGTCTCTGGCAGGATGGGGTATGATCACCCGAGGCCCTTTAAACGTCAACCCTCCACCTACGGCGAGCTCTTTGATATCTAATGCGCTCTTTAGTTTAGGATACCTTTTTTGGACTCGTAAGTAAGCAAGTACGCAAGTCGTATTTTATCGCGAGACAAAATTGTGACTCGGAAACCGAGTCACCGAGTCAAATTCGAGTCCAGGACCTTCGAGTCCGAAGTCCAAGTCCGAGTCATGATAAGCCAATCCGAGTCCGAGTCCTGAAAAAATCGGACTCGAGTCGGACTCGAGTCCTTGGTCGGACTCGAGTACTGCATCACTGCCTGGCTGCGCACAAACTGCTAAAATGGATTCTACTAATGTTGCAGGAACAACATGACGTTTCAGATGCATTTGGAAAACTCTCAAAAATCTCATATTATTTTCTTGCCAGAAGCTAGGAACGTTATTGTTAAAACAGGCACTTTCCAATTAATTTAACTTTACTGTTGAATTCATTTATGTTCTGTCATTTTCATAAAACCATGTAACAACTAAAGGCTGGTTGATCTTTAAAAAATAATTACTATAAAAAACTAAAGGTTCACAATATTATACAATACAATACAACTTGCATTTATAACGCGCCTTAATAAAACAAAGTCTTACTCAAAGGACGCGTTACAATGTACTTACTAATCATAGTACTTAGAGAAGAGATACGTTTTAAGTTTAGATTTAAAAATATTAATTGAGGATGATCTTCGGATTAGTTTTGGTAGAGAGTTCCATTCAGCTGGTTGATATTTATTAGTTAAAATGAAAGCATCCAGCAAAAAGTAAGAAAGAAACTATGTAGGCAAGGAAATTATGAAGCTAATCATGAGAGTTTAATTAGAATTAGATAACTTTTAATAAGAATTAGCAAAATTTCAGTTACTAATTAATTTGAATTACCTACGAGGCTAAATAATTAGGGCCTAGGTAATTAGTTAATTTCTAATTAATTAATTACCCATAACCTAGAGTATTATATAAATGAATTCATACTGATGCAAATAGCATCTTTACTTGGATTAGTTCAGTTCCTCATTTGGAACCATACAATAGCTAATGTGATTTTCTTCTTCTGTAAAACTAAGAAGAGCAGCCCCGTCAGCTAGCCCTAAGGCAGCCATGGGAATGAAGTTTTAGCAACTTCATTTTCTTAGCCTCAGCATATGAAGGTGGGTGGCCAGTCCTCTCCCTCGCCGTCTCATCTTCCCACCGACAGTGTACAGTCAGTGTACTCATTAGAGCTGAGTTGGCTAGGGGTGCAGGTGGAGCAGAAATCTCGAACCAAATTTTTGCCCTGGCAGGGTTTTGAACCCTCGACCTCTAGATTAATAGTCCAGCATAGTTCACCATATTTCTAAATCAAACCGATTTCAATTTGCAATTGATAGACAAATGTATCCTATTATCTTGGGTATAATATGCACACATGCATAGGCCTACTGCACAAAAAAATTTCAAATTTTTTCCTAATGTGAAAATGTTAATATTTCAATGTTGAGATGTATAATGCGCAGGTGAAGTTCTGCGAATTGATTGAGTACATGGGTGCAGATAAGATTTGAACCAATTGAGAGGAAGACCAGACTGACCAAAACACTGTTTAATGTGGTAAACAAGTATACTATTATCAACAGCTTCAAAAGCAGCAGAAAGGTACAGGAGAACGACAGCAATTACTTTTCTTTTATCCATGCCTCATTGCCTATCTCGAGAGCTGTGGCTCCAGCTCCTCAGTTTGTCCTTTTCACAGTTTTGCAAGCACCTGAAGTCTGCATTAGTTTACACTAATTTCACTTGTTCAAGTTGGGAGCGCCACTGATGCGTTTTTCTTGAAGTGGCCCTTTATAAATGTCAGATTACACCTGGTAGGGACAGTTTAAAATTTATAGGTGATTTCCCGCCAAATTATATTTTATATTTTCTTTAAAAAGTGCATAAATTTGGGCCAAACATTCTGAAATTTTTACCCTGAGTTTCTGACGGTATAAGCTTAAGGAAACTGTAAATAAGTCCATTCCCGACAAGTGGTCCCTTCTCTCGGCCGACGTGACATATATATAATTATATATATATATATATATATATGTATTGTGTAGCTATTTTTTAAAACCGAGTCCTATATTTTAAGTCTATACCACATCACATAAATCTTTTTCTTTGTTTCCTAATTAGTTATATGAAATAACTTAGTAGACCAGTTTAGCTTACCATTCGTGAGTAGTTTAGGTTTGTTGGCAGGGTTGAAGCAAAGATTTCTGATGATCAAAAGTGCTGACTTCTTCTGATTCTCTTGTCCATTAAATGCGAACTCAACAATGAGAGAAATACTGTCTATAAATATGTCATACAAAGCAAAACAGTTCTACCATAAATATAGAGAAAGTGATAAACCATAAAGTCTACTGCCAAATAGACACTGCTAGGCTGATAAAAATGTTGATAAAAAAGATACAGACACCCAAACTATAAAACAGACAATGTAAGTATGTATGTATGCGTGCAATTAATTTTGGTGTTCCCCAGGGTTCAAAACTGGGCCCCTTGCTGTTCCTCATTTACATAAACGACTTTCCTAATGTTTCATCTATTATGTTTTTTATATTGTTTGCTGATGATGCCATTATCTTTGATTCTCATGGTTTGTTGGACACGTTACAGCTATTTCAAATTGTGAATACCGAGCTAACCCTTGTTGCAGACTGGTTTTGTGCTAACAAGCTAACACTCAATATTGATAAAACAAACTACATTCTCTTCAAATCTCATAGAAAAAGCTGTCCCTCCAAGTGCCCTAATCTGTAATTCTGTATGGTGTTCCTATTACTCAAGTTGAATCAACTAAATTCTTCGATGTTTATGTAGACCAAAACTTAACATGGAAAGAGCATATAAAAAATATTTTCTCCAAAACTGCTAAGAATATTGGAATTTTATCATATTTCTTATCTGTAACCATCTTACACTCACTCTGTATTACTCGCTCATATACCCCTACCTTTCTTACTGTAATATGGTATGGGCCTCAACTTACAAATCTAGGCCCCATAGCTTAACTATCCTGCAAAAGTGTGCTGTCCGTTTCTTAGCAGGTGTTCTCTATGGATCTCACACTAAGCAAATATTTTCTGAGTTTGGATTATTAACAGATAAGCTGTGTGCGATAGAGGTCTGCGGGTTCAGCATTTTTGCTACCCAACCCGTATCCATAACACAGAACCGTTACCCGTACCTGACCCCTACTCAAAATTACTACCTGACCCTACCCATACCCGCGGGTATACCCATACCCGTACAGTACCCGTGACGTCATTAGCATGCCTTCCCAAAGTCTCTATCCCTTCCAGGCCAATGGGCTTACAACTCAGTATGTAATGTAATTAGCAATTTCTATTGCGCCGGTGTCTAATGCACAAGGCATCAACCGATGGCACACCAAAACCAAGCCGTAATCAGGTCAACATCCAAAAGATCAGTCCGTAAGAGACAGAGGGCAGCCTACGGTGGATAAGCAATTTGAAAGAGGTAAATTTTCAGCCGAGAACAGAAATGACCCAAGCGACTGAGCACAGCGCATACAGACACAGGAAGAGAGTTCCAAAAAGTAGGTCCAGATACTGAAAAAGCTCGTTTGCCAAGAACAGTTCATGATTTTGGTATAACCAGACAAAGATGATCAGATGACCTCATTGAATAATGACAAGTCTGGGTAATAAGAACTGATTTTAAATATTGTGGTTGGCCAGAATTTACAGTTTTATATACTATGAGCCTCAGTTTGAAACGAATTCTCTGCTGAACAGGAAGCCAATGCAAAGATTTAAGCACAGGGTTATATGTTCATATTTGGATGTATTAGTTATGGCTCTAGCCAGAGAGTTCTGAACCCTTTGCAGTTTAAGCAAGTTAGAGTTATTGATACCAGTAAGAAGTGAATTACAATAATCTAGGCGACTGGAAACCAATGCATTTGCCAGAGATATTCTTGCAGACATGGGCACATAACGCCTAATTCTTCGTATGTCACGAATGAACATGTAGGATGACTTACAAATACTGTTTACATGGCCACTGAGAGACATGGTAGAATTAAAAACAACACCTAAGTTACGTGCAGCATCGGCCAAGTGAACAATTAGTAGTAGTAGTAGTAGCAGTAGCAGCAGCAGCAGCAGCAGCAGCAGCAGCAGCAGCAGCAGCAGCAGCAGCAGCAGCAGCAGCAGCAGCAGCAACAGTTTCAATAGTGACATGACCAGCATATATAAACACGTGTCAAACCTTTCCAAGGCAAACACGATTGCTAAGAGCTCCTTTTCAATCTGTGTATAGCCCTGTTCTGTTTTGGTCATCGCCCTAGATGCATACTCAATTACCTGTCCTCCTTACATTAATACAGTGCCAAACCATAGGCGTTAAGCTACATATAATAGATGCACTAATCCACTATTAAGGCTTAGTTACCTTAGTATCATGATAGGCTTCCCTGGCATGAAATATCTGAGGACCGGAGCCGACGGAAGCACGGCCTTCAGGCGACTGAAAGCCTCATTATGCCTTATGTCAAAAGAAATTCATTGTCCGCAGCAAGTAATTCTCGTAGCGGGATGTTATTTCGCTGAAATGTGGACAGAACCGTGCTAAATAAGTTGCCATGCTCAATATGCACTGTTACTGTAGGGCTGCTTTATCGTTAGGATGTGGCATCTGCTGTATAGCGCTTATCTTCATCAGGTCAGGACGCAAGCCCTCATGCGTCAGTTTGTGCCCTATAAATGTGATAGCAGATCGATTCAGCTGAAACTTCTCCTTGTTCAGTTTCAGTCCCTGCGCACTACAGCGATCGAGCAGAGCAATTAAGTTTTCATCGTGGTTGTGTGTGGCCATCGCCATGGTGTCTCCGGATCCCGTGACGTCAGCAATGCAGAAGACACCTTTTAACCCAGATATTGCCGCATGTACTCTAGATTGCCTTATTTCTGGGGCCGGGAAAATGGCAAAAGGCAAGCAAAGCCATCGGTATCGTCCAAATGGGGTCTCAAAGGTTGTCAAATGACTAGAAGTGTCATCAAGTCGCAAATGCCAACAGGCGTGTTTGATATCCACCGTGCTAAAAACTTTGACCCCGGCCAACTTGGGAAGAATGTCGTCAATGGTTCGCATGTAATATGTGCATCTTTTGAGCGCTTTGTTCAGTGGCTTCGGGTCGATGCAGATTCGTAGACTGCCATTCGATTTTGTGACCACCAGTAGGGCTGACACCCATGGTGTAGGCTCCGTGATTGGTGCAATGATGTTGTCTGCTGTCAGTCTTTGCAGTTCTCTTTCTATATTGTCGCATACCGCCACCGGAAGGCGCCGTAGAGGCATCCGTACCGGGGAAACGAGGGGGTTCATCTCCAGGCACACGTCCCCTTTAAGCATGCTCAAAGATCTGTTGAATAGATCGGCGTAGCGAGCGAACACATCCGCTTCTGTGATGTGTCTTCTTCTTGGTTGCTGTTTAATGACACTGTGTCATAACAAAGATGATTAGTGTCGCCTTCCTCCTTTCTCCAGGCTTGGGACTGGCACTACCATAGGTAGGGTAGTGGCGGAGCTCTTCTGTGATGTGATGCGATGCCCGTGGGTTAGAGGGTGACGATGCGCTGGCCTCCCGAAGTTCGCAGATGTTTTTGTCGATGACTCGCAACAGGTCAAGCCGACGACAGGTATCTATGCCCAGAATAGGATGCTCGCGTTCGGTAACATAGAACTCCACGTCAAACTCCAATTGCGTGAGCAGATGTCTGACTGTAGCTGTCAGCATACCAAGCGTAGTATTCAACTCTTGTCGGTTGAACACGCAAAGCGTGGCCTGAGGTGGACGTAGGATATTTCCGACAATTTTGGAATACACGTGCACAGGCAGGATAGTGACAGAGGAACCACAGTCTAGGAGGAATTTCACCTTCAGTCCGTTGACGAAGACGTGGGAGTATACACGGCGGTTGTCTGCGTTGTTGAGTGCCAGTAGGCATTCGTCTGATTCTTGCAGTTCTCTGACATCTGACGTCGCTCGCCTGGATCGGCACACGACGCCGTAGTGGTTGGGCTTGCCACATTTAGAACAGGTTTTTCCAAAGGCTGGACACGCATGCCTTGAGGGTTTATGCAATTGGCCGCAATACTGGCACTGTGTGTTCGACAGTTTATGTGGATAGGTTTTGCGCATGTGTTGCATATCGTGACTGTCAGGATTTCGTGGCGCCGTGCGTGAGGAGTTAGCGAACAACGACGATGTTGGTGAGCCATGGCCTGAACGTCTTCAGGCGCCGTCATGGTCTTCAGCTGTCGCATCGTCGCCTCCGATGATCGACATATATTCACTGCTTGGGTCAGAGTCAGCTTGCGAGTCTGCAGCAGCTTCTTCCGTGTAGCGTCGTCACGGATGCCTAGGACAATCCGGCTTGACTCCTCGGCCGATCCAAACTCGCAAATTTTGATGAGTCGTCGCAGGTCGCTGGGAAAGGAATCGAATGTCTCACCTGGCTCCTGTTGTCTGTGGTGTAGGACATATCTCTCGTAGACTTCGTTCACCTCGCTAACGCAGTGATGCTCGAACGCCTCGAGAAGCCTGACGGGGTTCTTTTTGTGCTCTTCTTGCATGAAGTCCATGGTGATAAAGATCTCGTATGCATCGGATCCAATGCATTCAAAGAAAATGGCCGCCTGACAGTCGCTCGCCTCGCGGTCCACAGTTTGTCCAATGCCCTTTAAACTGCTGACAGTCACTGGCCAAGGACGAAACCCTTCAGGGAGCTGGAAGAGGAATTTGAGGAGCGGCTGCTATGTTGCTGTCGTCAATTAAATTTGCACTTTATTTTTTTACAGTTATGCTAAGTCGTTTGCTTCTGACGCCATATATCGTTTAAGCTACATACAAGACAATGTGTGCTTTCCAGTGCGAGTATTGTACGACTGAGGCCTGAAGCGCAGTCGCAACTGCATGTCCGTGGGCGTCGCCGTCCTAAGTGTCAATCATTCTATATCTAGCCAGTCATCACGGTACACCACCACAGCTTACTTTCGGAGTAATGCAGCACCCATCCTCAATGCGGTTGACATCCAAGGAGTTGTGCAGGTGGCCATGGCTGAAGTATTAAAGCACCTTGAGAAGTATACTAACCAGGGATCAGGCTGGAGATTAAAGCGAATTATGGCGCTAGATATCTATATCATGAAATATCAACCATTCCGCAATAAGAGCTACTTTCCAATACCTAAATACATACCACCCCGTTTGGTCGTTAATGTGCAGAATGAAGATAACCACTGTTTCGAATGGGCCATCCTCTCAGCTTTGTATCTGGCAAAAGATCGCCCTACCAAATATCGCGCTCACCTCAAAAACCTGAATTTTACTGGAATCACATTTCCATTAAAGGTAACCGACATCGATAACTTCAAACGACAGAATCTAACCGTATCTGTAAGTGTGTTCAGGTTGGATCGCGTGTTGTATCCAATCCATGTATCAAACCAGAACGGAGCCCACAATGTCGACCTTCCATTACTAGTCAATAGGACGGGTAGACTCAATATCACCTCTGGATTAAAGACCTAACACGAATACTGTATAA
Source organism: Aporrectodea caliginosa (assembly GCA_020284085.1). Lineage (NCBI taxonomy): Eukaryota > Metazoa > Annelida > Clitellata > Crassiclitellata > Lumbricidae > Aporrectodea > Aporrectodea caliginosa. The sequence goes on from JACEVL010001026.1 coordinate 282,135, forward strand.
AAACAATGACTGTAAGACCAGGAAGCACCCATGCAGCCGATGCCTACAAGTTTTCTGTAGGCGAATTAGAAAAATCAGCTGTATCCCAAACAATATAGAGAAATACATGACATTCAGCCTTAGATGAGCTGCAGTTCATCGACAATCTCCAGTTCTTGAATAGTTCGTTGGACAAATTGTTGGGAAATCTATCGTTGGACAATCTAAAAATCACAGCGTCCCAACACGATATAACAAAACTAGATCTACTACGACGCAAAGGCTATTATCTATATTAATATGTAGATAACAACAATAATTTTGATGAAGACCAGCTCCCATTTAAAGAGGCATTTCACAGTAAGTTGACCCAGAGACGACATTTCAGATGTGGATTATCAATAAACTCGAGGATTGGCTGAGTGATTAACAGCGCGCGCTCGTGAACTAGTTGGGAGGTAAGTCCACAGAGTGTGTGAAGTTAGTACCCAGCCTACAAAAGAATGAACGTTATGTGGCACATTATAGAAATCTCTAACTTTATCATTCGTTGGGCATGCAAGTTAGTAAGATTCATCGTGCCATTAAATTCAGACAGGAAGCCTGGATGGCTCAACATATCGAGAAGAATATACAGCTTGGTGCGAAGGCAACATCAGACTTTGAAAAAGACTTTTTCAAAACTGGCTAACAATGCAGTTTTTGGAAAGACCATGGAATGTCTTAGAAAAGGATCACAGTGGACTTAGTAGCGGCCACACAAGAGCACAGGCTTCGTAAACTGCTCGTCATTCCAACCTATCTATCACACTGCATCTTCAATGGAGGTCTTGCCGCAATTCATAGCATTAAAAGAAACTCAAAAGTTCATACAGTCTCAGCGAATATTCGCAAGATAGCCCAGACCACAACCCAGAAAAAAAGAAGGTTGTTGGTAAGTTCAGGGATGAATGTAATGGTATTCCCATCACCCAGTTTGTGAGTTTGCGTACAAAGATGTACTCCATCCTGAAATGGATCTAAGGATTCCTTGGATCTGGTGGATCACAAATCAGAAAGGTAAAGGGTGTTCAGAGAGCGGTTGACAAGAAGGATCTACATCATCAGTTGTATAAAGAATGCTTGTTCAATACTAGGCAGATGGGGCAGACACAGATTGCACTTCGAAGCAGCGGGCACCCAGATGGGTTCATACGAGCAGAGTAAGATATCCTTCTCCCCATTGGATAGAAAAAAGTGTATAGCGATTGATGGGATTACAACAAGGTCATAAGGGCACTATAGAATTAATTTATCAAAATGAAAAATTCAAAATAACCCCTGAAGCAGCGGAGTATCTCAACGAGCTCAGAACGTATGATGCATCATACGTTGGCTGAGTATACTATCAGGTGGCAGTTTAGTGTCTATAGGTACAAGGAGCAGCTCCTCACGAACAAACCCGTGGGCTGTCCCATCCACTAGATGGTGCAGTGGCGGCTGGTCAGCCTGCCGGACAACATTCTAAATAGTATTAGAGCCATCATGCGATGTAGTTGCCAATCTGGACACATTATATTTGTGTTACATTTACAGTTGTATGATCTGATGACAATGGCTGTCAAGTCCCAGATCTTACTTTGCAAGAGACCACAGGACATTCTTCTAGTCACTCTGAATCATCTGGACGTCATCCGCACGTTTGCTGAGGGGTCACCTTTGGCTGGTAATCTTGTCGAGAATGTCTACAGGTTGCTGAAACGGGTTTGTAATTTCATTTCATTCAATTCAGAGATTTATATAGCGCCCCTTCAAGATTATCTACTCAGAAGCACTCCCGACCCAACCCCGGCTAAAAAGAACAGTTCTGAGGTTAGAGAAGAACGTGGCCGCAAGAGCTCTATGCATTAGGCGTAGATCCACAGGGAGCCCATTCCAGATTGCAGGGCCAGCAACAGAAAAGGCATGCTTGTGCCTTCAGTTTATCAGCCATGACTTAGTTCATGTAAATTAGATTTTCTTGGTGAGCTATTCTTTTCTATAGCCGACCGTGGACATAAGAAGTCTTGTAGAGTTTGTGTTAATGTTTAGAGCTCTGAAACTTACCTTTTTGAGAACACATACTCCATATAAACATTTGATTTGCCTGTAGACTGCTTTCCTATGTTATAACTAGATTTCCCACGGCTTTTACATGTACACTGACATCATGATCAGGTGATAATTTAATGTTTACTGTATTTATCCAATGGCATAATAAAATACAGACTGTGTTGTTGCTTTAACTTAGCTTTAATTTGTTAATACTTAATGCCAAAATTTATTCTCTGCTACACTGTAGCTTCGTTAAATTACAATTTCTTTGTCATGCTTTGTCAAGTTCATGCTTGTATGTAATTACCTAAACACAGACATCTGACATGCAGGAATAAAGGTTACTTACTGACTTACTATTGTCTGATTTTAATCACTGTTGCTTCATTCTAGCATTATGGTGCCTTAAATCCTGGAGCGTTCATGCTTATTCGACAAACCCTCTTAGGGTTCTTTCAAGACATTCATATTCGAGTAAGTCTTCACTTACACACTGATGTTTGTGCATAGTGCGACTCATGCATTCTGGGCAAGTTTCCTAGACTTGTTTTGATGGAGTGTTTTTAGTCAATTACCTCTGTAAAGCTAATTGGAAAAATGGGTAGTTTATTATACATCATTAATCTCCAGAAAGGTAATCATTTGATTTGCAGTTATATGCAACAGGGTAGATTGGCAGGAATTCAGTCTGAACTGTAAAAATTGGTGCCTCGTACAACCCATCGCAGCATGTATGGTTATTCGGCTACTATGCCAGGTTGCCAGACATCTAACTTTCGGCAGAAGAATTCTTTAAGACACTTGTATCGTCTGTCTTTCTGTCTTTACGCTGTCGTTTCCGCTGCTCATTTTCTTCTGGGTGTTGTACGTGTCTTCCGCTGTGATGCTCACTTCCAATGGACATGTTGAAAATGTAACGAAGTTGCACACTCTGATTTAATCGATTCCACTAAAAGACCGGCGGCGCGTCGTCTAGTGCCGATTTTCGGTAATAATACGTCGATATCGGTTCAGTTAGTTCGCCGATCGATCGATGTGAGCGTGGGATAGGAATAGTCGCTTCCATTGCATCAAAGGCGATTCCGTCGTCCAAAGGCTGAAAATAGCACGGTTTCTGTCTTTCTCTCACGCTTCGACGACCGAGATTCGCTAAATTGGAAAGGGGGAGCGATACCTAGTAGGATTTAGACATAGAGACACACAGATATATACACGGACAGCAGAGAAACCCGCGAATGGTCGTCTTACTTCAAAGTATGCCGCCTTCCACAGGTGCAGATCGTGTACGTGACCCAGCTCCAGAAAATGTGAGATCTTCCCACGATATGCGACGGAAGAAGGAACGAATTTCTAGCCGGAATTTCTATTTCGGTGTCGTATAGCACCCGGTAACTGGGACGTCTTGTGTGGCATTTCTATATAAGTCGGCGTCTATCGTTCTCTGCGTCCTTTTCGGTTGTGGCGTCGCTCTGGTCGGACGTAATGGATCTGCTGACGGATGTATCGGTCGCTCTACGATGTTCCACGTGAGTTGATAGTAACGTCGCTGGCGAATAGAATATAGCCCGATGTTTAGTAATCTGGAACGCACGAGCTTTCGTTGTTCACCTGTAACGTTTTAAGTTACATTTTGCAACTGACGCGTACAGTCGGTGTTTTCTATGAACACTTAGTGTTGTATCGAACCTGGCTTCCGCTAATGTTCGCTAGAGGCGTTATTGTTCCTCCACCGTTTTCGAGTGTCGTGCACAGGCTGACGTCTGGCGTGACTGTATTCACGATCTTTCGACAGACATGGCCATTGGCCAAACGGCAGTAAGTAACCCATTTCTAATTACGATTTACCAACTGTTGCGGCGTCCGTCTCTTTCGCGCTTACAACATACAGACTTTAAGGTATTTTGTAAAGACGGTGTATTGCACGTGTTGCTTCCGTTTTCAACCATATTGGCAATTTTTTGTCGACGCGACTGCAGCGACGTCTTTCGATCGCGTTTAAGTTGACGCGACGAGGGTCCACCAAGTTCAGCTGGGCTAAGTTCTCACGGTCCACGACGACGGACGGCGGTTCGCCTAGGCGTGGGAGTGTAGTGCATAGACGGACACCGACAAGGACCGACATTTATAAACGCGCTGGCAGCGACACGGACAAGTAAAAGGCACACGCATAGGCGAGCGAACAGTATCTGTCGGCTAATCTTCAAAGGGATGCCGACAGAGCAGAAGCATGAGCGTTAAAAAGCGAGGTTCCCACGGACTGTCGACAGATGTCGATGGTAGTTTGAGTGGAGGGAGAGAGAGATACCGACGCAAAACAGCGGCACGTAGGTAGGCGGACAGGTAGACCGACTAAGTCACGGACAGGCGATTGAGATAGACGCGCGCTGTTGCTCCTTTCCCACGCTCTGCGGTAGGTCCGCTCGCTCGCTCGCTCGCTCGCTCGCACGAGAGCTACATTCAGACGTCGCTTCGGCATTCGTCGTTTGCAGCTAGAACAGAACGGTCTCTCGTTCTGCATTTGCATTGAGCCATTTTCAGTCACAGCGGACCTAAGTCCTTATTTAATCCTAAGTAGACTGTTTTTTAAAACTAGAATTCGCTGTCGAGATGCGAAGCCGCTGGGTCGAATCGCTTCATTGTCGATACTTGAATGTCGTCCGTGTGGGAGAACTGCTTCATCGTCGGACCTGGAGCTACATCAATCGCCGAAGGTATTCTTAGTCGGGTATTAGTTTTGACCGTCATCGTAAATTCTACCCTTGGCACAATGAGATCTTGGGAAATTTAATTCCAATCTACATTTTGTAAAGACGATGCATAGCTGGTGTTGCTTCCGTTTTTTAACCATATTGGTAGGACGCAATTTTTTCGAGGCGACTGCAGCGACGTCTTTCGATCGCGTTTAGTTTGTGGCGACGGCGGTCCACCAAGTTCAGCTGGGCTAAGTTCTCACGGTCCACGACGACGGACGGCGTGGGAGAGTAGTACTTAGACGGACACCGGCAGGCAGAGACCGACATATATAACAGCGACACGGACAAGTAATACGCACAGGCATAGGCGAACGGACAGTACCTGTCGGCTAATCTTCAAAGGGATGCCGACAGAGCAGATGCAAGAGCGTTGAAGGGAGGTTCCCACGGACTGTCGACAGGAGTCGCTGGTAGTTTTAGTGCAGAGATAGATACCGACACAAAACAGCGGCACCTAGGTAGACGGACAGGCGGACAGACTGAGGCACGGACATGCCATTGAGAGAGACGCGCGCTGTTGCTCCTTTTCCACGCTCTGCGGTAGGTCAGCTCGCTCGCTCGCACGAGAGCTGCATTCAGACGTCGCTTCGGCATTCGTCGTTTGCGGCTAAACAGAACGGTCTCTCGTTCTGCATTTGCATTGAGCCATTTTCAGTCACAGCGGACCTAAGTCCTTATTTATTCCTATGCACTTGGTCCACTGTTATTGTAAAGTGCTCAATTTGACGACAGCAGCAGCATTTCGACGGAGCTCCAGAAATATTGTGGAAATCGCGAGCGTACTGCTAGATTCGACAGTCTGCGTTCCAAGTGAAGAAGCGATAATAAGTAGATCGTTGAGATATCGAATGGAATCGATAGTCAGTTCGATAGGGGTTCGGATTCTGTCGTCCATTATGTGAATGCATATATATATATATATATATATATATAAATGTATATATATATGTATATATATATATGCAGGTAAATATATCTATGTGAAATGTACATTTACATATGAGTGTTTATATATATTTATATAGACGAGCGTATTTATATAAATTAATATTTTACGTATTATATACTTGTACTGTATGCGTCCATGCATCCATGCATACAGGCGTTCATGCATGGACGCATAGATGCATTTGCAATGCGTGCACATGCACGCATATGTTTACATATATATATAGATATATATGTATAAACATATATATATATATGTATATATATAGATATAAATGTATATATATAGCCTTGTTTATGTGTACATATAGCCGCATGCATGTATGCATACTTTGAAGCATGCATCCATATTCGTGCATCCATCGATGCAAACATATGCATGCATCCATGCATTTGTTCATATATGTTTATATAATTTCCATATTTATAATGTATATATGCCTGCATGCATCCACTGGAATACGGACCTTTAGTGGTGGAATATATATGAATATTTTTCGTCTGCTGGTCCTTTTATATCGTTGCACTTCCTCTGGCCATCGACCTTCATTAAGTGACTTTTCGTAGACTTTGACAAACCGACGGTTTGCTTATAGAAATGGGGTTAGATAGTATCATAGGCTATAGGGTTAAATTTCAGAAACTTGGGGTTAGATAATACCATATAGGGTTACATTTTAGAAACTTGGGGTAAGATAATACCGTTAGGGTTAAATTTTACAAACTTGGAGTTAGATAATACGGTTAGGGTTAAATTTTAAAAACTTGGGGTTAGATAATACGGTTAGGGTTACATTTTAAAAAGTTGGGGTTAAATAATACCGTTAGGGTTAAATTTTAGAAACTTAGGATAAGATAATACGGTTAGCGTTAAATTTTAAAAACTTGGGGTTAGATAATACGGTTAGGGTTAAATTTTAAAAAGTTGGGGTTAAATAATACCGTTAGGGTTAAATTTTAGAAACTTAGGATAAGATAATACGGTTAGGGTTAAATTTTAAGAACTTGGGGTTAGCCTTACACGATTTCTCTTGCAGTTCGGGTCGCATAGGGTTAGGGTTAGGGTCGGTGTAGTCTTTCAAGCCTCTTTGTCTTCGGTGTCGGTCAGGGTTCAGTCTTTGGGGTTGTTTAGCGAATATACTTTTAAGAGATAATCGATTAGAGTTCAGTGTTTTGGGTTTCTTTAGCCAATAGATATCCCATTCTTAATCGTACCCTTTTTTCACGTGACGGTCTTTTAGTCTTAGTCTTTTGGGTGTGTTTAGCCAATGATATTAAAAAGAAAATAAAAGTAAAAGAAAAATTAAAGAAATTAAAAATTTAGAAAACCTTACAAAAATTAACAAATTAGTCTTAGTTTTTTGGGTTTGTTTAGCCAATGACAGAAAAAAAATTTAAATAAATAAAATTCAAAATTAAAAAAATTTTAAAAAAATTTTAAAATTAAAAAAATATATGAAAATCAACCAAAAAAATACAAAAATGAAGAAAAATATGAAACTAAAAAAAAATAAAAATTAAAAAATTTAAATAAATAAAATTCAAATTTAAAAAAAATTTTTAAAAATTTAAAAATTTAAAAAATTCATGAAAATCAATCAAAAAAAAAAAAATTAAGAAAAATATGAAATTAAAAAAAATAAAAAATAAAAAAATGTACAAGAAATAAATTAAAAAAATTTTAAGAAATATTTTAGTTTGGGTACACATGTTAATAAACCCTAACCCTAACCCTAACCCTAACCCTAACCCTAACCCTAACCCTAACCCTAACCCTAACCCTATTCCCACGCTGGACCGGGACTCGTGTAGAGCCTATATGGGTTCCATGTAATTCCAGCAGAAATACCTTCAAGTTATGCTTCTCAACACCGAAGCAAAAGGTTATTTTTGTAGTGTAAACGCTTTAAAACCTTGACTTTCGTGACATTATTGCTTACTGTGCGCCGATGAAATTAACGGAAGAGGGAACGATCTCGCTGAAGCTATTTTGTTTGTAGGCCATTTTGTATTTCATTGTCAAATATTTTAAAACTTGTTGAATGTTTTCATCTTAATTTGTTCTTTTATGGTGTAAATTCGTCAAATAAATAAACTCATGACTCATGCGATCCAATGAAGACGTGATGACTTAATTCATTGTATTATTTGTAAACGTATTATTTCTTAGCCATTGCAATCTGCTTAGATGTCTATACACAATTTTGTCATTATGCTCTCAGTAATATAATTTTTATGTCCAAATCATATTATCTGATTTTTATAGGTCCTACAAGGCTTTTAAAGGCCTCCTAGGGAATATGATTCTACATAAAATGGTCTACCTTGCCTACATTTCTATCAGAACTCTGTAGACTTCCATGTCTACGTTCCATCAGCCGTTGAAACCATCACCAATTCACCATACTTTAAATTCAATTTTGAAAATAATGCAGATTTTAGACTTTGCTCGAAATTAAGCTGATAACATCTGAATATAAATGAGTTAAACTGTAAACATAGAGAAGAGTGATTGAAAGAGGTGGGTTATTGTGGTTTTGGTCAGCACTAGAGGTACTCTTTAGGCGTTAGAAACGGCTTTCACATACTCAAGGTCGAAGTATTTAATTTCAAGGGTCAAGTAACAGTATCTCTTGCAATGCAAGAGCTACCACTTAGAGTCTTAGACAATGGTGACTGAAACAGACGGGTGATTGGCGATTTTGGTAGCGCTCATGGTGCTCTTTAGGCCCTAGAAAAGGTTTCCACATATTTAGAGGATAAGCATTTTATTTCAAGGGCCAAATAACAGTATATACTGCAATGCATTTGTACCATGGATTTTGCATTGACAATAATGGTAAGTTTCTTGTGCTACCACTTAGAGAACGGTGATTGAAATAGATGGGTGATTGGCGGTTTCTATTGCACTGAGGGTGGTCTTTAGTCCCTAGATACGGCTTTCACATACTTAGGGTCTAAGTATTTCATTTCAAGGGTCAAGTAACACTGTTACAGTATATCTTGCAATGCATTTTTACTATGGATTTTGCTTTGGGAATAGTGGTATTGTTGAAGGGCTGCCATTTACGCAATGGTGATTGAAACAGACGGGTGATTGGCGGTTTCTATAGCAATAAGGGTGGACTTTATTCCGTAGATACGGCTTTCACATACTTAGCGTCTAAGTATTTTATTTCAAGGGTCAAGTTACAGTATCTCTTGCAATGCATTTGTACAATGGATTTTGCATTGACAATAATGGTATGTTTCAAGAGCTACCACTTAGACAATGGTCATTGAAACAGACGTGTGATTGGTGTTTTGGATAGCATGATTGGTGGTCTTTAAGCCCTATAAAGGGCTTTCGCATACTTAGACGATAAGCTTAAGTATTTCATTTCATGGGCCACATTACAGCATTCCTTTTTGCAATTTGTGCAATGCATTACGCCTTCGCAATGATGGTAAGTTTAAATGGTTACTACCGAGAGAGGAGTGATTATTAGAGATGAATGAGTGTCCCTTTTGATAGCCCTAACAACTCTGCTTTCACATGCTTAGGGTCTAAGTATTTCATTTCAATGGTCAAAATTCAGCATTTCCTCCCTCCAACCTCTGCAGTGCATTTTCGCTTTACAAGGATAATAGAACTGAAAGGCTAGCATTGATTGAAGAGTGATTGCAAGATATGATTGATCATGATTTTGGATAGCCTTAGGAGTGCCTAACAGACCCAAGGAAGGGGATTCAGAAATGCAGAGGGTAATTTCTTACATGAAGGGCCAAACTGCACCTTTTCTTGCTATCCAGTGCAATGGAATTTCAGAAATTTCAAGAGATAGGGTGTAGATGCAGCGTGAAAGGAGCCAAGGGCTTAGTGATTGATATTTGGAATGGCTGCATTATTCAGGCGTTTCGTTTTTGATAAATTTGTAAATGCTGCAAGGAAACGACTTGGAGATCGTCGCGGGTGACTTGTCTGTTTCGGCCGGCGTTTGCCATAGATGACTCTGTCTGTCATGGTGACTTTAACATCATAGGCTAGAGTCGTTGTGGGCTGGGCGTCTTTGTTGGCTGCCAGCTTTGTTTGTTTTCCGTGTTTTATATGTATGTAAACAAGAGTGCAGGTCGCAAGTACTAAAATAAAGAATATACCTACCTACCTACTTACTTACTTACTTATCTCGTACTGCTCAAGTATAGACCTCCGTCTTCACCAAGGCCACGAACGACGCCAACGAGCGTCTGACATCTTGGATGGAAAGAAGGGAGTTCGTTTGATTTCTGTTTCAAGTATTATTTTCAATTTTAGGCAAATCATTTGTGTGGTAGAATGTCGGCAAAGGCGTTGCCGTTGCTTTTTCTAAACATGGGAGGAGAAATGATGTACATATTAGATCAGCGACTTAAAGCACAAAATATTCCAAAAGATATTAACACGAAGAAAGGTACGGTCTGTGAATGAAATGAAATCGAGTGACGATTGTGCATGTGTTAAATGAACTTAAATCATTACTCTTGTTAATCGAAGAAATCTAAATTATGTGCTCAATTGGTTCATCTAAAGCAGCATTGGATTTCCGGCAAAACTGTTGCCCGGCCACAGATTAAAGCTCAATCCCAGCCGTGATTACAAATCGGCATGGCTAGGGATTGACTTAATCCAGTTTTCTATTAAATTGTGTTTAAGCCCAGTATCATGTTGCAGCAGATACTGCCATATGCGGTATAGGTTTATGTAGGTTGTAAGCCTTCTGCTGCATAGCCTTCAGACAGGTGTTGGTAACAGCCTGGATTTTCCAGGTGTCTTAACTGAGGATAGGCTAATCAAAACCGCAAAGGCCCAAGTTAAAGGTCAGCTACTGCAGTCGTGACAGAAAAGTTCAGGCCAAAGGTATTGGTTTGAATACTTCTGATAACTGCCTGTTGTTTGCAAACACACTTTAAAAATCAAACTACACCTAGGCCTACTGGTTTATATCCATAATTATTAATTATATTATATTACTTTAATTATGTCCATAAATGCCTGATGACATAGGTTCAGAGCTTTGGATCTGCAAGCAATAGTGACAGCCGACTGAACATGCATTTGCAGCATATGGTTACCTCATGGACTGACATTTCCTGTCCTGGTGTTGTTTCTTAATATCTCTCATGCTATCCATCCACTGTGTAAGCAAAGTATATGTTTACATATACTCTGTTACATACTTTTTTGCAGGATTGGTACACTGTTTTTATTGTTTAGTTTACTTATTATATATTGTATTTTATCTGGACATTTATAAAGCGCCTCTAGCAGTAGTGACTATTCAGAGGTGCACTGCTTTGGTTAATACTTGTGTTATTTGCATTTATTTCCATTGTAAAATTATGATCAGACTAATCTGATTGTTTAAACTGTTACCATCTAGTAAAAAATTGACTGGGGCAATTCAGTATTTAGCAGGGCTCTGACCATAGTCCGTTACAATAATTTTTTATTCATCGAGACTGTAACTGCAGTGGCGGCACTACACCAGGGCATCCCAGGGCAAATGCCCTGGTAAAAAAGCCTTTGCCCTGGTCGTTGCCCTGCCAGAATTTTGCTCTGCCGATAATTTATTTGGGGCACATACCGCTCCTGCACTGGTCAGTGGTTACTTGTATGACTGCCCTGGCTAATGCCCTGGTTACAAAAATTGTCTGGCCCCGCCTCTGTGTAACTGAAATTATATTGTATTGTAAAAGACAAAATACTTCTTTATGATGTGTAGGTTATGAACTCTAATAAATTCGTACAAACTACAGACTGTGTTGTTGTTTTTTTCAGTTCTTCATGACATAACAGAAACCATGTTCAATTCAGAGTTCATGGAAAAACTGTTCAAGCCCCAGAAACTGTACTCCAATAAGGCCCTTCGTTTTGTCTTTGACCGAATTGCTCACTCTTCCATCATGAGACTTAACACACCTACTATGGATAAGGTATGTAGCCGTGCATTAATCAGTTTTTTTTATTAATCTTGGTTAGTCTTAGCAAAATAAACTAGCTGTTGGCTTGTTTCTCATTTTTAACCAATACACAATATAAGAACATAAAACTAGTGGTATCTTATATTTTAGATTACTATTAATGTAATAATAATAATTTCATTAATAACTTCATAGTAAGTGCACAAAGATCTAGTCTGTTGTTGTTGTCAGTGTTTCTGTTAACGCCCAAATTGCCATTTTTACATCCCTAAAATACATCCAAAACGTCCAAATTTTTTGATGTGATAGCCGAAAGACATGAGCTACGTCCAAAATAATTCTAGGTCAAGGCATCAATACGTCCTCTTTTTGGACTCTAATGGAAACACTGGTTGTTGTAATGATGTTGTTGAACATTGTTAATAGACATTGAGAAAGCACCTACTGGCCTGATAAGTTCCTTTTGATTAGGACCTGTTTACTTTTATTGTAATAAAGCATCAAGATGAAAATATTAAAAATAATCAGCAGTTTATGCAACTGTAATAAATTTACATGTAACCTCTCTCATGGATATTCTGTTTTTGGTGACTTCTGATCTTAACACAACAACATGTAACTTCTAAAAAATTACTCATTAAGTGGTTAATGGTTTGAGCACATGCCTTTGACCATTTCTTAGGTAGATGCTGTATAGAAACTAGAAGCAATTCCTTAGCATGAAGTCGCTTCATGTCGTTTGTTCCTACAAAGTTTTATTAAATAGTTCGACTGTACATGGAGTAAAGAAATTAAATGTAAATGAAATTACAGGACTAATGATTATGATGACCACTTCTGTAATATTTACTATCAACATTAGCCCCTGCTTCAGGATTTCTGGTGCTGCTGTTGAGATATTAGAGCCATCATGCTATGTAGTTGCCAATCTGGACACATTATATTTGTGTTACATTTACAGTTGTATGATCTGATGACAATGGCTGTCAAGTCCCAGATCTTACTTTGCAAGAGACCACAGGACATTCTTCTAGTCTCCCTGAATCACCTGGACGTCATCCGCACGTTTGTTGAGGGGTCACCTTTGGCTGGTAATCTTGTCGAGAATGTCTACAGGTTGCTGAAACGGGTTTGTAATTTCATTTCATTCAATTCAGAGATTTATATAAAAAAATTTCTTGATTATCTACTCAGAAGCACTCCCGACCCAACCCCGGCTAAAAAGAACAGTCTTCTAGAGGTTAGAGAGCTGAACGTGGCTTTTTGCAACAGCTCTATGCATTAGGCGTAGATCCACAGGGAGACTGCTTTCCAGATTGCAGGGCCAGCAACAGAAAAGGCATGCTTGTGCCTTCAGTTTATCAGCCATGACTTAGTTCATGTAAATTAGATTTTCTTGGTGAGCTATTCTTTTCTATAGCCGACCGTGGACATAAGAAGTCTTGTAGAGTTTGTGTTAATGTTTAGAGCTCTGAAACTTACCTTTTTGAGAACACATACTCCATATAAACATTTGATTTGCCTGTAGACTGCTTTCCTATGTTATAACTAGATTTCCCACGGCTTTTACATGTACACTGACATCATGATCAGGTGATAATTTAAAGTTTACTGTATTTATCCAATGGCATAATAAAATACAGACTGTGTTGTTGCTTTAACTTAGCTTTAATTTGTTAATACTTAATGCCAAAATTTATTCTCTGCTACACTGTATGTTCGTTAAATTACAATTTCTCTGTCATGCTTTGTCAAGTTCATGCTTGTATGTAATTACCTAAACACAGACATCTGACATGCAGGAATAAAGGTTACTTACTATACATTATTATTGTCTGATTTTAATCACTGTTGCTTCATTCTAGCATTATGGTGCCTTAAATCCTGGAGCGTTCATGCATTGACCCAGTTAGTCACATTGGTAAGAGCGTAGGCTGCGGTTCATGCCGCAAGACTGTGAAAGAGATTGCGATTCGCTGTAAGCTTCCCATTGCTAGCTTATTTCAGAGATTTTGTGCATGGTGGCATTTAGCATTGTTAAATGGCATGGCTTCCATTCAAACGGGCAAGTGGTGGTGAAGGATCTCACCCGATCAATTGTTTAAAAATGATGGCCAAGGCCTTGTATGGTAAGTATAGAAAATGGTAAGTATAGAAAAATGCAAACTTGATTTACATTTATAAGAAATATGGCAATTGGACAGCCTTTCAGTTTAGGTTGCACAGCTTGTAACAGTTGGTAATGCCATGTGTCATGCTCTTTGGGTGTAACAGAATAGCTGGTAAAAGTATAATGAAATGGCAGGAATTCAGTCTGGCCTGTAAAAATTATTATTTATATCCTTGAGATTTTCTTAGCCTTATGGAAGTTTATTCAAAAGAAATTACTCATTCTAACTGTAATTGACTACACAGGTGACATTGACATGACAGCCAGGATGCTGTTTGCTTAGGATGTCATTTTATGGTTTGTTTGCTATATTCAGATCTTGAATAATTCAGCCATTTACTGCTCTTTCTTGAGATTTTTAAGCCGCTAGTATCTTCCGAGTTTTGTATCTTTGGGTTCAGAACTAAACCAGAAATGAAGTAAAAGAAAAATTGAAATAGGCTTGTATGGAGATTACACAATTTGTTCTCAAATCGTTCTTAATTAGCAATTCATTGATTTGTGGTACATTAAGAAACTGAAGGTGGTGTGACGTGTAATATATGCTACGGCTTTCATGATTTAGCTGTCTTTGTTCACGTGATTGTGCATAAGATTTAATCCATACCTGGTGGATATACTGTAGGTGTCAATCTTTCTAAGGGATAAAGTGCAGACTAATGCAGGGAGATTTGTTCTAGCCACCAGTGGCCAGCTAGCTGTTGGCATCGAGATACCTGGTAAAGTCAGGTGAGAGTGCTCTAGAACAATAACGTTGGTTATGCTTTGCTATCCATGCAGCATTCTCTTGCACTATGATGAATACTGCTAGTAGATTACCTTGGTAGTTGTCTTTTATTTTAAATAGACAGTTTCATACTGAATACTGCAAATAATCATTGCCGTTGTGATCATCATCAGCATCATCATTGTCATCATCATCTTTATCACCATCAGCATCATATTCATCACACAAGGGTTTTCCCAACAAATGGTGATGTTTGACTGTGGTGTCACTCAAAGTGACCTTGTACATCATGGTAATGGTGATATACAGCAGTCATTAGATTAAATGACATAAGGTTGTCATAATAATGATAATGATAGGTGCAAAGGAATGACTTCCAATCATTTCAGTGGTTGTTCAAGTCAGGTTCATTTACCTGGCATAGTCCAAGTGTATGGAGACATTGTACTGAGTCTGAAAGCTCTTTTGACACAAGCAAGACTTTGTTGTTTTGTTTGTCTTTTGGAATGTACTTGTGTTTTTTACATTTCCCATCAAATCTCATATGCAATACCTTGTTTGAGATCAGATCAGCTAACATTCTTTTCACATGATGCCTTCAAAGTCTTCTTTTAACATCTTTGTGTTCATATCTGTAAGCTTAAATAAATACACCGTTTCTCTTGCATCTTTGTGTATGCAATTTAACTTTCCAAGTCCATTTTGAGCCCGTTCTACATTAGAACCATGTTTCTTTAGGTCTTTTGATGTGAAACTGGTGACTTTGTTATCCAGGTTGTATAACTCAAAGGGAGAGAAAGATCGCACTGTTGATTTCAACAGTGGAGGCAGCTACACCCTTGGAACAAAGGAGGGATCCTTGGAATTGGTTGGGGATCGTGTGACTTCACTTGGAACTAATATGTGAGCATTGTTGCCTTCACTAATTTTAATGATTCATAGAATTCATAGCGGCTTTTAAAAACATTGCATACAGGGCTTTTAAAGACAAAAATATGCATATATGTATCTCTACAGAAAAACACAGGTACATAAATGTGTCATAATATTTACATGAATAAATAAATGAATTTTGAATTCATAGGAACAATTTCTCATGGCTGCAACACATTGTAAGGTAAGGTAGCATTACCATTAGCCAATCATCTATTATACGACTTGGTGGCTGCTGTCCTCATACATATTCTTTGAAGGATCTCACATCTTCTGATCGTGATGATCATCTCTGGTGTGACAGTTCCCTGTTATCCTCAGGTTTGTCCTAACTTATTCATTTTATAAAGGGATTCCCTCTCTTTTCCCTAACCAGAACTGGCCACCTTTTTGCTGATGATGCAGCTTGTGTCCATTGACCCCTTTGCTCAACTCCTTCTCGCAGTGGAGGCTCTCTACATCTTCCTCGGATGTCTTCTAATCGGTTAAACTCCTTAAAACCCAGCTAATTTGGTTTGGTTCAGCAGCTCAAAAACTTCGTGTGACTTCACTTGGAACTAATATGTGAGCATTGTTGCCTTCACTGAATTTTAATGATTCATAGAATTCACAGCGGCTTTTATAAACATTATATCCAGGGCTTTTAAAGACAAAAATATGCATATATGTATCTCTACATAAAAAAACAGGTAGGCCTACATGTGTACATAATTATTTACATGAATAAATAAATTCTGAATTTTGAATCTCATGGTCTTGGAACGAAACTCTCTGCTCATGGCTGCATTACCATTAACCAATCATCCATTATACGACTCAGTGGCTGCTGTTCCTCATACATATGGGCTGGGGCTGAAGGATCTCACATCTGTAAAGAGAAACATTATAACGGCAATCCAAGAGCCAGTCAACCTTTCACTACTTGTTAAATAGCATGACAAGATACATATTCTTATTGAATAGAATGAAGTTAGTATCCATAAGGGTTCTGACACCACGTTGGGTAACAAATGAAATAAGTTTTGATTTGGGCTCAGGTATATATCCAGCCTTGATTTAGAATTATCTCAAGAATTTACACAAAACTGGTGTTGTTGTGAAGAAAAAAATAGTTTGGCTATGAAATTTCAGCAAATTTGCTATAGAGCATATTGCAGAATCACAGTAAGATACATTGAGTACTACACACAGCACTCATGAATAAGCTGGTGCCCTGCACTTGGCTTTTGAGTGGCACTTTAGAAGTTTGGAGCTTATGATTACGATTACCCAATACCATGTTATTCCTCCGGATTGGAGACTCTACGGAGCATCTGAAGTCTAACCTTGCTAACTTTTGCCCTCTGACTCTAGGTACAGTACTGTTCGTCCTTCTGAGACAAGTGTCAGTCATCTGGGAGGTTCAACATCAAGCTATTCTGAGCAGGTAAAATGATCATTAGTATGCTAGCAATGTCTGTTTTTATCACTGTTATTCTGTTTTATATATCTCCATTTATGTGAGAGTGCCTGTGCCTGGCGCTTGCTCAGTCTTCTCAGGGTCAGTAAATGAGTCTACAGACACAATTTGGGAGATCAAAAAATGGTTCGCTATTGCGTTGCTGTGGTTATGTTTGCACCTCTGCCAAATGATTGGCCTTTGGACAATGCTTTTGATGAATTCCATAAGAGCATGTAAGTCAGTTTTACCTTACCAGTTTTACCTTACTTGGTATGGCATAATGACATATGCTAATGTCTATTGTTTATGTGTTGATTTGTTTTGAGCTTTCTGAAGATAAAAAATTTGCAAGTGCAAGTGACTATAATGTTGAACATGCTGAATCTTCTTGTTAACAATTGTTGAGTCTGATGAGATTTTGTGGAATGTTCTTTAAGTCAATGACAGTTGATGTTCAGAACAGTTCATATGAATGTAAATCATTTGTAGGACTATAGCACGCCAGATCCACGAGCCAAGGCACAGCTGGATCTTCTCTCAAAGTTGATCGGATCGAAAGACAGTAAGAAGGGATCTCATCCAGAGTTCAAGCTGAATCTCTTCAGCACTGATGAAGAGGATGAACAGTAAGACATTATTCACCATTTTGGTTGTCTCGGAGGAACATTAGTGAAGTTAAACTGTTGCTTAGATCTGTCAGTCTTCCAAAGCAAATTTACTGTATATGGTTAAGTACAATGTACTAGACACATTCCGATATCTGGGGCTTTGGTGAAGATGCAACAGACGTCAAGGATATAAGAGAGAAGTTGGCTAGAGGTCTTAATACAATAACATCATTGAAACAATTATGGAAAAGCCATAACATAAAGATGGATACAAAGATGAAACTCATGAGGGCATTGGTATGGCCAGTGGCAACCGGGTGTGCAAAGTTGGATTATCAAGAAAAATGAAGAAGAAAGAATAAATGCGTTTGAAATGAAACCCTAAGACAGATTCTGAGAGTATCATGGATAGAAAAAAAAAACAAATGAATGGGTGTTAGAGAAAACAGGAACGGAAAGAAGTACTGATTAAAAGTGTACATACTTTGGGCATCTAATGAGGAAACAGGGAAACTGCCTGGAAAAGGAGATTATACTGGGAACTGTACCAGGAGCAAGGAATCTTGAATGGGATGGCTTAACAATCAGCACATGGATGAATATGCCTTTTCATCGATTGTTGACGGAGACAGAAGATAGAAAAAGGTGGAGAAGACTTGTCAGCGACCAACCCTCGGATCGAGGATGGTTGAAGACAAGACAATGTACATTCTGTTCATCATCAGAGATTGGTTGGGACCGGAATGCACCAGAATGGCGTGCCGGTTCTTTTTTGTATGATCGCAACGCCGTATCGGTTTTTTCTTTGATTAGCATGGCGCCTGAAGCCGATGTTCCAGTTCCTCCTGAAGTGGGCATTCTGGTTCTTTAAGGATGGGATCACTCTTTATAATTGTAGACTAGAAATGGCCTTCATGAACATACATATGTAGCCAATTTGACATTGGCAGACTTATATTTTTACACAGATTTAAATGAACTTTATGTACAGTTGTATATTTTATGTTGTATTTATATTCAGTTAAGAGATTTTGCCATATTCTTTTAATCTTTAATGTACATTTCAGGCAAACAATGTCTCTGACACCGACTGTCACTGAAGCATCTGGATATAATGTTATCACGATTGATGCTTCAAAAGTAAGTTAGCCACAGCTAAATTAATCTAAGGTATATTAAATCATGTAAATTCAAGAATTTTATATGGACTATATGTGTAGGTATTAGGGTATTTGACATTGCCAGTCTGTCAACCCCAGAGGTCAGAGGTTCAAATATATGACAGGACAGAGACATTCCAAGTTTTCTGTTACTCTGTTGCCTCCTGGTGAACTTGGATAAAGGAGTACATCTTCAGTTGGGAGATCAAGCAGCATGGGAAAGCAGCATCTACTTTCCGTCATGCACCATTCTGTGCCAGGACAAGAAAATGAAGTCATTAAAATTTCACAGCCATTGCTGCCTCTCTGGGTTGCATAAGGCATGCTAGCTGATAGGCTATTGTTTATCTCTCACTTTCTGATGTTAGTCTTAATGTGTGACAGAAAGCACTTGTGCATGAAGCATTAGCTCACTGTTCCAACCAAATGCCATCTTGAACCAGCATTATTATTGTTATTAATTAAATTTATAACGCGCGCATGGTCACACCGAATGTGAATCTGAGGCATGGATAGTCAGTCATTATTAGGCATTATTTGTTTCACGAGTCTAGAGCGCTACTTACCAGGCACACCAAAATAATGTGCAGATTTTTTCATGGTAAGCACAGACATCATGATAGCAACCTGATGCCTGTCCTTTACTGGGATCAATTAATTACTAGCTATTGTAATTGTTTGAGCAGCTGAAAAGTTCCTCATTTAGTTTTGTGTTGCAATTACAGAAGAAGCAAAGTGCAGAACTGAGTCGCATCATGGGTGACTTGGATATTGAATCTAGTGGAGATACAGGGTACACAGATGACCTTTTGGCCTTGATGGACAGTGCAAAATGAAGCTTATGCATTTCGTAAATGTTGCAGTGCTAGAGGATTTCATATCACAACTAGTTTTGGTGCAGTTAAAGTATGAGTTTTTTATATCAGAACTTGAAGATCTTTTTGTTAGACATGATGACCAAGTTTATACAGTTGCCAGCTTTATATGCTACCCTTGCATGGCGTATTCACATACCGGTACTTTGACAACATGCATGTTTCAGCTTTGTTTGCAGTGTTTCACAATTTGGATCAGGGCTTAAGTTTAAATGAGGATATTTGACTCTGCAACAACTTTGTTGCTTCATTTTCTGGTATTATAGTTATGTAGTTGTATGGTGACTTGTTAGCCATGTTTCACACATTTAGGCTGCAGTGGGCTTTGCTGTGCAATGTTCAACTTAACTTTTTAACTTTTTAGTTCCAGTAGCAGAGCTAGTTCTGTGGTGATTGTAGTCATCTGTGTATGTATAATAATACTTGCTATGCATGCAATAAATAAATAAATAATAACATAATGGAAAAATTTATCTAGTGCCTCTACAGAACCTGACAGCTGAATGTAATGCTTTGTAACAGTAATACCTTTCATTGACAAGGTCGTAGGTGAACGCGCTTTTAGCTCCACCTACGACCTTGTCTGGAAAACATACCTTTACTTCTAAAGTCAGCCCCATGACCTTTCTCATCCTTCAAGCGACAACTTAAAATTTTCTAGTTAGCAAATTCTCGGTCATTTCACTTCCTCTCTCGTCCATTATTTAGTGATTGACCGTGCCTCTGATTCAAGTATTGACATCTAGCGCGTAAATCTCCTTATTCATTCATTCTTCATTCATATTAAGGGTGTTTATATAATGGTGCCTAAACAAATTTTGTGTGGACTTGTTAATTTTGTAATACTTTTCAGGTTATTTTGGTGAAATGTCAAAAGTAGCGGACTGGAATTTTATGATTTTAATATTATTTTGGACATGAGTAAATGACAGTTCAAAAGCTATTAACTGAATAACGGCTTTCAAATAAATGCAAAATTATATCATCCTTGTTTTAACTTACTGATTTTTACAAGATTCATGCAGTTGTGAAATGCTTGCAAATGTATAATGCAAGTATATGACTTGTGTGGCTGAGCTGAAATGTTAGTGGCTTTAACAGTCCTTCAGTAGGTAAACCAGCAGGCTTTAAGGTTAACAAAAGAGCCCATGCTTTCCTGTTGTCTAGAATACTCGGTGTTGGTTAAATGTATCCCTGACTGTTGGATGCTGGATGCTAGTCTAGTGGTCTGAACCACAAGAGATTCAATTATCTATCAGCTGGTCTGAGGTTTTAGTTCAGTTTTTTAAAGATAACAAATATACTGTTTCTAAAATGTTTTACATAACTGAGCGCCTCTGAGTAGTTTTCAAGCGCCTATGAGTAGTTTTCTTGAAGGGGCGCTTAACAAATGTTCGATATGAATGAAAAAATTATAATGAATGAATGAATTAGCATTTAAGAAATATCTTAATGCTAATAGTGTTAACAAGTTATTTATAGTTCCACACAAAAGACATCTCTTCTTCTTGATACTGATTTGCCTTTTATACTGCTAAAAATGTACCTCCCTGATGACTGCTAGAAGCCATTAAAACTAAACAGTAGGAATTTTCCTTTTAAGACGTAATATATGTTTGTTAATTGGGGCTTTCTAATTAGGGTACAACTTCCGATGATTGACTTTTGATTTAGTCCATAGGCACCCCAGTATGGCTGTGGAACATTATGGACTATTTGTGCCCTCACCGTCATTCCGTCAACAATGTTAAAGTATATATCTTTTAGCATTTCTAGTGACATCAACGTGCAATTTGTGCATAAATGAGTTATTTATAAGTTAATGACACAAAAGACTAGTCTCTTCTTAAACATACTGATTTGCCTAGTTTATGACTGCTAAAAATGTACCTCCCAGAGGTGAATGCTACATCTCCAAGTTAAAACTAAACAGTAGGAATTTTCCTTTTAAGACATAGTACATGTTTGTCAGTTGGGGCTCTCTAATTAGGGTACAACTTCCGATGGTCGACTTTTGATTTAGTCCTGCACCTGTATATAATGTACTTTGTACAGTCCTAAGTATCAGTGAAATGCACTAAGCATCTAAGCGACGACTTGCCCTGGGTTGATTCATGGTGACTCTCTCTCTCTCAGGCATTTCAGCTGCATTACCACTTACAGCAGAACAATTATGAAACAAATGCCAAACTGAAATAGTAATATCAGATGGATTTAGCAGTGATATAAAATATTTCTGTTACAGAGAACAAACTCTTCATTTTATTTCAAGTTTTGCCTTTGTTGGCAAGCTTACAACCAAGCATTTCAAACCATTTGCGTGTGTTTTTGGGCATTTATATTTTGCATAAGTCATTTTATTGAAAACAATTTGTCCCACCAGAAGTCATTGTTTACTGTTTTTACCAATTCAGAAATAACATGATGTTACAACTCTACCAGCTGGAATTCAGGCGTATGTCCATTAACAAGCTTATAATACTCCCCTGTAATTTTGCATGGCAGCAGAATTTTGTATTAATTAATTATTGAATATTTAGCCTAATTATTCTAAAATGGTCTTGAACCTATAGTATTAGAAGTCTTTCTTGAGCAATATCCATAATGATGTGACTGTCAAACTGGATTTGCAGCCTGTTGGGTAGTACTGTCTAAACTGCATTACGAAGTTCACCATACAGCTAGCATGTTTCTTGCGTCCTCTTTGTACACGTCTGGAATAGCTCCAATGGGCGACGGTATCATGGTTACAGTGCTTTTGCCGAAAAGCTGCTTCTCATAGTCAATAAGCTGGCGGAAGAAGCCGGGGTTTGGACGTATGATTGGACGGCGTGCTTTGACGTGCGCGTAAGCATCTTTAAGACTCAGTCGTTCGTGCTTCATCAGATAGGCAATACAGATGCTCGATGACCTGCTGACTCCGGCCATGCAATGGACCAGCGTGCGCCCGCCACCATCGCTGTTCGACTTGATCCGATCGGCGCATCGATCAAAGTAAAGATTGATGCGCGATGAAGGAGTATCATCGATACTGACCTTCATTGTTTCCACTTTGGGGATTTTGACGTTGGGCATTTCGATAGTGCAGTTGATGACAAGGTTGATGTGATTGCTTCGTACTTTGTCCGGAGTGACCGCAGACGCGGCACTGAGGTACAGGTGGTCGTTGATCTTTGCTACCTGCGAGAACATCTTACACTTTTGACCTACAGTGCAAAATGAAAATAAATGCAAGATATAGTGTCGGATGGTGGTCATAGATGATGTAAACATTGCTTTAGAAAATTTAGGAAAAAGAGAAAGGAGCGATTCAGATGCACGAACAAAATTAGCAGATTAATTTAACCGAAGTGAGAAATCTTAATCAGTTAAAGTCAAACTGCCGCGACGTGTCAAGTTGTAAACCACTAAAATATACTATCAGCCTTAATAATCCTTTACCGAAGTGAGAAACCGGTGAACATTTAACGAAATCTGAATCAGTTCACAAGTCAAATTGACAGAAGACGTAAATGCTAACTACTAGTAGAACCACTAAAACGGCGCTAATAGCCTACAAAGCATCTACGTGTCGAAACCTCTCGCTCTCTAAAAGCTACAGAAATAAACGTTACTGTACTCAACACATTACTGGAATCATAACAACGGCAAGCCCATTGATAAACTCACATTTTGTGTTTAAGGATAGAATTAAACTCCCACGAAATCTAAAATTGCAGGAATTTATTGTCAACAACCGTTTGTTAAAGCGCGTCCATAGCAACTCCTTCCAGTGTGTGGTAAATGCAAAGAAATATTACGTACGGTAGCCTAAATGATAAACAAAATCCACGATTATGGCGCCGTGTGTGGCCGATAACTAAAACCTAAATAATGACGTAAATCAAAATCCACAAATAAATAAATGGCGCCGCCATGTGGCCGATAACTAAAACCTAAGAGTTTCTCTGGCGCCGAATATCCCAAATCGTTAGAAATAACGTTTAATTACAAATAAATAAATTGAACAGAATTATGTTCTAGGTAGGAGACTCAACAGGACATTGGAGAAAACCTGACAAGTGAGATTAAGAGTTACTTCGAGACGATGGGTATTAAAATTAAAGAGACGCACCTCACATGCAACTGGAAAATGAACAAGTCTGTAGGATCGTAATCGTAATACGACAGAAAAATGGAGATATTTTATTGGCAGATATCGCTGCCAAATGGCTGGTGTCAGTATACGAAGATGATGAAAGTTGGTCGGTCATTTTGGGACCTATCGGTGATTAGTTGCACCAATAAACAAAAAAATGTAATGTAAATGTAACTCTTCGAAAAATCTCATGGAGACTAGCAAGCTACAGCGGCGCTATGTAAAATCAAGTCCGCAATAGCCAGGTTGTTTTGTCTGTTCCAGCTCAGAATCCGAGGAGGTCAAGCCGAGTAGGTGATCCACGCAAGGGATCTATTATTCAAACGTGGGTGGTTGTGACCGCCGGTTTTAAGAAAAAGCTTGGGTTACGACCAAAGATTTTGTTACGTAAAATATAAAGAATATAATTATATTTAAAGGAATGGAAATTCGTGCAGAAATTGTTTATCCGGTATGCTTTCTTACCTGCAAAAGTCGCCCGCTTCAATTTTTTACACTGGATATTAACTATGATGCTTTACTGTCCACAGGCAATTTTTACTCGCAAATATAATTGTTCGTCGATTTTTAGTCATTAATATAATAAACTGGAATGAATTAGATACCGTTACATCAACAAGACGCAATACCGTTCTGTCCATCTGAGGTTCACGCTGCATATAGTCACATAACTTTAAAAAGGGACTTTCCAGTCGTGTGATTATTGATCCGTGAAAAAAAAGACTTAAGACACGCTGGATGCAGTAACATTGTTAAACTGTATTGATAAGAGCAGAAAGAATAAGCAAAGTTGTGGAATGCAGAGGCTTTTTAATGCATACTTGGAAAAAAATTGGTTGTTAGATGTGGTTCAGTTTAACAGTATGGCATGCAATTTGAGCATGCTGCCGAAAAAGAATATGCTGACCATATTTACCAATAAAAGACAAAATATCAATCATGGTAATAATTTGAACCATCTACATTAATAATTTGAGCCATCTATGGTGGAGGATTGCAGAGGTGACCTGGCCCAGCATAAAAGGAGAAAATACTGCTAACAAAGTGTCGAGTGTCCATAATTATTCACATGCTCCAGCTCCACTAGTTCTTGTTCCATGTCTGAACAACAGCATAATAATTCTGTACTGGTAATTACAGGCTAAGAGCATGCTGTGCTTGATATTTTACAATGCTGAAAATGTAATGGTGCTTGTTGATTCATCATATTCATGTGAAGAGCAGTTGTTTCAAACCCTTTCAGGAGAGTAATGCCTGGGTGTGGACGAACCAGTCGCACTAGATGCCGCAGAAGGCATAAGCCTGAGGACATCAATTGGAGCAGTACTGAAAACGACCCCAAAATTATTAAACTTATCAAATGGCTGATGCAGAATGGGTTTGACAAGCGATCATGTCATCTCAAAGTTCATACATTTTATGGTAATGTATTATACCAATACTTGTTCTGCAGTTTTATGTATGATTTTACCATGATTTTGTTAACAGTAATCATCACGTAAACTCCAAATCTCTAAAGCGCTACTCTAAGGCTAAATGCAAAGCACCTGCTTATTCACTTATAGGCGCCTGACAGGCTGCCAGCTCTTTAGTGTAGACTGATCTGTTTTAGCAATGTTTTCTTGGGATACCAAGTTGCGGCATGACAGTTTGTTGTCGTCAATAAACGAATATTGCTAGGTACATATGTCCCAAATTCAGTTCAGCTTTAGAACATGATCTAATTATAATACAACCTTATTATAAGGTAGTTTTTGATATGGCCCCAAAGACTGTTGTCAGTTTAATTCTGCATTCTTTTCTGATTTGACATCATGCCACATGTAGTCTTATCTATCGTATTGCACTTTTTCTGACTTGTTAAACAGACTGTGCTACTCTCTCCAGTGAGTCAACTAATGTTATGAATGCATTTAATTTCAAGAAACTGGTCGTGGGCTGATGGCTCTGAAGACATTCAAGCAAGGAGATATCCTTTTATCTGTTCCGGAAAGCCTCCTTATTACAACAAGTACAGTCCTTAACAGCTATCTTGCTCCAGTGATACGAAGGTGGGATGCTATATACTTTTCAATTTTTTTATGGTGTCTCTTGTAATTAGCAACATCTGTTATATGCCTATTTGTGTAAACTTGTTATTCTTAAAAAATTTATAGCCTGTAGCTTATTATGGTGTAGTCTCATTCTAGCCTTTCCAAAGTGTCTGCTCATAATGTAGGTGGAGTCTGTAGCCATTTGTAGTCGAGTGTCATGTAGCCATTGGTAGTCGTGCTTCCAGCTTTTGATTGTTGTTTTGTTCAGAGACTTGCTTCATATGACTCAAATGTTTTCAGCATTTGTGAATCATTTTATGAACACTGACTCATAGTCTTTTCCAAGTTTTCCTTAAGGAAGAAAACAGAACAATTGTGTCACGTTAAAATTTAGTGATTATCACAAATTCAGCAGGTGAATGTAGCATGCTTTCTTTTTGTTTTGAAGTTTTCCTGGTAGTCATCTTTCTCCTGTGGAAGCCATATGCAGTTTTGTCATTTGTGAGCTTCACAGAGGTCAGCAATCTCCTTGGTTCGACTACATTGATATTCTCCCTCAATCCTACTCGCTGCCCGTGTATTGGGATGAAGAGGAATGCTTACATCTGCCAAAATCTGTATATACCAAAACAAAGGAGCAGCAAAATTTGTTACTGATATCATTTCATAAGTTGATGAACTTCTTCTCGCATGTTGAATCAAAGTTGCCCTATCTCCGTGGTGCTTTCGATTATGAGAAATTTCGTTGGGTTTGGTCATCAGTCAACACTCGTTGTGTGTATTTGGAGAGGCCACGTCGGCCGGAATTCAACGGAGAACCAGATCGTTGTGCGCTGGTGCCGTTCTTAGATTTCTTCAATCACTCACCCAATGCTCAGGTATTTCTGTCCTCAGGTTATAATATGTCTGGACTTTTTATGAAAACGTTTTCTTTGAGAAGGGTGAACATGACTTTCAATAAACTTAAATTGAGGGCCATATCAAAGACTGCCCTATGATACGGCTGTGTTATAATTAGGTCATTTAAAGAAACACAGTACACATCTTGAGTTCTTTTTAGATAATGTTGTAACATTAACAAATCTTTCTTAATTATCATATCAAGCACCATCTCAAAGTTTATGAAAATTGGTAGTATAATGAGTGTTTTGATTAAATGCCAATATTAAGTGTTCGAGGAAATACAGGTACTGTTTTAAATCAATCTGAGACATTAATATCTATTATTTGGTTATTTTTAAATCATTGCATTTGGTGTTATTGTTGTTGCCAGATGAAGGCAATGTTTGATGAAAAAGAGCGTACATACAAAATACAGACGACGTCAAAAGTGTCAAAGTATTCCGAGGCATTCATAAACTATGGTCCTCATGACAATGCCAAACTTATTCTTGAATACGGCTTTTCAGTGCCTTGCAATCCACACGATTGTGTTGAATTTACTGTAGGTGAGATTCCGCATTTGATTCATTTTGTAAGGCGCATCTAACAGTGCACACCAATCAGAGGTGCTCCAAGTGTGAAGTCCCCGAGAATAGAGGCAAGTTTTAAGGCAGTGAAATGATGTAGCAGGACCACCAGAACCAAAAAGGGAAGTTGATTCTTTAGTGAAGGCCAATGCAAGCAAAGGCATGGGTTTGTGAACATAATAACCATTGGCATACATGAAATGATGTGTTATTTTATATTTGATTTAAAACAGTGACCTTAGGAAGTTAGAATTGTATATAGGACTATTTCCATTCTCTCCCCTCCTTGCTGAATAATTTAGGATGTCAAGTTAAGGTGATCATGGATGCAGTTTATAACTCTTTAAAGCAGTAAATAAAATTACAAATATAGGCAAATTATTATTATTATTAGTATTAGTATTATTAGTATTATTAGTATTAAAATTGTAGTTAACTTGTGTAGATAAATATTGCAGTTGTATTGATTTTTTCATCAGATGATCTTCTGGTTGTCTGTTCTACTCTGTCACTTGATACTGATCTGTCTACTCGAACATCATTCCTTAATAAATTTCAGCTTTCAAGGTATTGGTAATTTTTTTCTTCTATCTTACATGATTTATGTTTGGACAAAATTTGTTGAAAATTGGTGAGTGTTGTGTAGTACAATGGTTTCTATATATTCATTCACTCATCATATCCATATTTTATTGACCTCTCACTCCTCTATTTATGCAGATACCCTTATTAAATCACTCCTATGCACTTTTTGTGCATTAACCAAGTTCCAAAGTGGCCTGGATACATGCATTTGCTAGAAGGAATAGCAGTGTTGGAATGTGTGAAAGACACTTTAAGTTTTCTTGAGTCCTGAGTCAGTTAAGGATCAATTTCGAAGTCATAATTATAGCCATCCACTTGTCAAACTGTTTACCTCCCATCTCCAGTAATGCCAACATGTATCGAATTAATTCACAGTAAAAGTCTTTTCCTTAAAGTCAAACTGCGACTGTTTGAAATGAGCCGGGCATGATGATTAGATGAATAGGCTTTTGACAAGAAGGTGTTTGAATGTGATTGATGGTCTTTGGCTTATTGGAAGCTTTTACTCGGTGGCCTAAATAGAAGCCAATAATTTATATAAGAAAACCTGTTGTTGCATGAATTGTATTTTGAAACATGCATTTTGTTTGCTCGTTACTTTGACCTCTATAGTGGTTTGTCATGTTCTGTGGATGGTTTATCGTGGAATCTTTTGGCTGCAGTTCGAGTACTCACTGCAACAAATGTAGATAAAGAGTAGGTGTACACAGAGTGAATTATTATTAAAATAAAATTACTTAAGCAGCGAAATTTTTAAAGTAATTTGTACTGTGAAAATAATTTGGTAATTACTGTCGTGCTTATTGAAACTGTAATTTGAAAAAATGTTTCTTCAGCATTGTTTTGCATGTGATGTTTACTCTTGACTAGAAATTTATTTATCTTTTATGTGTCTGCTTTTGGTGACAATAATCCATAAAATCAGTGACTGTCAATTGTTAATATAGAATCACTGAGTTATTGTTACTTTGTCTCTCATACCAACAGAGTTGGCAATTGCATAATAATAGTATTTTATCTATTAATCAAACTGCACTTGAGTACAGATTCAATTAATTCTTGTCCATGTTTGGATAGCTTTGTCAATTTTTAGTCGCAACAAGCATGGATAAAGAGTAGGTGTACACAGATTAATTTGCCATTGTTGCAGAAATAAAGTCATGACACACCTCTTTTGTTCTGTAAACTTCATGATACATGAAGACTACAGGAAGAGAACTAGAGTGTAATTTTGTGGGGAATAGTGGGTGAACTTGCCCATCTAACTACATTGGGATACATTTTGCCATCCATAATGCTCTTGCTAATGGGTTATGTCCTCTGCTGTACAGATACATGAAGTGGTTTACAATTGACCTCTTTTCTTACTACCCTTTTCAGGTTTCAAATATGTACTGAACACATTTTGTTCTTTGTTATTACTCTGTAATTGATGTTAAATTTCAGGTGTCTTATGAATGTCTACCTCAATGATGATGCTGTGGTTGGTAAAGATAGGAAGTCTTCTGCATTACTTAGAGCCTTACTTTGCAATTTTCTGCTGACCATACCGGATGTCACAGAACTGGTGAGTAGCAGCTTTCATTGAATGATCAGTTCATTCTCTGAGTTGTGATGATTGACCATGGCCAACGATTGCTTGCTTAATTTAAACTATGTCAAAAAACTTTATTGCTCCATATCTGGCTTCTGTTTTAGTGTTTTCCACTGAAAATTGTTTGGAAAAGTGTGATGTGATTGGTTTTCATGGATCAGTGGAGTTTGTTAAACAGGACTTTTTTATAGTGAAGTCTATCACCTGGCAATATAAAATAAATAATGTATACAGGTTTTTCTATAGTGACCATATTTGGCCCAGCCCTGCTCATTTTTCAGTGAATTGAACAGGTGAGATGTGCACCACACCATTTAAGGTCTCCGCGTAAGGACCATGCTAGCCCAAGATTTAAATCTTTGAAATAAGCCATCATTGGGAAGCAAACCACGATCCACGTGCTCTCTAACACAGGAACCTAAAGTTTCTGTCATTAACCTGATTGCTTTCTTTGAGTTTGACTTGGCTTCTCCAACAGATTATAATTTTGCTTGAAGCAACCACTGATTGATGCTTTGTGCATTACGATAAACGCATTTAATTAGACAGTTTGAGTATTTACTATTTTGGTGCATCGTTATTAATATGAAAAAATTTGATTGTTTTTATGTCGTTTCTTCTAGCATGTGAAAGCCACGTACCACCAGAAATTGGCTTCTGACCTGTGCTGTTATTATCGGACTTTGCTGAACTATGGTCTCAGTAACCTGACTTGAAGGTAGTTCTGATGTAAAGTGAAATTGTTGAACAGAATAATTTAAAATGCATGTATTTGTAGTTATACTTTCAGTGCTTCAGATTTATTTGACATATTTCAGTAGTGTTTGTTATTACGTTGATTCTGATAAAGAAATCAATAGTAAATTTATGACCTTGGATAGTTTACAAGCACCATTCAGATTCTGCTCAGGAACTTCTAACCACATATGCCTAACACTTACAGCTTTTGGCTAATGCTCTTAATTAATGGTGCAACTCAGTCCACTGGGCACTGGTAGATCCTGAAGTTTCCAGTGGGAACAGTTTTACTATGCTGGTGGTTTATGAAGCAAGGTGACAAATACTTTAGTCACTCAGATTTTAAAGTATTTTCTCAAGTCAAATGCAATTTCCAGTTACCTTTCTTTAGTCATTATCTTTTTCACAAGACTTTTTCAGTACTACAAGTTTCTTATTACATTTTTAATGATCTTGTTTAGGTTTTAGTGGATTTATTGAGACCTTTTCTGTTGGCGATTTTTCTTGCATGCTCCTGCATTTTGATGACCCTTTTCTTAAGTTTCAGTTTAACTTACTTTAGTTTTCCTAGTTTTATCATGGCCCTATAATATTTACACGTTTAGTGGGTAACTCTCATCCAAATATCCTTGAATCTGGCCTTGCCATGTTATTTGCTAACACTGATTACATGAAGGAACAACTTGCACAAGTTACAAGTATGATTTGATGCCACTGCAACTCTTGTTCTTTCTTATCTGATGCATCTATTTTTTATTACTGTGTTCTTGTAGGCCTGCCGAGGTTCTAGATACAACAGCTTCAGTCCATTCTTAATGTCGAATCATCGCTAACTGCAGAAGTAGTTTTTGCATGCTTCAAGCTACACATGAGAGATGCTAAGTTCAAGATCCTATTCATGGGAAGACCTTCGATATTGTGGCCCCAGATTCCATGTGTGTTTCTGTCTCCAGGCAGCCCAGTCGACAATGGTTTCGTTCAGCAGTTTAAGAGGATATGATAGATCCATGCTTAGATTGTAATGCAGTTGGTTTTGGTGTGACATCGGTTTATGCTCTGCGTATGGGACACAGGCATTAGAGAAGTTGCTAATTAGAATACATGTACAAATAATAATACAGTAGCAAACTGCGCTTTCATAGGGCCAGCTGCACTACAATCTTGTATTTTCTATATTGTCAGGTGACCATGATGTCACTTTTACTTAATTGCTGGATGAAATCAACTGCAAAAAATTTGTTCAAATAACCATACAAAGATGGTACATGCTATTCAGTGGTTGTACCAGCATTTTGCAGTACAGGGCTCACAAACAGTTTGGTGCCTACTTGAGTGATTATAATTATTATGCAGTTGTGCATTTCAATTATCAGTTATATAGTGTAGGCTTAGGATGTATACACCTTGCAGCAGTTGGTTCATCCAACGAGAATAGGATGCTGTTAGGCCTTTCATGTAGCAAATCAGAACTCTTGAAGTTGAGTTTGGGACAAAGCCAAAGGTTTTATTTTAGGCATGAATCAAAGCAGTTTAAAATAGTGATTGCAATGCTGGTGAATTTAGAGCAAATGATTTGACTGACTAAAGATGTAGATCTGAGCAACTGAAATATAGAAATTTTGATTCTGTGACGTACAAGTAGGTAAAATGATAATATACCGGATGCGGTGTTTATTTGTATTTGTTTATATTTATTTTATTTTCATTTGCATAAGAAAACTGTTAGCAAACTAGAGCAACTATGCATTTGCAGTTTCAGACAAACGTATATGTTTTATACTGAATTTAAGTAGGTGTATTTGAAAGCAAGCACTTAGAACAAAACATTTCTAAAGAGCAAAAAATTGAAAGCAACCGTATGACCTTGACCCTTGATTGATACGGATGATCTCGCTCGTAAGTCTATAGCATCCTGGAAATAACTGTTCGGTATGTTCTGTATGTATATCATGCATCTGTCTGGTGGTTGACTTTCCTCATCTCAGATTCACGCTCTTGTGTGACTTGTAATGCGTGTTTTAGGAGTAAATTTTCATAAGAATCACAATGATGGTGCTGTTAAAAGTTTCTAAAATTACACAAGTGGTGCCTTACTCAATTTGGAGATTGCATGATATGATGAATGATGCCTCATTGACTCTGATGCATTAAATTAGGATTGTTTATTAGGACAATTACCTATAGTCATGTGATTTTTATTTATCCATTGATGTTGGGTGCTGTAAATGGTGGAATGATGTGACAGTGCTAATTAAATATAACTCCAATTACAAATTTGAACTTTTATCAAATTTCAGTCAGTATTGAACAAAATTGATATCCGATTGTCCAGTTAAATGTAAATGTAGGCCCTACTTGATTTTATATAGCGACCATATGACCGTGACCCTGCTCATTTTGCAATGAATTGATCGGGTGAGGTGCTTCACCACCGCTGTCCATTTGAATGGGTGCCAAGCCATTTTAAGGTTCCATTTACGAACTGTGCTAGCCAGAGATTTAAGTCTCTGATATAAGCCACCTTTGGGAGGCGAACCAAGATCCGCCCGCTCTCTTAAGGGGCCATGAATAGATCCGTGTGGGTCACCAGCAGTGCAGACAGAGATCAGGCTGAGCAGTACCAAAACCCACTTACTGACACCAACTCCACAGGTAAGAGGCTATCCAGTTTCTCATGCAGACTCACTGAAGCATTTATATGGAGTCTAGAAAATAGTATCCGGTTGTCATCTGAGCAGCTCTTATGAGTTTGCAATTGAATTGGTGCTATATAAATGTTCCATTACAATTACAACTGTCAGAAGCAGGGATGGGCAGTAATTTAAATTATGTAATTGAAATTACCTATAATTGAAATTATGTAATTTGTAATTCAGTATTTTGTAATTTTAAATTTAATTACAAGTCCCAAAGTAATTAATTTTCCGAGTAATTTGCCAATCCCTGGTCAGAGGCAACATTAAGGCTGAGGCATACTGCAGTATAAACAGGTGAGACAATGTTGTCCAGTGTAAAGGTGAAAGCAGTTTAAGTGGAGTGTCCTTCACCGTATGCTGATTTAGTGTAACAGGACCGAAGTTTGAGAGAGGTTGCCAGAGCTACGAGGTTTGGGGCAAGGTAGCATATACAGGACCTTGGGAATTTCAACTGAATTCAGAGGCAGTATCATTGTTGGGGTCCCCAGAAGTTAGAAATTTGTTGCATAATTATGTAACTAATACTTTTATGTTCAAAATTCAAAAAGTTTTGAATTTTCCAGTATCATTAAATATTAGTATATGTAGGCCACACTACATGAATGTTTCCAAGCTAGTAGCCTAATTATGAACTGTAGTCGTTTTTCTTATGGATTAATTAAGAACCCAATTAACAAATCAGTATTGACTGAACAAATAGGCCTACTGCTTTTTTATTTTCTTAGATTCGGTAGTGAAATTCTTCAATTTTTAAGATTTGGTTAATTTTTATGGTAATTGTTTTTGGTTAGTTATTGACTTAGACAGGTCCAATTATTCGTAATCGTTCCATTTAATTCCAGATCAAAAAGGGCTGTTCGCTGATGTATCATGCCCAACACTTGACGATGCACAAACGCAATGAGTTTAAGATCTTAGTGCTATAAGTAACGCACAATTAACGCTCCTGTTATTGCCATCTCCGACGCCTGAAGGCAATCAGAACCTTGTTTCTTCTTTGGTCTTTACATCAATATATAGTTCCTGCCTTTATTCGCTATCGCATAGACTTGCAACTACCTCTGTTGGCCTCCCGAAAGTGCGCCTCTCTCCTCTGCAGTCCGTTCTTAATACAGCTGCCAGACTTATTGCCCATCTGCCGCTATTCTCCCACATCTATAGTATACATTGAACATCCACATTGGCTTCCTGTTAGGCCTACTATACTGCACGCATCCAGCTCTTCGGATCGTCTTGACAGTTTTGTTCCTTTTTTTTTATTCACAAGTTTACCGTCATCATATGACATCAAAGGCCGTTGACGACAATTCAATATTATGTACAATACAACTTTAAAAAAAACAAAGAATTAATAGAGTTCAAATGACACCATTTAAAGGCGTCTAAACAGTATTTTACAATGTCACTGATATTCATTGTTTGACATCATAATATAACTCAGCTATTAATATCTATGATACTTGCAGGAAAGCTATACAATGCTTTGCAGAAATATCATAAACAATTTATTTCTATTCTACTTTGAATTTTCAAACATTGCAATCAAATATTATTAAAGAAATACATGTATAGTCACAGATTAAAAATCACAGTTCTTTATCATATGTTATATGTTATATTCATTGTTTGACATCATAATATAACTCAGCTATTAATATCTATGATACTTGCAGACAAGTTATACAATGCTTTGCAGAAAATATCATAAACAATTTATTTCTATTCTACTTTGAATTTTCAAACATTGCAATCAAATATTACTAAAGAAATACATGTATAGTCACAGATTTAAAATCACAGTTCTTTATCATATGCTATAGACATGAATATAAAAGAGTAATGTAATTTCACCAGATTTTCTTAATTTCTTACTTTTAATTGTTAATAAAGCTTAATGGTTATTTATTATACATGTAATGTTGACATGAGATTCTTACTTTAATTACAAATTTTTACATAAGGAATCAATCAATACAACAACAAAAAACCGTATTAACATAATAATATAGGCTACATACATGCTGTTTAAAAACAAACAAAAAAACAAAAACAAAAAACAACAAAATTAAAATAAAATAAAGTCTTTATAACAGATTTAATCTATTCATATTACAGCCCGACAACTAAAAGTCTACACAAAGGGAACCACCCGTCGACGTCCATTGACAAAATTACAAATATTACATCCTACAAAACCTTTCCCTTACCGATAATGTTGACCAGTCTAAAAACTTCACTTTGAAAGCAGCCTACACCAAGCAAGGTCTTAATGCTAAATTCCAACTTGAATAGTGTACACTTATCTCTTAATATATTTGAGATATTTTCTTTATTACAATGTAACAACAGACGATTTATATCTTCTTTGACTTGACAAGAGGTGCACAATCCATTGACATGCTTCTTCATTAGAAACAGTCTTTCATTAAGATTCACTTTCCCCAATCTTAGCCTGGAAATTTGCACTTCCTTTTTTCTACTATGATCTATAAATTTATTACTGGTATCTGTGACAGGACAAATGCTCTTATAATGAAGACCCTTGAGGTCACTATCATATTCCTTCTGCCATTTAGAGATTATATGAGATTTAATTATTGAAAATACTTCCTGTAGGGGAGAGCGGGGCAAGACGCCCATGCTAACGAATATTTCAATTTTCAGGCATGAAAAATTGATTGAATTGGAAATAAATGGGTGTGGTATACACTGTGTGACACCTAATTATTATCACCAAACGACAATACAATAGCTCTTCATTTATGAATATTTAAACACAAAAAATACATGCCATGAAAGTGGGCATCTTGCTTCATGCATGGGGCAAGATGCCCATGGGGTGGGCCTTTTGCCCCAATGAAAAAACACATGTATACATCAAATGAAATTTCAATGTTTTAATGTTCACAACTAAAATAACCATGCTTACTGTTTTTGGTATAGACCTTTTCGTGCTATGGACCTAGCAGTTTTGCTTTTGCTAAATCAGAACATGGTTTCCCAAGGTATGTGGTGCAGCAAAAATTCGTATTTGCTGTCTACTCCACACATTCACCACAGATAAAGAAATCATCATCAAATCGTATCGTATCTCGTATCGTATCTAAAAATTTGTAGAGCGCCTCTCACAGCATAGACTATTCAGAGGCGCTTTCAGCGCGGAAGCCACGGGGGAAAAGAAACGCCTTAAGAGAGCGAGAGGATGCGTGAGAAATCCCAGACGCAAAAGGCGAGCAGATGTTGCAGCGAGAGGCTTATGCATAAAGTCCGAGAGATATTTTGGTGCAAGGCCAAGTTGAGATTTGGAGACCAAGAGGAGGATCTTAAAATGGATACGTGAGGTGATTGGGAGCCAGTGTAGCACTTCAGTCATATAACCTGAAATATGGGAGAAGCGAGGAAGGCGTGCTATGAGCCTAGCAGCGGCGTTTAAGACTGACTGGAGGGGGAGAGTTGCAACTTGGGGAGACCCATGAGGAGCGAGTTGCAGTAATCCACACGAGAGCAGATGAATGCATGCACAATGGTGGTAAATACGGCGGGAGCGACTGATCGTCTGATGGCTCTCAGTCGCCTCAAATGAAAAAAGCAAGAGCGCCGTTTGCTTCAGCACAAACCTCGTGAAACCAGCTTTTGCGCTTATTACAGGCTATCCACCCAGAGTTCAGTTCAATATCTGCCACGCTCTGCTCAAGAATCCCACAACCTGGACACCTGGAGTGAATGTCTGACTTGTGAAGACCATCGGCTTTCTTCTTTAGATGTTTGTCCTTCCTAAGTACCCTTCTTGTTTTAGGCCTGGGCAAACTTGCTTCAGCACACATATTCTCAGGACTTTGGTTTCTGTCTTCATGGCATACTCTCTTATTATCAGCCTTGGGTCTACTTGTAGAATATTTCTTCCGTGATTTAGCCACTTCTTTAGAAGTTTCTCGTGCCACTCGCTTTTCAAGTTTCTTAGATTTTCTTCATCTCACTGCGCAATATTTTCCACGATCGGTTTTTTTCTTGTACGACCTAACCATTTCTAATAGAAAAACAACCACAATAGGCGGATAACACTCCACAACATGACTATTATTAACCTACACGGACCTTCCAAGTTTTATTAAATATAATGCTATGACGGGGGTAAGATGCCCAGAGGGGGCAAGATGCCCAGGGCGTTTTGCCCCCGAACAGGAGGTTGTAATGCAACATGATTCTAAATTATCGTCCACACGTAAACCGAAAATTTATAACAGCATAAAGTTCGCAAGTGGTTACTAAACACACCAGATTTATGACACTATTGAAAAAAGATTCTACTAATCGGAAAAATCTGTAGAACGTTAGCAGTTTCATAGAGCACAACCATTAAAAACAGAATTTTAGTTATACCGATGGCCCAACAGTTTCAATGTCGCATAAATTGATATCAATATGCATGAGGCTGTGTCAGGAAATAGTCTACCTGCATAAAACTTCTTTGGAACGCTAAACTGTGAAAATACGGAGGATGGGCATCTGACCCCGCATGGGCGTCTTGCCCCGCTCTCCCCTAATTCTAAATAATCTGTGGAGTTAATTGTGGGTAGTTTTGTTCCTCGTATGAGAACGGCCATCGATAGCCCAGTCCCGTTGCTTTGCCTGCACTGGTCCTTCCCCTTTACTTCGCACCACCATAGTGCCTATCGCAGTACTCTGCTACCGGGATACATCTTCGCTACCTCAAAACGTGTCTTCATTCGGGACTTTTGCACTGGGAGCGCCTCTGATTGGTGTGCACTGTGAGAGACGCTTTATAATTTTTTAAATACAATACAATAAAATTGTCTTAGGCTGTCTTATCTCAACATTAGGCATCTCAGACATTATTGTGCGTATCGATTTAATCTATTCTTTGCCGTAGATTTTGCTCTGCTGCATGAGGCGATCTGTTTGTTCACGTACTAGTCATACACTGAGCAATTTTTAAATTTCTGATTGTTGACAAAATATTAAATATAGGCCTATACTTTCAGGTTCTCTTGTTCCCAACGTTGACTGTTGACAGTATCTTTTGAATGCAGAAGCCGCTAGTGGATGCACCATCGGTCGTCCCGAGAGTCTTGAACAATCTTAAACACCCTGCAGCAATAGCTAAGGGGCTCCTAGAATTGGTTATGAGCTTACCTGTAATGGTACAGGCGCGGATTTAGAGGGGGCGGAGCCGGCGTACGCCCCCTCTAAACCTGCAGCAAATGTTCTCAAACTAAACTGACCTAAAACTAATATAACTGCAATTTGGACAGTCTACTTCAGCAGTTTATCGTATCGTATCGTATCGTATTTAAACATTTGTAAAGCGCCTCTCATAGGGTGAACCGTTCAGAAGCGCTCCCAGTGTGCTAAGCCCCGCGAAAATAAACAGGTTTTGAGAAAAGCGAAGGAAGAAGAGAGACTGCCAGAGAGAATTTTAGAGCGAACAGAAGGAGAAAGAGCATTCCAAAGTGAGGGACCAATTGAAGCAAAGGAACGAGCCTGAGCCATAGCAGTTCTACTCCGGGGAACCAAGAGGTCAAGTCTATTGCAGGAACGAAGTGGACGGTGGGAGGAAGCTGAGAGAGGCCGAAGTATTATGCCAACCAGATATTGCGGGGCAAGACCCCTCTGAGCCTTGAAGCTCAGAGAGAGAATTTTAAATTGTATGCGAGCATGCAGAGGGAGCCAATGAAGTTCGTCAAACATAAAGGTAGAGATGTGAGAGTACCGGGGAAGGCGGGCTATCAGTCTAGCAGCTGAGTTAAGGACCGACTGAAGAGGAGAGAGACGAACCTTAGGAAGACCAACAAGAAGGGAATTGCAGTAGTCAATCCGAGAAAATACAAAAGCATGAACTAAAGTTGTGAATATGGAGGAGGAGACAGAACGACGAATGACCCTGAGACGCCTACGATTTGGAGATCTTGCGAAACAAGCAATTCGTGGTCTAAGTCTCATTCCATCTAATGTTTCAAACATCGACGCGCTCACTAGTGAGCTCATGGTATACTTCATTACTATCATGATGACCTGCATGCCTTCGCCGGATTCGTTTCATCAAGAGTTAAAGCTTTGGCATCAGATGTGGAGAAACGCTGACAGCACACCAAGAACCCTGTCGGACACCCTCGCTGACAGCCGCTCCTGTCGTAATTATGTATCCAAATATTACCACAATAATTCACATTTTGCTGCTCACTTCTGTCACGGCTTGCAGTGTTGAACGAGCAAATTCTAGTCTGCAATTTGTGAAGTCGTGTTTCCGAAGTACAATGAACGAGGACAGATTTAATGCACTCATTTTATTGTTTGTCCACAAGGACATCAAGTTAGACATTGATGACATTATCAATGCCTACGCCAGAAAGCATCCAAGGAGAATGACACTGCTTAATCCACTGGCATGTGACACTTAATTATTTTCTTTTTGGATCAAGGGTTGCATGATCAAAACCGATAACTGATTTATAATCGATTCACTGTTAACCTTCAGTGGAGACCAGTTGTTTTATATGAGAAACTATATATTTTTTAAAGTTCCATAACATTTTCTATAAAAAGGATCATTATAGTTTTGCGTGATGTAATTTCATATATATATATATATATATATATATATATATATATATATATATATATATGAAATTAGATCACGCAAAACTATAATATATATATATTTACGGGATTGGATTGGTAGTATTTACGCCCCCTAACCAGAAATCCTGGATCCGCCCCTGTGGTAGGCTATTGGTTGGGACAGCTGTCTACCTTTGCCCCGTAACGTCTCTGTCCTCCTTAGGCCCCTAAGGCCTGAACTTTTCCATTTGCGTATAATGCGATTCAAAATGTTTCTCAGAATACCTATTCGTCCGCTTCCTCAATTTAGGCTACTGGTGCTCTCATTTCGTGATGAAGATTTGCGTCCACGATATAGGCCTAGTCACTAGTGCCTACTCATACATTTTGCATCATTGTGCTGTTAGGTTTTAACTAGCTGTGAGATGATGTGTAACGTAAATTATTTCTAGCTCAAAATCTCCAATTTGCCTCATAGCCTATAGGCCTACTGGACTGAGAACATTTGCACGGCATAGACAATTTGCATGGTCTTGCCTTGCTACATACCGGAGTAGGCCTAGGCCTACCGGTAGGCCTACTACATGAAAGCACGCAGTAGCTATGTATGGCTCTCAGTGCAAATGTTCCGCTTCAGTTTTCTACATGTAGCCTAAGGTTAGCAAAGCGTCACCGCCTTTGTTCTGGTTGAGCCTCGTCGTTTTAGCATTCCTTTGCTGCCGTTGAAAACCTGGGTAGCCGCCTAGCTATGCTTGCTAGCTAAGCATTCTTTATTTGGCTTTTGAACGTCTTACTTCGGCCGATTAAAGTAACAGACTGATTGATTAGGCTAATACTGCGCTGATTCAGAGGTGATCTGAGGATTTTCGCTTTATTCTCCTATAAGCAGGTATTTTAACACTGTGGTCAAATTTATGCCGGCTGGATATATATAGCCCCATACGACATGTCTTCGAGATTTTGAACCACTCAACGCTTCTGAAAGGAATTTTTCAGAAATAGGCTTAATAAAGATTCCTGTCTGATCCTTTGTAGGGGCCTAGCTAATTATTTGAGCGTGACTGCAGTCTACGTCAACAGTTTTAAAATCATAGACTATGCGAACAGTGCTTCTAAAATTATGTAGTAGGGCCTATATACTTTCAAATTACACTCTTTAATAGCATATAATATACAGACTATGATAGACCTATAAGAAAGTGTGTTTAGCCTAAATCTGCATCAGCCTAAAACGTGTTTTAGTCTGCAGTAGGCAAAGAAACCCTATATAAAATATTTCGTTTGCTGTGCCCATTGCAGGCTTGGTCTAAATATAGCAATAGGCCTATACTATTGAGTGTTGCGTGCACATATTGAACACGCTATCTTCTACAGATTTTTAGTGTGATGTACGGAATATGCTTTGATGTCAAGTCTGAACGTGTATAAATAGAAGCTTTCAAAGGTACGAATCAACGGGACTAAATCCCACGTCTAGCATTATCGTAGGATATAGGCTAATAAGTCATTTTAGCGACATTTTATTTACTGTCGAAAATAGGCCCTACTAGGCCAATAAGGCCTAATGGTCTATTTTACAGTAGTTGTTATTTCGTTGTTATTTGTGGAGACAATAATGTCATATAATTTTATGGACTACACTCATACTATCAGATTATATGCGCATAACAAATTAATCTCGGTGTAAAACTGGACTCGACATTGTCAATGGACTCCCAAACTGCTGAAATCGTCCGCTCCGCCAATTTCCACATTCGTGCTCTGCGACACATCCGACCTTTTCTCACAAAAGAACTTGCAAATACCATCGCCTGCGGGATTGTAAACTCTCGCCTCGACTACTGCAATAGCCTTCTCTATGGGACTTCATCAAAAAACCTAACTTCCCTTCAACGGATTCAAAACAACCTAGCACGGGTCGTCTGCAACTCCTCATATCGTACCAGCAGCAAACCACTCCTCAAATCCCTCCACTGGCTACCTGTTAAGGAAAGAATTGTATACAAAATCGCCATCATCACCTACAACTGCATAACAACGAAAACTCCCTCATACCTTTCCAACCTCCTTCAAATTCACATGCCCTCAAGGAACATGCGATCTTCCGGAAATCGAACCCTAGTCTTGCACCGCTGTCGCACTACAACTGCATCAAGATCCTTCATCTCAGCAGCCCCTCGAATCTGGAACAATCTTCCTACGGACATTAGAAATTCTACAGCCCTCGCTGTCTTCAAGAAACATCTAAAAACTGAACTTTTCACACAGGCCCATCTTGAGTGATTTACCTCTGCTCCTCAAAGTGCTTCTGAATCGTTGCTAATTCGAGTCATCGACTGCTTACGAACTACGGCACTCAAATCTCTATTATTATTATTATTATTATTATTATTATTATTATTATTATTATTATTATTATTATTATTATTATTATTATTATTATTATTATTATTATTATCTATTTTAGCCTAGTGTAGCGACTATTATAGGAATATTTAATTTTATGACACTTTACGTCTGTAGGTCTATCTGCATACAATAATTATCGTTGTACAAGTGTTATTCCAATGCCAGACGTTGTGAGCACTAATTCCTACTGTGCTACGATTGTGTGTCTCTGTTGGAATGTATTTAGGAATATTTGGGAACATTCACAGGGACGTAATTTTTTGGATTATATTATTGTTTTATTATAGCCATGGAAAATTTCACGACCGGCGCTTCTCTGCAGTCAGATCGAAGACAAACACTGTCTAAATATGGCAACTCAACTTCTTCTGTTTCTTCTTCTGCTTCTACTTTTTCTGCTTCTGTTTCTTCTTCTTCGAAAACTTCTTCGTCTTCTTCTAAAGCTTTTTCGAAATCTTCTTCTTCTTCTCTTGCTTCTTCTTCTGATTTATTTATGTCAAGTACTTCTTCTTCATCATCATCCGTAACCTTTCGCACACATTATTCCTCCTCTCCATCACCAGCTGCAATAACCTCCGCAGTGCCAGTTACCACGCTGTCTTCGAGTCCGTCCGAGAATTCGTCCATCCTTACTTTTCCACTTGTTTCCAACGCTTCCAACTGGAATGATTTATCTACATCGTACAACTTTCCGGTGGAAAATGCTACACTGAAGGTCGAAAAAGGATTTCCAGCTGGTGGAATAGCAGGTTTTATTAACATTATAACCTCGATGGGTTTAATTAGCTAGCTATAATATATATTACTTTCGTGCATTTGTAGACTTTTATCATTTATATAGGATCATAGCGCCTCTGAGTAGAGATCTAGAAGGGGCGCTATATAAATTCCGATTGATTGGTTGATCGATTGGTTGATCGATTGGTTGATCGATTGATTGATTGATTGATTGAGGATATGTATCTGAACCTTTGGATAGCATCTTGTAAGAGCCTCTTATGGGCGCTGAAACATATTAACTCACAGTTAGCAGGTTCAACAATTCAAAGACGAGAGTGTAATAAAAGCGACTTGGAAACCAATGCAGCTCGTCGTTAAAGTATTAAGATAAGCTGAAAATATTTCCTAAGCTTTCTGGCGGACAATTTGTTAATTTGAACGAATATCTGTTCCATTTAAACTTTACGCTAGCAAACGGTTATCAGAGGGTTTTAAATATTAGGTTACTCCTTTTCTCAAGTTTCTTCGAAATTATCGAGTGATGCCCATTTTCACGAGGTCCTTGGAATTTGTTGGAGCCGAATGGCAAAGTGGCTTTAAAGGTTTAACACTTTAACAACGAGCTGCATTGGTTTCCCAGTCGCTTTTAGTAGTAGTTACACTCTCATCGCTATAAGTATCTGACATTCTATCTTCTCTCTGCGTGACGTCAACGTTATGATTAACGAAATTACGATGCAATGAGAACACTCAAGTATGGTGGCCGTGGCCAAGAAGCTAACCTCTTCAACCCAGGTCCATATTCCATGCTCATCATTCGAAATCTACATACAACTGAGCGCCTCTGAGTAGTAATCTTGAATTGGGCGCTATGCAAATTTCATAGATGATAGATAGATAGATAGATAGATAGATAGATAGATAGATAGATAGATAGATAGATAGATAGATAGATAGATAGATAGATAGATAGATAGATAGATAGATAGATAGATAGATAGATAGATAGATAGATAGATAGATAGATAGATAGATAGATAGATAGATAGATAGATAGATAGATAGATAGATAGATAGATAGATAGATAGATAGATAGATATATATATATATAGATAGATAGATAGATAGATAGATAGATAGATAGATAGATAGATAGATCGATCGATAGATAGATAGATAGATAGATAGATAGATATAGATAGATAGATAGATAGATAGATAGATAGATAGATAGATAGATAGATAGATAGATAGATAGATAGATAGATAGATAGATAGATAGATAGAATACAACTAAAGTACAATACTTCTTAATTAGAGTTTCATGCTTTCATGTATCCGTTGAACGCATATCCATTTGCTATCCGCATCCAATTGGTCATAAGGAAACTGCTCAAAGAAATGACTGACCATTTGCCGATAACAATTTATACGGATGCTCTCGCTCTGAAGTCTATGGCATCCTGGAAATAACTGCTCATGAGTTATTTATGTCCGTCCGCTCTTACATTTTATAATATTAGGCCTAAGTCTCACTTGTTTAGTTTAGGTAGATAGCCGTGTGAGCAGCGCTTTGTGAGGTTCTGAAAGACGCTGTCGATCGTTAGTAGCTGCATTCGTTCTCTGAAGCTGCTTTGTTTGCAAACTGTTCAGGTATTGTCGTTGGTGGTTTCGTATTTCTAGTCATCATGATCATAGTCGTTGTCTGTCTCTGTCGATCCTGCAGAAGGTAGGAAATTTCTTTCCGATACCATAATTTTAACCAACTACATGCCCTGAACCATGGTAGCCCTTTGCATTTGCAGGTCTGCGTGGTTTATAATCAGTACTGCGATTGTCATTACCTTCAATACACAGTCAGTGAAGTTCTGCTGAACGCTATTATTAGTTACTTAGTCGTAGTCGTAATCGTAAACCTCAAACTTCTAAAGCGCCACTCGAAAGCCAAGCGCAGGGCACCAGCTTATTCACGAGCGCCGCGTCAAGTCAGATGGGTTTTCTAAAGGATGGTCCAAAGGAGTATAGTGTGTTCCTTG
The DNA here is from genome assembly GCA_020284085.1 of Aporrectodea caliginosa. NCBI lineage: Eukaryota > Metazoa > Annelida > Clitellata > Crassiclitellata > Lumbricidae > Aporrectodea > Aporrectodea caliginosa. The sequence goes on from JACEVL010001026.1 coordinate 326,740, forward strand.
TGTGTCACCGTCCATAGATCATCTTGCAAGCTATATAGGAAAATTCAACCCGCCATCCTTCTGAATTGTTCTTCTTATAACCAAAAGAAGTTGTCAGGATTAGGAGAGTATCCTAGCTGTACTTGATTTCTCTGGTCGTGTTTTCACTTTAATAGATGAGATCTTTCAATTGCCCGACCAAGCTACTAAGGAGTTCCTGTAGGGAGGCGAGTAAACAAAATTAATGTACCGAGTTTAACTTGTTCTCAGTCTACATCGTTTAACACTCGATGGCTGATCACGTGATTATATAAGCCGTTTAGTCAAATCTGGTTACATTACTAAACACAGATAGCAGAGATAGAACTGCTAATTTTTAAGTGTCTTGAGCTCGAGCTGCAGTTGGCCTACAGGGCTTAAACCTCATCCTTTTAGTCACTGTAGATATAATGATGATCATGATGATCATATCTGACGATAGGTTGGCTAATTCAAATGAATTGTGATCAAATGACTAATGATCTCCGGTGATCAGACGTCACATGATTAATTAAATGATCGACGTTGAAATGTCTTGTAGCCCTAAATTTCTCATAGTGTCATGTTGTAGGTCTGAAAAGTACAGCAATTGTTTCAAGAGCAAGGTAAACAATCGCCAGAGTTACGAAGTAAATGAACTTCCGTCCAAGGCGTCGTCTGTAAAGAAAGTCTTCAACGAGTTAAGCGACTCATTCAGCAGAAGAGGAGAAACGCGAATTGACGAAGTGGTTTCAAGTTCACGGACAAACGACGGAGAGGTTCCCAGATGTTCTGAACCAACGACGGACCATTCTGAGGTTCCGCCTCCTCCGGTTCCACGTCGAGACGCAACCACTAAAAGAGACAATGACTATTCTCAAAAATCGCCACAACCATACAGCACAGCGGCCTATGTCAGTCCACTTGTGGCAGCGTTTGACCCAACATTCGAGAATGGGAGTGGCGAGTTGGAGAGTTTCCCCGATGAACTGCCTCCACCTCCACCCCGTGACTCTTACCTTGTGATTGATTCGTGAGATCCACCATCAACTACTGGAACAAATTAATAACGGTCGATGCTTCAGATTTTGACTTACGATTATGTAGGCCTATTCATGGAATTTTTCCAATGGTTTTAGACTTGACAGTTCGCCTGCAGAGTTTGTCCAGATCAATTTTAAGTTGTTTCAAGCTTAAACTGCATGTGATACTTATTTGTTAACATCAAATCAATGTTCATAACCAACGTAAATCAAGATCCAGGATTGCTTATGGCCTGGATTAGACTTTTAAACCCTGCCGTCTCGATTTAGTTCAATCCACGTACACATCGATCATCTCTTGATATTTCGACAATCTGTGCGACAGCATTGCTTGCTTGGATGAGAGTAACAAAGTGACAGATTAACAACACATAATTTTACTGGCACTTAAATAAATTATTCCATGCTCTTTGATTTCAGTAGGGCTTAATTGATTAGGCCTAATTTCGATTAGGCCTACCGATACATGCACGCAGTGACGATTAGACACTTCAGGAGAGGCTGTTTGAGTAGCCTGTTTCAGTACGACGATGCAGTAAGTACTGTAAGGCATACCTAAGATAACTTATTAACGTTCTATTAAACACCGCCAAGGTCGTGATATGTGTGATGGAAACGGTGGAAAGATAAGAGTGGCTGGAGTTGTTTATTCACTTGCGCACATCTGCTGCAGTTGAAACCAATTGGAGTAGAGAGGTCAAACAGAGTTCACGGTGTCGTTGATTTGTACATATCGATCAGCAGTCGCTCGAGTGGTATATCGCCAATGGCTTTCTTGAAGAACATGTTGACGATGGCAGTGGAGCTGACCGATCGAAGACTTGGCAGCATCAGCAGCAGCTTACCGAAGCGTGTCGGCTGATCGGGATAAGTCGATTGAACATGACGACAGAGCGCCATCTGTGATTGGTCTTGTAGAGAAGCAACTGTGTCCGCATCTCGAAGTACTTGGCTTTCAAACGATCCGGAAGATAGCGCTGCAGTAGAAAAAGACACTATTATTAGGAAAATGATGGCTTACTAGTTATAAGAGCCATTATGAGCCATAACTACTCTAAGGAAACACCTTTTACGAAGAGCGCTGTAACGCAAACTACAAACAAACGGTTGACACAAACCTTCATCAGCGTAACAGAACATTATACGTCTACCGTGAATGCTAAATTCTCGGTAGGCTAGCAGCTAACAAGTAAATGATTAGCCTATGTTGATTTTTACTTAGATCTATAACTTTCTGCGATGCATTGAGGTAGGGGAAGGTTGCCCGAGACGGAACGACGCCTGAGATGGAATCTAGCGATTTCCGGTAGTAAACGTTCGGTTTCAGACATGGATCTCCTTTTACCCGATGCATTCTGTCTCTGCGGTCTTGTGGGTGTGATTTGGAATATTTTCCGTGCATGCAACGGTTAGTGGAGAGTTTGTTAAATTTCATGAAGATCTGTTACTATATTTTGGTTTGTTCTTATTGTAGTTTCAGTCAGGATTATTAAAAATTGCAAGTTTTTTGGAATAGTCACTTTTTAATGTAAATAATTGTGATTCATTACGCACTAAAACATGAGCGATAATCCAACGCATTTGCCACTGGGGATCGTAAAAACAAGTTACGTGCGAGGTGCACGAGATGGAACAGTGCTGAGTTGCCTGAGATGAAACGCATTCCATCTCAGGCAACTCATTTTAAAAGTATGACTTATCATTTCAGGACGAACTTCCAGTGGCCCATCTTAGAAATGACCATGTAATAAACAATCACAATATAAACCCTGACAACCCCTCTGGTTGACGAGGTGTTATAGGTAGGCCACGACCTGGTGTGCAACTATTTTATTTATGTTTAGCCTATGCAATTTTTAGATGTCATCATTCAAGCGGAAGTCATCACGTGGAGAATGGGCAATAGAATCCATGCGGGTCGCAATAGACAAAGTGAGAAGTAAAGAGTTGACACTTGGCCAGGCTAGTAAGGCCTACGGGGTTAGCAAGACGACTCTTTTCCGCAGAGTGAACTTGAAAAATAAAGTTGTGAGAAACGAGGAAAAATATCTCGGTGGTCACAGAAACGTATTTGATGCTGCTTTTGAAAAAGATCTCGAACAATATGTACTAGACATGTCAAGTAGGTTGTTTGGAATAACCAACACTGAACTGAGAGTAATGGCATATGAACTCGCTGAACGCAACTCTATCCATCACAGCTTCAACAGAACCAAAAAGTGTGCTGGTAAGAAGTGGCTGTACTCATTTAGAAGGCGACACCCTACTCTGAGCCTGCGAAAACCAGAAGCAATGTCGTATGCCAGAGCAACTGGATTCAATAAACCGTCAGTGCTCAAGTTCTACAACCTACTGAGCTGTGTGCTGGTGTTGAATGTGAGCAGATTGACTATAAATGTGATTCCTGTGCAAATGCTAGTGAATAATGATATCTGGCTTCAGATGTAGCCTAGGCCTAACTTTTTCTTGCACCTGTTAAAATGGTTTAGGCTAGGCTACATTTTTGACAGTTCAATATTGAAAAATAGGCTAGTTGAAAACAGCTTTTTTGTTCACTGACGACCACAACAATGGAGTACGGTATTTAACTTTGTAAGCAGCACAGTTAACTTCCGGTTGACTACCAGTGAGTTTGGTATTTTGAGGAATTTTGAAGCATGTAGCACATGTTAATGAAGCAAAATGACATATTCTGAATAAATTCCATCTCAGGACACTGGTTGCCTAAGATGGAATGATTTGGGGGTCAGACAAAATATTTATTCCCACGTGTTTTGTCCAATGTGAAGAAATGCAGAAGAAATAAATTTGTTCCTAAGATACTGATTTACAAGATCCTCCACATAGCAGTTGTTTTAGTTAGGGCAGTCAAATGAAAAGTTCAAAAAACTTAAAATCGTTCCATCTCAGGCAACCTTCCCCTACTAGTATAGAAATCAGCTATAAAAGACTGTATTCTTACTTTGAGAAACGCTATAAAAATTGCGATAGTTAGGCGTATGCTTCTTTTAAACCAGGGCTTAATTAGGCCTATGGTTGAAAAGCAACGATTCTGGCAATGAGCGACAAATTTGAACAGTTAGTGGAAGGGTTAACAGATGTGATAGGCCTACTAATCTGAATGTAAGCCTACTTCCCAATTTCTATTCCTATCTGCTTTTATTTAGACTTATTTAATCACAAGCCCCTAATTTTATTACAGACTATTATATTTTCAATGAGTGGGTTTCTTCTAACATTTAAGAGCATAATGAAATTTAAAATTAGTAGGCTAATTAACTTCTGAGCAATAGTCCCATATTTAAGTGGCATTTTTGGTATTTAACTTGACGGATCAGGCATATGCCTACGTTGTGAAAGGCTGGTTGATTTGCGACAAACGACACAATATGGTAGGCCTATCGGTGTAACAGCAAACTTAGTATGATTAGAACCTATTAAGTATTCGACGTCTGTCTATGTGACAACGCATGGTAAACGAACCGCGTAGAAATAAGAAACTTTAACGACCATTGAAACTTACGGTTGATCTGCCTAAAAGTAGCCTACACGAAACGTTCAAAATATGACGATACCTGTTCTGAAGATGACGATTCCTTTGAGGCAGGCGAATTCCGTCTGGTCAATAGACATATCGCGAAATTTTCCGACGATATCCTGCAAAGTCCGTAGGTCAGTGGCCCACGCAGCCGCATCAACACCAGTTGCAGCAACCGATGGCATCTTCCTCTTTCGGTCCATCACCAGCGGCTGCAGTCCCGTCGAACCAGAAGACGAACCATTCGGAACAACTTTAACAGATTCATTCGTTAAAATTTATTTCAACATCGGTAATAGAGTTCGGCAAGAGGTCTTGCTGTTGTTTGCTAAACTATTAATATTAACACAATAAGGCTATGCAATCGTCACTTGAAGAGAAACTCTCTTTTTTATTTAAAATGGCCCTATATAAATTTCCTATGATATTTAAAAATTATTATTAAAATCCTTTTAGTATCCGCCTATTGTTTTGCTATTAGTTCTGTTGGCATTGACAGTAATGGCGGCACCAGCATTCGACCCTTTTCACAGTCCTTCTTACTTTTAAGCAGCTGTAATGAAGCACAATGGCAGCATTGATTACGACGTGTTTTTAGGCATTCGCTCAAACGCCATCTTGACCACTACACTGTAAATCCTCAGAACGCCGGACGCGCCCGGCAGCACATCTGACGTGTTCTATAAATGAACACGGGCGTTTAAAAATATGAACACGCGTGTTCAATACGACGCGTCGTGCGTTCAAGTTACGGAAAACAGACATGTAACCTACGTCAAAGACGCTGTAACTGTATAGGCCTAAAGGTCTAAGGAAAAAATTGTCCATCATAAGCCTGCTTAGAAATGCAGCATTCATTATGTAGCCTAAATGATTAAAATATTATCGAAATCAAGTCAGAAGACTGTCAAACAACGATAATGGCGCGATATAGGCTAACAATCAAAATCGACATGTAATACTGAAGCGTATACGATAAAAACAATTATAAATGGCATGAATAACCTTTAAATTCCTTTAGCATTTGTACATGAAGTAAGTAGAATACAAGTGTAGGCTACGTTGGAGCTGCATTTTTGAACACCGGCGTTCAATTAAGGACGCGTTGGGCTGCGATATTTGAACGCATGCGTTCAATCTTTGACCACGACATGATGAATATTAATCACGTCTTCGTCCGCGAATTCGTGATGTGTCCATAAATAGTTCGCTAAGTTTGTGTTAAATATTCAGTCGGGCATCGCAGTAGAAATTTTTCTGAAATTGAGATATTATAATAATCTTATGTTTCGCTTTGTTTACGATATATTTTTTCATTTTGCAAAGCAAGTTAAACCATGTGCCCATCGAGGCACAACTATGTTCATGAATATTAATTAGGTCTACGTACGCGACCCACTTTCGTTGTTGCCTGTTCGCGGAATGGCGGTTATGTTTCGAAGTGCTGATATGCTGAAGTCTTATTTTCAACGAAATTGCGGAATAAAATCTGTTGAACAGGTTCATTTTGTGCCTGAAATTGTTGTAAAACTACACAAGCGTGAGTATTTATCCGCGCGAAATAGCCTACGTGCAAAACGTGACCTCATATATTCAGTAGCAAATTCGCTAAGTAGGCTACTTTAGACGCTATAGTACTTGTAATATCGCAAAGTTCTGATTCCTCAGTTTTATGTAAGGTAATTAACCCATTTAGTACCTAACATGGATAATAACCCATTTAGCACTTAAAATGGATGGATAATAAAGAATCGTTGCGCCAGATCACTTCAGCATGAAGCAAATTTCAGAGTGGCATGCGGGTACGCAGCACAGAAATAGGCCTAATTATAATGTCAATTTAAAAGTGCATGACATCGTCATCACAAACAGGTCATAAATGCTGCTGTAAAATTTACTGATGAAGGGTCAGATCCAATAACTTCAAGTGACAAGGGCGAAGTAGTCGGTAGTGGTGTTTTACTGCCTGAATTTGATGTTGTTTAACATGCTTCCTTTAGCATTTGGGAATTTATAAAGTCTATAACTAAATGTGATTTTGTTTTTTGTTTTTGTTTCTTTACAGCTTAAAAAATGTAAAATTGATGTTAGAGTTCATTATTAAGTAGACAGTGTTAACTGCTAGAATAGATAATAGATTGGATCCCAAAAGTCTCTTTAAAACATATCGATTTCAAAACAGGCTTTCTAGTGGCACATTAGACGTTTGGAGATTATTACGATTACGATTATATGTGTGGTCTCTTTTTGTATAGGGTGCTGGCCGAATGTTACTCGTGCAGTTCACTTGTACAGCACAAGACACATTTCAGCCAGGGAAGTGAGAAGGAAAGAGGCCAGCATTTTCCAGCTTTCTCTAATAGTTGTGTTGAAGGTCAGTGACCGTTGATTCAGAAAGTTTTCTGTGGTCTAATTTTTATCACAATTTCTCATTGCTATAAATGTACACAAAATGTAAGGAGCAATTCAATGTGCCATGGTGATAACAACTAATTAATAATCATGGTTTGCAAATTACTCTTGAATGTAAGTTCTTTTTTATCCATCTAGTTTAACTTGCGGGAATCTTGCAAATTGAGCCACAGGCTAAAAAGTCAAATCTTGCGACGACTAGTTCGATCACTTACAATCATTCAATCGTTGAAATGGCATATAGACTCGCCCTCGCACACACTTCATTCTATCAAAATTTCAGCTCCCCAAAAACTAGCTTATAGAATCGGGGACTAAATTCGGGGAATCCCCTTTTCCGATACGCAATTTTGCCAATGGTCGCAACAGAAACTCTATGAATGTAAGTTCTTACTAGATTAAGGATATTATAACAGTTGCATTAGTTGAATGTTCAAGCAATTTTATAAACTAAAATTGATACATTTTCAACTGCTCAAATATATTTCCATATAATTTTGATATTTGCAACCTATCCAGTGTACCTAAACTATAGGAGAATGATGACTTGTACAATTGCTTCTCTCTGTGTCTTCACTTGTACAATTGCTTCTCTCTGTGTCTTCATGCCTGCCTTTCAATGTGCATAATGTTCAATCAAACGTCATCTATTACATTTTTACACATACTGTAGTACCAGTCATTTTGAATGTTGTGCACTTTGTTTCAGATCATTGCAGACAATGCTGTGGCACAGTATTTGGAGACAGCGGAGAGTGAGCCCTGCATATCGTCGTTCTGACAGTGAGCGACGACATACCCGCATTTTCATTGTTGGTGACACAGCTGTGACTGAAGTGCCAAAGACCAATATTCTGAGTGCCACCCTGCTGCTGCTTGTCTCACACTATGTTTTCGACCTAGAATACTCTAGGTTTTATGCTAATCTTTTGGGCGTTCTCCAAACTCTGACAATTATGTGAAGGACACCAGCAAGCAGTTCAAATTTTTCATTATGAAACTTTGTGCTGTTATTTAAAGTTTGCCAGAGTCATTACCCGAGATTAACCACGTCTTATCCTGTGACACTGACAAAATCTTAAAGAACCATTTCTTGCAGGATTTTCAGATGCTAAAGTTGAATGTGATATTTGAATGTTAACAATTATCATCAATGTCAATGGCATTTTAATTAATTTCTAGTTAATTTAGGATATTTGTAGTTCTGTGTTCTGTTGGAATTGCATGTGTGCTTTTATTTATTTTTTATTAGCATTTGGATTTAAATTTAAATATCCATGAGACTTGGTTGTGGGTCATTCAAATATAGGCTATATGATATCCGGACAGAGGGAGGGAGGGTCATGCAAATGCGGACAAGGGAGAAAGTCTTATGGCTTAAGCAGACGTCCAGATGGGTCTACATGTACATGTGCAAGGCTTTTAGTTCAACCTGCTTTAAGCACCAACTTCAGTTATAAGATGGGATATATTACTTCAGTTTTTACAGCTTTGAGTGCTGTAATTGACGTATGGAAACTTGCTTTACTTTCAAGTTTCAAATAGCAAGTATATATTCAGACAATTCAATTATGCATGTGCTTATAAATTAAGATATAGAACAAGGAGTTTTGTAAGGGTGTCTTCTGCAATGCATGTTAGTGCATTATAACTGTTACCTGGCTTTGGAGTGCAGACGTCTGCAAAGTGAGAGAGTAAGACCAAAAGCGGACAAAGGGTGATGGAGGGTCCAAAGGAGGTACTTTTTGGGCGTCCTTTATGGACGAACCCTTACTGTGCAATTGCATTGAAGTATGATTAGTTTATATCTCAATTCTGACTTTCAGATAATAGCTGTGCTCATATTTTGTCTTAATTTTTGAATATATTAGGCCTATACATACATGCAATTGCTTTCGTTATATTGTATTGTATATTATGTATACATACGTGTTTTCTCTCAACTCTGAAAATTTGTGGTTATTGCAAGTGTTCATAGGTTGGGAACACTAGTGTTAATGAAGAGCACATTGTTGTGTTCCGTTCATGAGCACTAGCGTTTAGAGCAGGGTTTGAACGCCCGGACGCGTTCTATTAGTGTTACATTTACGCGTTAAAGTATTTGCACACGTCATGCGTTAACGAGTAGAACACCCATGAAGCGTTTAAAAATCATAACACTAGTGTTCAGAAATTTAATGCTAGCGTTAACATTAGAAACGCCGGACGCGTTCTATTAGTGACGCGCATAGGTGTTCAATAATCATAACACTAGTGTTCAAAAACTTAACGCCAGCGTTAACATTAGAAACGCCCGGACGCGTTCTATTAGTGTTACAATTTGGCGTTTAAAAATGTGTTCTAGTTGTGAACACCCGGCTTTAGAGTGTAGCACTTTCAGAGAATATCATAGAAATGTCGAAGGGATTCTGTCTTAAACTGAAACCAATGACCTTTCTCATGGGCGTAGCCAGAAAAAGATTTCGGAGGCGTTTTTAAGATTTGGGGGGGGAAGGTTTCCATTGAAAATCGTCGCAAAAGTCCAGGTTTTTTATATTTTGCATGTAAAAGCATATAACAATTTTCGGGAAACTCATTTGGGGGTTGAACTCGTAAACCCCCTTAAATACGTCCATGCAGTCTTTCTTATGAACAAATAATTATTTGGTGTAATAAATTCTGTGTCTGTCGTGCAGCATTCCGACTCCAGTCGGGGGCCTCCTGTAAGCGGGGGCCCCATGCTAAAGCATATTGAACATACTGGTTAATCTGGCCCTGCTTAAACCTTACATCACCCGCATGTATCAACATTAATGTCATGTTGTTATCCTAAAAATCGATTTTCCTCCTCTCTCAAATTTCTATTATGCGTCCTGCGTTATTTCTTCTAATAGACTCCTCGCCTTTGTATAATATGGTGTATCGATGCATACATGTACCTTCCTGCATCTGCTCAACCATCCATCCACCAAATCAATTAACGTACCTGCGGCAGATGGTGATGTTGCAGAGCGACTGGCTCTGGCGGCTGCCTCGAGCGGCACATGGAACTGGGCGGCACCGAGTAGGAAGAGCTCTGTCCATCCGTTCTCGAGCAGCGCCACCTGGTCGCTGAACGGAAGACGAACGAAGGCAGGGACGTTCTTCGCCCATTTGATCGTCATGAAGAGTAGACGCGCCGCTGCCTCACACACCAACTCGGCATCGGCCGCTGGCGACACAAACGATGCCGGCGACATCTCGTGAACGTACTAGAAGAGAAATGAGCAGCAGGTACTTAAGAGGAGTCACTTAAGGGCAGCCACTTAAGAGCAGTCATTTAAGAGCAGTCACTTAGGAGTCACTAAAGAGCAGTCACTTAAGAGTACCGTAGTCACTTAAGGGCAGCCACTTAGAGCAGTCACAGGAGTAGTCATTTACGTACTAGAAGAAGAAAGAAAAGAAGGAACAGTTTCCTAAGCTAGTCTAATTGGCAATCATTGGTATGAAGTGTTATCGACTTTATTTTCTTAGCCTCGGCGTATGAGGGAGGGTGGGCAGTCATCTACCTCGTCGTCTGTTCCTTTCACCGACAGCGTATGGCTCCATGCACTGGCTCCCCATCCGCCAGCGTATCCAATTGAAGTTCTGCTCCCTCATGCGTAACTGTCTGGCTGGCTCTGCTCCCCACTATATCTTAGGTCACATTTGTACTCTGGCGGAGATTTTAACCCCTGACCTCTCGGTTGACAGTGGAACACGCTAACCTCTAGACTATCGACTGCACTTTACCATTAACTTAATCAAAGTGTCGATCTATTTAGCCCAAACACCGTGTGCCCATCCATTTATCCTCCAATCTCTCCATCCCTATATGGAGCTATGATCAGTGTATGTACGTTCACGCGCCCACCGGCTCAGACCCAGGAGTCACGGGTGTTGACTTTTGTGGTCAACAATAAGATTCGTGTAAGCTGTAGGCGTTCAAATCGATACAATATAAACAGGCATATTGGATATTTCCACCCACCACTGTGGGTGTGAAATGGGTATGCAAACACTATTATACAGATATATATACTGTTGAAGCGACTAGGATTTCATTTCAGACGTCAAACCTTAGACACTGGTTGGTAGAGTACGGCGTTGTATCCGTAAAGAGCAACAGCCGACGGCAGACGTTCTTGCGTCATCTCCGATATAGGTGACCAATATTTTGGTAAGATGTTGTTATCGAATGATGTGGCGCCCAATAACAGCGCAGATGCGGCGGTCACTTGGCTGCAGGTTGGTCTCGCTGATTGGTCTGAGGACTTTCGATCGACTACCGCCACCTGACGACGAATTGTTGAAAGTCTGGGACCTCTTTCGTGTTGAACAGCTGCACAGTTTACCAGAGAACAAGACAATTAGTACAGACATATTCATGACATTGAAAGACAATGGAATTAACTCAACAATACAAGTTTACTGTGCCAGGGCGATTGTCGTCTGCATCAGGGTTCGAAACCACGTATGCCATGCCGCGCTGGTGCGACAATGATTTGCATCGATAGTTTGTTGTTGAGCTATGTTGCAACACATGCAGTGAGAGAGATAGAAGGAGAGAAGGCGGAGGAATGAGAAAAAGAGGAAGGAATGGAGAGAGAATAAGTGGGAGAGACAGACAGACAGAAAGAGAGTAAGAAAAGACATCGAAAGGAAGAGGGAAGATCAGGAAAGAGAGGGAGAGTGGGATTGTCGTTTTCTTGGTGTTTTGCTGTTGTGTTACCGGAAACTCGTCCGTCAAAGTTTGGACAATGCCGTTAATCACTTTTATTGATAGAATAATGTGTGTTGTATATAAATTAGGGCTGGGCATTTGACGCGTTATTAACGCGATTAATGCGTTAATTAATTAACGCGATTAATTTTTTAAGGCAGTTAACGCGATTGTCACTGCGCCCAATTATTTATAGAAATGCGCTAAAACAATTCTTGATAAAACCGCTCACTTTAAACTTTAAACTTAAAAGTAAACACTAAAAAGTAAAAATAAGTAGTAAAAGCATTGTGTGCTTTTTGTTTATTGACTGCAATCATTGATATAGCGCATATTCGACGTAATTACTCCGAGTAGTTGTACTTGTTATCTATTGTGACATGCGTTAAAAATTAATCGTGGCGTTAAAAATTTGAATCGTGCGATTAATTTCGATTAAAATTTTTAATCGTTGCCCACCCCTAATATAAATGAACCTATAACCGTACATTTTAACCTCAGAACAATTTCCCCACTATACATGCATTTATCACTTTGTCTTTATCCAGAAGAAACGTTGTAAATTTATACACCTAATTAAATGCGCAGAATTGAAGTTCCGTATAGACCAACCAGCGGGACGCGGCGGTGTAGCGGTATGTTCTGTGCCTTGTAACCGGAGAGTCGCAAGTTCGAATCTACCTCAAGCCACTATGTAGCGAACTTGAACATCCTGCTCACCCACAGTATTTTCTGTGAGGAAGGCAACGGGAAACCACCTCACTCATCTCATCCCCGGTTAGTATAAGAGTCAATATGGACCTGCCTTCGGGTAGAGAACTCATCATCATCATCATAGGTCAACCGGTCTGGCTATACTTATTTGGTATTATAGATATACAGATCGGTGAATGTCGAAGACGAGGGAAATTCATGTGGAACCAACTACTGAAATGGGTGTCACTATGTCTGTGAACTAATGTTTTGCATATATAATGAGCACAGGTGTTCCTTAGGTTGATATATATATATATATATAATGTGTATCGATTGTTAAGCGTTTTAGTTTTAGGCCTTAGTTGCGCTGTCGGCTCGTGGGCGCTTGGCCTAAAGTAGCCTAAACTTTGGCTGACGATAGATTCTCTACACGTGCAGTTAGCGCGCCAAACTTAGAAACTGCTGATGACAGTGAATTTGAACTATACAGTGTAGTACAGTTGTTTTAAGGCAAGAGTTGAGTTTGTTGTTATTAAACTGTGTTTGGAGAAAGAAAGAAACATTCAAAGAACTGTGTCAATTTAATTCTTAAACAGTTAGAAGTCGTTGAGCAATTTATATGTAGAGATAAGGAAAGTTCTTGAGGTAGGTCACAACTAAGAAAGAAAAGAGTTGGTGACATAATTGGTGGCAGCGGTGGGATTCGAAACAACGTCTGGGATTCGAAACAACGTCTGGGATTCGAAACAACGTCTGGGATTCGAAACAACGTCGACTGGTGAATACGCATTTGAATCATTGGTAAATATACGACAACGAAAGCCTCAACGACAAAGGTATACAAGTTTGTTGTTTTCAAACAAAGAACAATCCCTTGATACTTCAAACACAAAAGAAAACTCGTGTTTTCCAGAAAGGACAGCACTGAAGTAAAGAAGTAAGATGGAGAAATTAAGTGTCAAGAAACAAGCAGAATTGAAGAAGATGTCTTCTGAAAGATTAAAGCAGCGCTTGTTAAAGGCTGGTTTTGAAGAAGAGAAACTGAAAGATATGTCACGTGAAGACATGCTAGAAGCGTTAGCTGAAGTCTGGTTTAAAGAAGAGGCAGAGGAAGAAGAAGGTGCTGTCGGTGGTGCTGTGGAAAAGGTTACTGAGAAACCGCCTGGGCCTATGTCTATGGAGATGATGATGCAATGGATGATGATGACAAGACAAGAAGAGAAAGAAAGAGAGGAGAAACGAAGACAAGAAGAGAAAGAAATGCGACAGGAAGAATTACGTCTTCAGAGAGAAAAAGAAGAGAAAGCAGAAAATGTAAGACAGGAAGAATTACGTCTTCAAAGAGAAAAGGAAGAGAAGGCAGAACGACTTCAAAGAGAAAAGGAAGAGAAGGCAGAACGTCTTCAGAGAGAGAAAGAAGAGAAAGCAGAGAATGTAAGACTGGAAGAATTACGTCTTCAAAGAGAGAAAGAAGAATTGCAAAGGCAGCAATTTGAAATTCAATTAGAGCAATTGAGAAAAGATAGAGAAGATGCTGAAAGGAGAAGATTAGAGCAGATGATTGAATTTGAAAGGGCGCGGAAAAGTGACGAAGAGATACGTCAGCAACAGATTGAAGAGAAGAGACTACGTGAAGAAGAAAAGGAAAAAGTACGAATTTCAGAGTTGGAGCGAGCAGAAGAGGTTAGACAAGAAGAACTGAAATTACAGAAAGAAAGCATGGAGAAGGCGGAAGCGGAAAGACAAGAACGTTTAAAGTTGGAACAACAAAAATAGCATTAAAAGAAGCACAACTCAAAGAGGAGAAGCAAAATAGAGAAGCACAAGAACAAAGAAGGAAAGAAGAACGAGAAGAACAGAAAAGGAAACAGGAAGAAAGTGAAACGATGGTTTCGAAAAATAAAGAAAATTGGTGATGCCATGAAACACGTGTTACCTAAAATGCCAAACGATATGATGGAGGTGCCATTATATTTCGAAACGGTTGAGAATGCGTTTCGTAGTTTCAACGTGCAAGAACAATTCTGGGTGAAGTTACTATTGCCATTGATGACTCCGAAAGCTAGAACTGTTCTAAACAGATTGTCATTCGATGATTTAGACGATTATCAGGTCGTGAAACAGCACTTGTTAAAAGAATTAAATTGACACAGTTCTTTGAATGTTTCTTTCTTTCTCCAAACACAGTTATGAAAAAACTCAACTCTTGCCTTAAAACAACTGTACTACACTGTATAGTTCAAATTCACTGTCATCAGCAGTTTCTAAGTTTGGCGCGCTAACTGCACGTGTAGAGAATCTATCGTCAGCCAAAGTTTAGGCTATTCTTTAGGCCAAGCGCGCTTAAAAGCTCTATAGAAAATATTTCGTTTGCTGCGCCCATTGCAGGCTTAACCTAAAATAGCATTAGGGTCTATAGTAGGCCTATTATGGCCTAATTTTTGTGTCATATAATTATTGAACAGGTTACCGTTTACCGTCTACAGAGTTTTTAGTGTGATGTACAGAATATGCTTTGATGTTAAGTCTGAAAGTAGGTCTTTTTAAATAGAACCTCTCAAAGAGTCAAAGGTACGAATTAATGGGACTAAATCCCACGTCTAACATATCGCGTGATAAGCTATTTTAGCGACGTTTTATTGACTGTCGAAGATAGACCGTAGGCCTACTATACCGGCCTATTTTACAGCAACTGTTTTCCCCCGTTATATGTGGAGACAATATAGGGCCTACACCCATACTGTAAGAGTAGGCTATACAAGCATGACAAATTAATCTGTTTAGTAGGCCTACAGCGATTATTATATAGGTATAATATATCATATAGGCCTACTTTGCGTCTGTACATGTTCATCTGCATACAATTTATGCATAATTTAGCGGAGAGGTAGCTATCGTTGTACACGTGTCATTACAGTGATCGAATTTCTTAGCACTGATGTTTAGACCTATAGTGTACTATGGTTGCGTGTCTCTTTTAGCATTTACCGTATTTTAGGAATATTTCGGAACATTCGCAGAGATGTAATTTATTTGGATCATTGTGGTTTTGTTAGAGCCATGGAAAATTTCACGATCGGCGTTTCTCTGCAGTCGGGTCAGGGACAAACACTGTCTAAAGCAAACTTCTCACCTTCTTCCGTTTCTTCTTCTAAAACGTCTTCTCCTTCTTCTGAGACTTCTTTGTCTTCTTCTAAGACTTCTTCGAAAGCTTCTTTTTCTTCTACGTCTTCTTTAATTACGTCAAAAACGTCTTCATCCTCATCCGGGACCTTTCGTACTCATTCTTCCTCCTCTCCCTCGCCAGATGCAGTAACCTACGCAGTAACTACGCTGTCTTCCAGTCCGTCCGAGAATTCGTCCATCCTTACTTTTCCAGTTGCTTCCAATGCTTCCAACTGGAATTCATCTACACCGTACAACTTTCCGATGGAAAGTGCTACGTTGAAGGTAGAAAAAGGATTTCCAGCTGGTGGAATAGCAGGTAGGCCTATTAAGACTTAGTAACATTATAACCTCGATGGGTTTTTAATTTGCTAGCTATAATTTTTATTAGTTTCGTACATTTGTTGAAGGGACGCTATATGAATTCCTATTTACTGACTGATTGACTGATTGATTGATTGATTGATTGATTGATTGATTGATTGATAACATGTATCTGAATATTTGCTTAACATCTTGTAAGAGCCTGTCATGGGCGCTGAAGCATCATTATCTTAGAGACCTAACAGGTTTAAGATAAGCTGAAAATATTTCCCTACGCTGTTTCAGGCCGAAAATTTATTAATTTGAATGAATACTTGTTCCATTTAAACTTTAGGCTAGGAAACGGTTATAAAATCTATATATTGGAGAGCTCTTAATATTAATCTTTTTCTGAATTTTTCTTAATATTATTGGGTTTGGCCCACATTCACGAGATCGTATGAATTTGTTGGAACTTAATGGCAATGTGGCTCTAAGGTTTTACAACTTTAGCGACGAGCTGCATTGCTTTCGTTTCCCAGTCGCTTTTAGTAGGCTACACTTTCGTCGTTTAAGCAGGCCTATCTCATATCCTGTCTTCTCTCTGCGTGACTTCAACGTTATCATTAACGAAATTACGATGCAACGAGAACACTAAAGTATGGTGGCCGTGCCCATGCAGCTAACCTCTTCAACCCAGGTCCATATTCCATGCTCATCATTCGAAATCTATATACAATTGAGCGCCTCTGAGTAGTTGCCTACTCTGAAAGGGCGCTATACAAATTTCATTGATAGATAGATAGATAGAATTACAACTAAAGTACAATACTTCTTAATTAGAGTTTCATTCTTTCATGTAGGCCTATCTGTTGAACGCATATCAATTTGCTAAACCGCAACCAATTGGTCATAAGGAAACTCCTTAAAGAAATAACTGACCTTTTGCCGATAACAATTATTGATACGGATGATCTCGCTCTTAAGTCTATAGCATCCTGGAAATAACTGCTCCTATGTATAATTGTATATTATGTATATTATGCGTCTTGGACGAATCAGCTCAACACATATTTTCTAACGTTGGTCTCACTTGTTTAGGTAAATACTACTACTAGATAGCCGTGTGAGCAGCGCTTTTTGTGAGGTTCTGAAAGACGCTGTCGGTCGTTAGTAGCTTATTCGTTCTCTGAAGCTGCTTTGTTTGCAAACTGTGCAGGTATTGTCGTCGGTGGATTCGTATTTCTAGTCATCATGATCATAGTCGTTGTCTGTCTCTGTCGAACCTGCAGAAGGTAGGACTAATATTATTCGATACCATAATTTTAACCAACTTTATGCCTACATGCCTTTAACCATGGTAACCCTTTGCATTCGCAGGTCTGCGTGGGTTATAATTAGTACTGCGATTGTCACTACCTTCATTACACATTCAGTGAAGTTCTGCTGAACGCTATTATTAGTTACTTAGTCGTAGACGTAAACCTCAAACTTATAAAGCGCCACTCGAAAGCCAAGCGCAGGGCACCAGCTTATTCACGAGCGCCGCGTCAAGTCAGAGGGGTTTTCTAAAGGGTGGTCCAAAGGAGTAGGCTATAGTGTGTTGCTAGTGTGCCACTGTTCATAGATTATCTTGCAAGCTATCTAGGCAAATTCAACCAGTCATCCTTCTGGGTTCGATCGTCTTATAACCCAAAAGAAGTTGTCAGTATTATAGTCTAGGCTTGGAATTTCAAAAGAGCTCTAGAAATCACTGTTAGAAGCAAATCATGTAACAATTTGCTACCGGGTGTTTCTAGACTAATTTGACCCTGCTGAAAACGAAAATGGCGGATAGCAACCTGGATTTTTAGCGGTTGCATGGGAAAACAAGATGGCGGCCAAAATGGTGGCCAATAGCTTCAAACTGCTATAAGTGAAGTATTGTATGTGATGGAAACATGATTTTAGAGTCTAAATTAACATTTTCTGGGTCAAGGAATGCGATGGAACTACATACACATATGTAGCACCGCTAGAAAATCAAAATGGCGGTCAAAATGGCGGCCATTTTCTTCAAATGGCTTTAAGTGAAGTATTATATGTGATGGAAACATGATTTTAAAGTCTAAACTAACATTTTCGGGGTCAAGGAATGCGATGGAACTAAATACATGTATGTAGCACTGCCAGGAAACCAAAATGGCGGACAAAATGGCGGCCAGTATCTTCAAATGGCTATAAGTGAAGTCATGTGTGTGATGGAAACATGAACTCAGAGTCTAATTTAACATTTTCGGAGTCAAGGAATGCGATGGAACTAAAGACACATATGTAGCACTGCCAAGAAACAAAAACCAAGATGGCGGCCAAGATGGTGACCAATATCTTCAAATGGCTATAAGTGACGTCATGTATGCAATGGAAACATAATGTTAGAGTCTAAATTAAAGTTTTTGGGTCAAGAAATGCACTGGAACTAAAGACACATATGTAGCACTGCCAAGAAACAAAAATGACAGTTTAACCGCCATTATTTGTAACCTTTGATTGCATTTTAACCATTTTATACATTACGTATGCAATATTCGTGTGTCCTGACTTGACTATTTCAAGCATTGTTGCAGTCAATGCCATGGCAATTTCGCACATTGACAGCAGGAGCTTTCAGAGATAAACTTACCAACTTCGCATGATTTACAGTAGACAAACTCTAGACACAACTGTGGCACCGGACCAATAGTAGACCATAGTGGTACGGAAACATTTTCTTCATCCATACTCCATCCTGATGAGGCTGGTGTCGAAGCATCAATATGCAGAAGATAGGCCTTTTCCAAAATGACAGTTTGGTAATGAGCACATTTGCTGCCCAATGGTGTCACTGCATGGTGGAAGAGAATCATTCTGTTTGGTTCTCCCCAAAAAAATATCGTGCTGCATCGCATGTCTTGACGTCATTTGTTTTATATAATCTTACCACAAATTCGTCTACATTCACTATAGCATTCCCTGACGGGGGAATGTTCCCCAATATAGAAAGTAAGTGGGAACTTTCAAAGTATGTTTTCCATGTATTCTTTGTGCTGATCCCTGCTAAATAATCACATCACATCCAGTTATGGCATGAAAAGCCAATATATTTTTCGTTATTTGATCCTCCATACTTGGAGCAATTGTGTGAATTGGAATGAACTTCCGCTTTGCTGATGTTCCTGCCATCACCCACATCTCTTCACATTTAAAGCGTTGATAGTGATGCAGCAACAGCAGAATCACGACGGTATCCCTTGCACAAAAGACCACGGTTTTCAGGTTTGTCTGTGAATCATGCACAATTGTCTGGTATCAGCTTCTTCGTGTGTTGCTGCCAAGTTAGACACATCAGACCCGGCAGTAGACAATTGTATTGTATTGTATACTGTATTTGATGATTTATAAAGCGCTTATCATAGCATAAGCCTTTAAGAAGCGCTCCCAGTGCGAAGTACTCCGAGAGAAAAGGAAGGTTTCAAGGTGAGAGAAAGAGGTATAGACAAATAAGACAATGCCTTATCTTCTTCCACGAAGACACCAGCAACAACTCAACTACATCTATATCACCATATGTGGCTGTTGAAAGCTGAATGGATAGGAATGCAGCTAGATCAAGCTTGTTTTCAGGCATAGCAAGACAATTCGACCAATTTTTTGCAATAGAACACTTCCACACTCTATATAGCAACGGATTGGATGTAATGTCTTACAGCATTTCCCTCTGGTTCCACTCTTTACTGACAATGCCCCATGTCGATCAAAGACAATATCGACCCTCCTGTAACCAAAAGAAAGTTTCTTCATATGCATAACCACTGTATCTGCCAGGTCTCCAAATGTCTTCGATTTCGAAGGTTTCCCTATTGCTTATACCATTGCTTGTCCATCAACAATTAAATGTGATGACTCTGTTAGAGAAATGCTGAGTGGACATGCTACTTTTTCAGTGAGTGTCTGCAAAAATGAGGACTTGTCATCCGCTCTCATTTTGCCTTTACCATCCACCAATGCCAATGATTTTAAGAAAGAAGTTCAGGGCACAGTATTGTTGCAATATCCATGGCATGGGACGATCGGCTTCATATGCTGTGAAGAGTCGCTGCATGATATCACGATCTTCCTTTACAATTTTATCGGTGTTCCTTTTCTTGGTTGAAGAACACTTCTTGTACAAGTCGTGAAATGTAGGAGCATTGCTCTTCTTCAAGGGATCATTGAATTGGCACAGTTCCAGTGTCATTGTCACGAAGTCTATCATTAACAGATTGTGTAACTTTGTCATGTGACTCATGTCCTTGTTTCTTTGCATTAAGAAGTGAATCGAGTATTGCTGATGTTGCAACGTCTTTTGTTACTGTATTCTGTAGTGGTGTACCTCACTAATAAAAATATTTACAATTGAAAAAATGTTGTAGTCGAAATGTTACTTCAGACTCTAAAAGCACACTGGCCACCATTTTTTCCGCCATTTTTGTTTCCTGGTAACGCTACATACGTGTCTTTAGTTCCATTGCATTCCTTGACCACGAAAATGTTATATTAGACTCTAACATCATCTTTCCATTGCATACATGACTTCACTTATAGCCATGTGAAGATATTGGTTGCCATCTTGGCTGCCATCTTGGTTTTTGTTTCTTGGCATTATATGTGTCTTTAGTTCCAGTGCATTTCTTGATCCAAAAACTTTAATTTAGACTCTAACATTATGTTTCCATTGCATACATGTCGTCACTTATAGCCATTTGAAGATATTGGTCGCCATCTTGGCCGCCATCTTGGTTTTGTTTCTTGGCATTATATGTGTCTTTAGTTGCAGTGCATTTCTTGACCCAAAACTTTAATTTAGACTCTAACATTATGTTTCCATTGCATACATGACGTCACTTATAGCCATTTGAAGATATTGGTCGCCATCTTGGCCGCCATCTTGGTTTTTGTTTCTTGGCAGTGCTACATATGTGTCTTTAGTTCCATCGCATTCCTTGACCCCGAAAATGTTAGATTAGACTCTTTGAGTTCATGTTTCCATCACACACATGACTTCACTTATAGCCATTTGAAGATACTGGCCGCCATTTTTTTCTCCGCCATTTTGGTTTCCTGGCAGTGCTACATACATGTATTTAGTTCCATCGCATTCCTTGACCCCGAAAATGTTAATTTAGCCTTTAAAATCATGTTTCCATCACATATAATACTTCACTTAAAGCCATTTGAAGAAAATGGGCGCCATTTTGACCGCCATTTTGATTTTCTAGCGGTGCTACATATGTGTATGTAGTTCCATCGCATTCCTTGACCCAGAAAATGTTAATTTAGACTCTAAAATCATGTTTCCATCACATACAATACTTCACTTATAGCAGTTTGAAGCTATTGGCCACCATTTTGGCCGCCATCTTGTTTTCCCATGCAACCGCTAAAAATCCAGGTTGCTATCCGCCATTTTCGTTTTCAGCAGGGTCAAATTAGTCTAGAAACACCCGGTAGCAAATTGTTACATGATTTGCTTCTAACAGTGTCATTTTGAGATTCCAAGCCTAGACTATTAGGAGAGTATCCTTGCTGTAGGCTACTTGATTTCTCTGGTCGTGTTTTCACTTTAATCGATGAGATCTTTCAATTACCCGACCAAGCTAGGCCTACTAAGGAGTTCCTACAGGGAGGCGAGTAAACAAAATTAATGGTTCACCGACAAATGCGCCCGTGACAAAAGCGCCCCGCCAAAAGCGCTCCGACAAATGCGCCCGACAAATGCGCCAAAAATCACAAAAAAACCCCGACAAATGCGCCCCGTCAAAAGCGCCCCAAAATAACCGACAAAAGCGCCCCGACAGTAGCGCCCCAATATCAATATCAAAGAATTACTTGAGTTTGAAATGAGGTACGAAATCTAGCCATTGTACATGGGCTCCGTTTCTTAGAATGTTTTAATAGTTACTCTCTAGTTTATTAGTTACTCTCTAGCTTATTAGTTACTCTCTAGATTATTAGTTACTCTCTAGTTTATTAGTTACTCTCTAGTTTATTAGGTACTCTCTAGCTTATTAGTTACACTCTAGTTTATTAGTTACTCTCTAGTTTATTAGGTACTCTCTAGTTTATTTAGACTAGATGTATTAAATATCGTGCACTCTGCTGCTTTCGTTGTGTCTCATTTTTCGTCTGATTCAACAGGGGCGGGCGCATTTGTCGGGCGCATTTGTCGGGGCGCTTTTGTCGGCAGGGCGGGCGCATTTGTCGTGGCGCATTTGTCGGGGCGCTTTTGTCGGGCGCATTTGTCGGGACGCTTTTGTCGGGGCGCTTTTGTCCGAGGCGCTTTTGACGGGTCACCAAATTAATGTACTGAGTTTACTTGTTCTCAGTCTACTTCGTTTAACACCTAATGTTTGATTTCGTGATTATAAGCCATTTAGTAAAAATCTGGTTACATTAATAAACACAGATAGCAGCTATGGAACTGCTAATTTTTAAGTGTTTTGAGTTCAATACAGAGCTTAAACCGCATCCGTTTGATC
Source organism: Aporrectodea caliginosa (assembly GCA_020284085.1). NCBI lineage: Eukaryota > Metazoa > Annelida > Clitellata > Crassiclitellata > Lumbricidae > Aporrectodea > Aporrectodea caliginosa. The sequence continues at coordinate 349,150 of JACEVL010001026.1, forward strand.
AATGCAGATATATGATGATCTTGTCTGACGATGGGGTAGGGCTAATAAAATGGATTGTGATCAAATGACTAAATGATCTCTGGTGATCAAATGTAGCATGATTAATTAAATGATCGACATTGAAATGTCTTTTAGCCATATATTTTCTCATAGTGTTATGTTGTAGGTCTGAAAAGTACGGAAATTGTTTCAAGAGCAAGGTAAACAATCGCCAGAGTTACGAAGTAAATGAACTTCCGTCCAAGGCGTCGTCTGTGAAGAAGGCCTTCAGCGAGTTCAGCGACTCATTCAGCAGAAGAGGAGAAACACGAATTGACGAAGAGGTTCCCAGATGTTCTGGACCAGCGACGGACCATTCAGAGGTTCCGCCTCCTCCGGTTCCACGTCGAGATGCAACCACTAAAAAAGACAATGACTATTCTCAACAATCGCCTCAACCCTACAGCACGGTCAGTCCACTTGTGGCAGCGTTTGACCTAACATCAGAGAATGGGAGTGGAGAGTTGGAGAGTTTCCCCGATGAACTGCCTCCACCTCCACCACGTGACTCTTTCCTTGTGATTGATTCGTGAGATACACCATCATCGGCTACTGGAACAAATTAATAACGGTCGATGCTTCAGATTTAGACTTACGATTATGCAATCATGGAATGTTGCCAATGGTTTTAGACTTGACAGTTCGCCTTCAGAGTTTTTCCAGATCAATTTTAAGTTGTTTCAAGCTCAAACTGCACGTGATACTTATTTGTTAACATCAAATCCGTATCGATAGCCAACATAAAGCAAGATCCAGTTAGGCTTATGGCCTGGATTAGTAGTTAAACTCTTCCGTCTTGATTTTAGTTTCAATCCACGTACACATCGATCATCTTTTGATATTTCGACAATCTGTGCGACAGCATTGCTTGCTTGGATGACAGTAACAAAGTGACAGATTAACAATACATAATTTTACTGGCACGTAAATAAATTATTCCACGCTCTTTACTTTCAATAGCGCTTTGATTAATTTTCGATTAGGTCTACCGATACATGCACGCAGTGAGTCAGTGACGATTAGGCACTTCCGGAGAGGCTGTTTGAGTGGCCTGTTCGATTACGACGATGCAGTAAGTAAGGCATGCCTAAGATAACTTATTAACGTTCTATATGAACTACCGCCATGGTCGTGATATGTGCGATGGAAACGGTGGAAAGATAAGAGTGACTGGAGTTGTTTATTCATTTGCGTACACCTGCTGCAGTTGAAACCAATTGGAGTAGAGAGGTCAAACAGAGTTCACGGTGTCGTTGATTTGTACATATCGATCAGCAGCCGTTCCAGTGGTATATCGCCAATGGCTTTCTTGAAGAACATGTTGACGATGGCATTGGAGCTGACCGACCGAAGACTTGGCAGCATCAGCAGCAGCTTACCGAAGCGTGTCGGCTGATCGGGATAAGTCGATTGAACGTGACGACAGAGTGCCATCTGTGATTGGTCTTGTAGAGAAGCAACAGTCTCCGCATCTCGAAGTACTTGGCTTTCAAACGATCCGGAAGATAGCGCTGCAGTAGAAAAAGACACGACGATTAAGAACATGTCTTGGCCTACTGCTGTTATAAGAGTCATTATGGAAATGTCTGTAGAACTACTTTAAGGATACAACTTTTACAAAAAGCGCTGTAACGCAAATTACAAAAAAACGCGTGACACAAATCTTCATCAGCGTAACAGAACATTAAGTCTACCGTGAATGCTAAATTCTCGGTAACAACTAACAAGTAAATGATCAGCCTATATTGATTTTTACTTAGATCTATAACTTTCTGCGATGCATTGAGGTACTTGTATAGAAATCAGCTATAAAAGACTGTAGCCTATGCTTACTTTGACAAACGCTATAAAAATTGCGACAGTTAGGCGTATGTTTTATTAAACCAGGGCTTACCAAGCATTAATTAGGCCTATGGTTGAAAAGCAATGATTAGTGGAAGGGTTAAGAGATGTGATACTAATATGAACGTACTTCACAATTTCCGTACTCATCTGCTTTTATTTAGACTTATTTAATCGCAAACCCCAATTTTTATTACAGACTATTATATTTTCAATGAGTGGGTTTCTTCTAACATTTAAGAGAATAAATTAGTAATCAACTTCTGAATAATAGTCACATTATGGCTTTTTGCTACTTAATTTTGCGGATCGGGCAAATGCCTACGTTGTGAAAGGCTGGTTGATTTGCGACAAACGACAAAATAGGGTAGGCTAGGTCATAGGCCTATAGGTATAACAGCAAACTTAGTATGACTTGAACCTATTACAATATTCGACGTCCGTCTAAGTGACAACTCGTGTTATGCGAACATACCGCGTAGAAGTAATAGACTTTAACAAACATTGGAAGTTAGGGTGATACGCGTGTAACCAAATAAAATTTTCAAAATATAATGACACCTGTTCTGAAGATGACGATTCCTTTGAGGCAGGCGAATTCCGTCTGGTCAATAGACATATCGCGAAATTTTCCGACGATATCCTGCAAAGTCCGTAGGTCAGTCGCCCACGCAGCCGCATCAACACCTGTTGCAGCAACCGACGGCATCTTCCTCTTTCGGTCCATCACCAGGGACTGCAGTCCCGTAGAACCAGAAGATGAACCATTTGGAACAGCTTTAACAGATTCATTCGTTAAAATTTATTTCAACATCGGTAATAGAGTTCGGCAAGAGGTCTTGCTGTTGTTTGCTAAACTATTAATATTAACACAATAAGGCTATGCAATCGTCACTTGAAGAGAAACTCTCTTTTTTATTTAAAATGGCCCTATATAAATTTCCTATGATATTTAAAAATTATTATTAAAATCCTTTTAGTATCCGCCTATTGTTTTGCTATTAGTTCTGTTGGCATTGACAGTAATGGCGGCACCAGCATTCGACCCTTTTCACAGTCCTTCTTACTTATAAGCAGCTGTAATGAAGCACAATGGCAGCATTGATTACGACGTGTTTTTAGGCATTCGCTCAAACGCCATCTTGACCACTGATTCGAAAGCATCTTCACCTCTTATATAGCACTTTCAGAGAATATCATAGAAATGTCGAAGGGATTCTGTCTTAAACTGAAACCAATGACCTTTCTCATGGGCGTAGCCAGAAAAAGATTTCGGAGGCGTTTTTAAGATTTGGGGGGGGGAAGGTTTCCATTGAAAATCGTCGCAAAAGTCCAGGTTTTTTATATTTTGCATGTAAAAGCATATAACAATTTTCGGGAAACTCATTTGGGGGTTGAACTCGTAAACCCCCTTAAATACGTCCATGCAGTCTTTCTTATGAACAAATAATTATTTGGTGTAATAAATTCTGTGTCTGTCGTGCAGCATTCCGACTCCGGTCGGGGGCCTCCTGTAAGCGGGGGCCCCATGCTAAAGCATATTGAACATACTGGTTAATCTGGCCCTGCTTAAACCTTACATCACCCGCATGTATCAACATTAATGTCATGTTGTTATCCTAAAAATCGATTTTCCTCCTCTCTCAAATTTCTATTATGCGTCCTGCGTTATTTCTTCTAATAGACTCCTCGCCTTTGTATAATATGGTGTATCGATGCATACATGTACCTTCCTGCATCTGCTCAACCATCCATCCACCAAATCAATTAACGTACCTGCGGCAGATGGTGATGTTGCAGAGCGACTGGCTCTGGCGGCTGCCTCGAGCGGCACATGGAACTGGGCGGCACCGAGTAGGAAGAGCTCTGTCCATCCGTTCTCGAGCAGCGCCACCTGGTCGCTGAACGGAAGACGAACGAAGGCAGGGACGTTCTTCGCCCATTTGATCGTCATGAAGAGTAGACGCGCCGCTGCCTCACACACCAACTCGGCATCGGCCGCTGGCGACACAAACGATGCCGGCGACATCTCGTGAACGTACTAGAAGAGAAATGAGCAGCAGGTACTTAAGAGGAGTCACTTAAGGGCAGCCACTTAAGAGCAGTCATTTAAGAGCAGTCACTTAGGAGTCACTAAAGAGCAGTCACTTAAGAGTACCGTAGTCACTTAAGGGCAGCCACTTAGAGCAGTCACAGGAGTAGTCATTTACGTACTAGAAGAAGAAAGAAAAGAAGGAACAGTTTCCTAAGCTAGTCTAATTGGCAATCATTGGTATGAAGTGTTATCGACTTTATTTTCTTAGCCTCGGCGTATGAGGGAGGGTGGGCAGTCATCTACCTCGTCGTCTGTTCCTTTCACCGACAGCGTATGGCTCCATGCACTGGCTCCCCATCCGCCAGCGTATCCAATTGAAGTTCTGCTCCCTCATGCGTAACTGTCTGGCTGGCTCTGCTCCCCACTATATCTTAGGTCACATTTGTACTCTGGCGGAGATTTTAACCCCTGACCTCTCGGTTGACAGTGGAACACGCTAACCTCTAGACTATCGACTGCACTTTACCATTAACTTAATCAAAGTGTCGATCTATTTAGCCCAAACACCGTGTGCCCATCCATTTATCCTCCAATCTCTCCATCCCTATATGGAGCTATGATCAGTGTATGTACGTTCACGCGCCCACCGGCTCAGACCCAGGAGTCACGGGTGTTGACTTTTGTGGTCAACAATAAGATTCGTGTAAGCTGTAGGCGTTCAAATCGATACAATATAAACAGGCATATTGGATATTTCCACCCACCACTGTGGGTGTGAAATGGGTATGCAAACACTATTATACAGATATATATACTGTTGAAGCGACTAGGATTTCATTTCAGACGTCAAACCTTAGACACTGGTTGGTAGAGTACGGCGTTGTATCCGTAAAGAGCAACAGCCGACGGCAGACGTTCTTGCGTCATCTCCGATATAGGTGACCAATATTTTGGTAAGATGTTGTTATCGAATGATGTGGCGCCCAATAACAGCGCAGATGCGGCGGTCACTTGGCTGCAGGTTGGTCTCGCTGATTGGTCTGAGGACTTTCGATCGACTACCGCCACCTGACGACGAATTGTTGAAAGTCTGGGACCTCTTTCGTGTTGAACAGCTGCACAGTTTACCAGAGAACAAGACAATTAGTACAGACATATTCATGACATTGAAAGACAATGGAATTAACTCAACAATACAAGTTTACTGTGCCAGGGCGATTGTCGTCTGCATCAGGGTTCGAAACCACGTATGCCATGCCGCGCTGGTGCGACAATGATTTGCATCGATAGTTTGTTGTTGAGCTATGTTGCAACACATGCAGTGAGAGAGATAGAAGGAGAGAAGGCGGAGGAATGAGAAAAAGAGGAAGGAATGGAGAGAGAATAAGTGGGAGAGACAGACAGACAGAAAGAGAGTAAGAAAAGACATCGAAAGGAAGAGGGAAGATCAGGAAAGAGAGGGAGAGTGGGATTGTCGTTTTCTTGGTGTTTTGCTGTTGTGTTACCGGAAACTCGTCCGTCAAAGTTTGGACAATGCCGTTAATCACTTTTATTGATAGAATAATGTGTGTTGTATATAAATTAGGGCTGGGCATTTGACGCGTTATTAACGCGATTAATGCGTTAATTAATTAACGCGATTAATTTTTTAAGGCAGTTAACGCGATTGTCACTGCGCCCAATTATTTATAGAAATGCGCTAAAACAATTCTTGATAAAACCGCTCAGTTTAAACTTTAAACTTAAAAGTAAACACTAAAAAGTAAAATAAGTAGTAAAAGCATTGTGTGCTTTTTGTTTATTGACTGCAATCATTGATATAGCGCATATTCGACGTAATTACTCCGAGTAGTTGTACTTGTTATCTATTGTGACATGCGTTAAAAATTAATCGTGGCGTTAAAAATTTGAATCGTGCGATTAATTTCGATTAAAATTTTTAATCGTTGCCCACCCCTAATATAAATGAACCTATAACCGTACATTTTAACCTCAGAACAATTTCCCCACTATACATGCATTTATCACTTTGTCTTTATCCAGAAGAAACGTTGTAAATTTATACACCTAATTAAATGCGCAGAATTGAAGTTCCGTATAGACCAACCAGCGGGACGCGGCGGTGTAGCGGTATGTTCTGTGCCTTGTAACCGGAGAGTCGCAAGTTCGAATCTACCTCAAGCCACTATGTAGCGAACTTGAACATCCTGCTCACCCACAGTATTTTCTGTGAGGAAGGCAACGGGAAACCACCTCACTCATCTCATCCCCGGTTAGTATAAGAGTCAATATGGACCTGCCTTCGGGTAGAGAACTCATCATCATCATCATAGGTCAACCGGTCTGGCTATACTTATTTGGTATTATAGATATACAGATCGGTGAATGTCGAAGACGAGGGAAATTCATGTGGAACCAACTACTGAAATGGGTGTCACTATGTCATTATTAGGGCATTAGAGATTCACATAGTTCCTTAAGAATTCAGAACGTTAACTTACAAAAGAATTCGCTTGGTCGGGAAAATTCGAATGATGACTTTGTGCGTCCATGTGTGAGTGCACTGACTGAAGTCGCAAATCCACGGAGTCTGAGACCCTCCTTCGGCAGATGTGACGCTTTGTTTCCAAGTGACCGGGGGTCAAAGCAGTAAGCACTTGGACACACACAGTCCTATTATTAAGGCCTCGAAGTGTAGGGGTCTAAGTCCGTCGAAGCAAACGAACACTAATACCTTCATAAAAGACCGATTTTGAAGAACAAACAGAACCGCGCCAAGTTAAGACCCAAGCACCAACTGTAGGTAAGTCACATCTAGACCAAGTGAATCGCACCTCGGGGCATATTGTACCACCCTGATATATATATATATATATCAAATAAATATATATATATATGCGTATAGGCCTACACGTATTATCTATTATACATATATAGTATATAATGTATACGGTGGAATGCGTATATACTGTATACGTGCATAAATGTATATAGGTGCTCTCTCTATATAACATTGTTATAATACATGTAGGGTGCATGGAATGTGTAGGCCATATATGCACGATATATATATATATATATACGCTTATTCATGGATATGTGTGATCGCTCTATATTATTTATTATATTTAAGGTGGGATGTAAGTTCTTATATATATATATATGCGCGATATATATATACAATTTCTCTGTATATTATATAGGGTGGAATATCACGGAACAGAATGAGTGTGCGTACGTATTCGGTGTTTGATTTTGACTTGTAATGTTGCCGTGTTAATTGTCCGCCTCGTTTCAACTCACGCGACTGTTTATTCAGCTGCAAAGTCTAAGCAATGAGAAAATCCGCCAGCGAAGAGCATTATATGGAGGGGAGTGAGAGAAGACGCCCGCAGAGATATAGTTAACACGTACAGTGCTTGCCAAAGGGATCGAGACGGTACATTGACGTAGAGTTTATCCGTCTATAGATAGCCGAAGGCTCACAACGTATAGGTCTAGGGATGAAACATACAGTGAGGATTTTGCTCATCAGATTTCGACGAACTGTCTGAGAATTGTAAGATAAAATGGGTGTGTGCAAATACATGACTATTATACATGCCACATATTGAAGGTTTACTGACTATACTCTACACATGTATGGCAGGATGTGTGGCATCTGTTTATTTGATTTCTATGTCAGTATCAGTATCTCTTGGAATGACGACTACATTATGTATGTTAAGAATAGGTACACCACTGTTATAGGCACAGATTTAAAGTGGAGCTATACCAGAAGACATGCGCACACTCCGTGATTAAGTTCATCAACATTCTTAAGCCTAGCTATGAATGGATCTATTGGCGTAACATTTGGTGTAGCAGGTCTTAAAACATCAAGTTTAAGACTTTTAGACAGAGGAATGGTTTTATCTGATATCATGGTTGTTGGAGAAGGATCAAGACTGATTGCAAGTATAGATTCTACAGAGACAAAATGTTTGCACGAGTTTTGGAAAATAGTTTTCTTGAATGGAGGATTAGTCCAGTGCAACGCCCACTTTTAGCAGAACTTATGACTGCTTTTTCCATGAATGAACTTGGTATTTGTTTAGGCTTAGGCCTTTAGCCCACGTGTATTTTGACTTTTAGCTGCAGATAATCCTCGAAAGAGAAAACTTCACAGCCTGTTAGAAAAGCCAAGGGCGGCGACAGACATTCCTGACCCCTAGGCAGAGCAGTCACGGGCCTCCAAACTATCTTAGGCTTTACGAGAAAAATAAGAAAACAAATTGAAATAATAAAAGTGCGGATACTTAATAATAATGCTACTCATAAGTTCATGGCAGGGCCCCTAATAGTCGCCGGGACCCTGGGCAATTGCCCCCCTCTCGGCGGGCCCTGATGAAAGCATCGCAGCCTGCTAAATAAAGGGTTATCTATTTATCACTTTTCATATATAGATCGCTAAGTACTTGTGTTGAGCCAAGATTGCCGCAAACACGTACGATATATTTCACGTGATCCATGATCACCGATGCCGTGACAAGCCTTTAAATAAGCACAATGCGATTTTTTAGACTATGTTTTTGTGTTTCCCCATTATAAGATCGTATCGGATCTAAAAATGACTCGCAGGCCGTGGCAACATCAAATAAGACATGTCATGCTAATGTGATATGCGTTTGCCTCAAATCGACTGCAACTTTGTCCTGTGCATTTGATAATGGCGCTACAAAAGTAGAATGCGCGTGATATTTCGTCTGTTTTAGTCAGTAGGCCCTAAAAATAAGCCCATAATACCAGTGGCGTAACGAAGGGTTTCAGCGCCCAGGGGCAAGGGCTGATGACTGCGCCCCTTTTAATTTTGTTGTTGACTTTTAATCGTTCTTGTCATAGTACTGTGTACCACTGATAATTCTATTTTCTATTCTATTTATGGACTTATAAAGCGCCTCTCGCAGTACAACCTAATCAGAAGCGCTTCCAGTGCGAAGGGCCCCTCGAAAAAGAAAAGTCTTAAGAGAACGAGCAGAAACAGTGGTACCCCCGATATATCATTACAGCACGAGTTAAAGAGGGAGGTCATTCCACAGCAAAGGTCCGACGGAGGCATAGGCACGATGCTGTGCTGTGGCAGTCCGAGACCTCGGAACTAGAAGGTCATGATGGTCAGAAGAGCGGAGAGGACGTCCAGAGGTAGCTGAGATAGGCCGTCTCATAAGATCACAGAGGTAGCGTGGAGCTTGACCTAAAAACGTTTTACACGTAAGAAAAAGAATTTTAAACTGAATTCGAGCAGTTAGAGGAAGCCAATGAAGGTCTTGAGTCATGAAAGTCGAAATATGGGAGAAACGAGGTAGGCGGGCAATTAAACGAGCAGCAGAATTAAGTACTGATTGCAGTGGAGCCAGGCGGAGTTTTGGTAGGCCCATAAGTAACGAGTTATAGTAGTCAATGTGTACCACTGAAAGCTAATTTTGCGCCCCTCTGGTGCTGCGCCCGGGGGGCTGCCCCCTCTGCCCCCCTTCGTTACGCCACTGCATAATACCTACATATTATAATTTTAGTCACAAATTCATATAGCGCCTCCTAAACAGAGACTTCTCAAAAACACTCCGACCTGACAACTCAAAATTTGATGGCGACATACATCGTGTTTTCTATAAGACCTACAATTATTGCATCATTATATAATATATTATTCTAGGGTCCTCATATATGTTAGCGCTAAATTTGCTTGGCATTCCGCCAATTCTTTGAACCTTTTAAAAGTAAAATGCGTTAGGGGTGCAAATTACACATGTTTCCCCTATTTGTTGCCCAACCTACCATCTCTGTTCATTCCAGCCTGTAGACATTTGTTGAGTCGACAGGCTCGACATTGGTTACGACGAGACTTGTCCACTGGACAGGCGCCCTCTTCACGCGACTTGCAGATGTATTGTCGATTTCTTCTAATCGACCTCTTCAAATATATCCAACACAAGATTAAATGCAGACGCAGTGAAAAGCTAACTAAGTTATTTACTGTTAATCCATTGCTTATGATTAGCTCCACAATCTATATTGATCTCATTGACGTTTTTCCGGATAATTTAGCCTCTGCAATATTGTACTGTGAGAAGTAGTCCTGTATACTAAAGTTTCTACATCAAATTCAGGCATATATATTCATTCATTCATTCATTCATTCATTCAGAGCATTTATATAGCGCCCCTTCAAGAAACTACTCAGTAGCGCTCCCGGCCCAGCCACGACTAAAGAAAAAAGACTTGAGGGACTTGTAGAACCCTGTCAGATGGCTTACATGTAAAAAACGGAGCTTAAGTGGTAGGTCATTCCAGATGGAAGGGCCAACAACCGAGAAAGCACGGCGCTGCCTAATAGCCAAGCGAGTCCGTGGAACAAGGAACTCACCCCTCGTCGCAGATTATGCAGATCATATATATATATATATATATATATATATATATATATATATATATATATATATATAACGCAGATCATATATATATATATATACATGTATCCATATAGATGACCATACATACAGAAATGCCTAATGCCTATTAATTTCAAACAGTATCGTTGATTCGCCGAATCTCTGCACCAAAAATATCTGCAATATAATCAGAGTCGGAGATTCTCCATTGATTGTCTTCATTTTCTCGTTGTTTTTGTACTTAATAACTGAAACAAATTAAGACCGAATGCTGAGGGTAACAAATTAGAAATAGCAAAAATTAAACGCCAGTGTATTCAGGACCTTATTAAGAATTGGCACTTAATTGCTGTTTTATACGTGTTATCCGTACTGGGTTGCCGGTAGCACTGGTTCTTAAAATGCAACGTTTTTTACGTTCCCTCATTACAGGACAAATAGGCATAGGCTTATATTTGGCCCATACTTATGATCTATTGTAAGCAACCACACATCTTTCCCTTGAATTAGAGCCTGTATTCCATACGAAACTGCAGTATACTTTTATAATTGAGTAGATCTACATACCTTGAAGAAACCAGCACACCTGGAAATAAAACAATAGGATCGTTATTGTAGGCCCTAATAGAAAGCTCGAAACTAAACATAGCGCTACTTAAAGACTAAACACATAACAATAGGTTATGCACAAGCGCTGCGTCAAGTCAGTGGGAATGTTGAGTGAAGAAGAGTACGAAGAAGAAGATCCGGTTGCCGTCAGTCCAGAGGGAAAGTAGTCAGAGTATAGGCGATATGCTGGGTTAGGCTTGTCCCTCACAAATTACTACGTTAAGTAAAAGAACCGACACAGTGAACTATAGACTATTATACAAACGGGAACTTCTGTCATGACAAGTTTTCACTGTAAACGAAATTGTGCCTTTCTTAAGTCTGAGCTAAAAAAAAAACTCGATATATATATATAAAATATATAATTATTATATAATTAGGCCTATAGCTGTTGCTAACCAATTAGGAAGGATTGCCGTGGTATACAGGAATCGAGTTTCATTAACTAATATAGGCCTATATACATATTTCGTTCAACAATTTTTACAATATAGGCTAATTAAAAAACTTTAGTCAAGGACTTCAAGCTGTACCGATTCAATGTAGGCCTACATAGTCCAACTCTAGAATTTTAAACTGGAAAAATCCTTACCCATCGCAGGCATATATTCCATAGTGTTTGCCAGACGAGTTATCACGACAGACACTGCATGGAATATCCGTTAGAATGCGACCTGTCGTCAACAAATCAAATAGAATCAATCGTTTTACAGCGCGTAGGCCTACGTATGCAGGATGATGCGAAAACAAAATAACAACAAAAAGAATCTTGTAAAGCAAACATCGGAATATTTATAACGAATTCTACTGTGGCATTATTTATATCATTTTCTTTTATTACATTTAGGCCCACTATAATGACAATTAGATGCTTTTTAGCGCATAGAACCTACATGGACATTTTATATAACCCTTTAGGAATCTGTTTGCTCCGATTCGCTCCGTAGAAAATTTTAAATGGAAGGATCAGCTATTATGTTTCAACTCAGAAAAGTAAATTTCTCTGTGGAATGCATGCATTCACTCATTCAGGCATGGAAGAGAACATCCCTTAACTTAAATAATCTATGGGACTTAAGGTTTAGGTCAACGACTTTAGGTCGTGCAGTAATGTCATTCATAATAGTATGTGCATATAGGCCTAATAATTATGTGGCGATGACAATAGGCCTATGCACTAAAGGCTCTGTCTATACTGATGAATAAGTCTAACGGGTTCCAGTTACGCAGCGCTTGAGTGGATTCAGCGTCTTCCGTGCACAATTACAGCTTACGCAACTGGAGAAGAACGCAAGAACCTTAAAGGCTTCTTTTCGAACAGAGGGCTATGTGAATGAACTATGTCCCTATCGGACACACGGGAGGGTCTTTGTTTCCGATCCTTGTTGAAATTCCCCACTGTGAAAAGTGGTAGAAGGATCGCTTTGAAGTTGCTCAGGAGTCCATGCAATCGTTTAGAGAACACGCCAGACACTCATCTGCAATTACATCGCGTGAAAGGAGAAACAATTCTCTAGTCGATTATAGTCACGCAGCTTTGGCATTCTAACTTGCGTAATCCTTCTTGAAACCAGTGCATTTCTCCACATATTATCCACCACATCTGGACAAATTACACGGTTTACTCGTGTCCATTTAAAAAGAATGCCCTGTCTGTTATGACATTTCGGAAATTAACTCCTTTGATGCTACATTCTGTTACGCTATGACTTTCTCACAGGAAAATTCGCGTATGTGTATTTGAAGCCACTTTGCTCCATGCACGCGCAGGAAACTATAGCAGATATAGCTTGACTTCACACGCACATCAAAAATACATGTTATGGTTAAATGACTCGTCTGATGGATGTACAATAATGTCTGCAATGTATGTATAAGGTACCTGCGGTGAATGAGGCTCAGGCCTATCTATATATTATGCCATATGCTGTTTTCGATCTGACACATACCGAAGACCATTAATTTTGACTCTTCAAAATTCAAATGGTTCTTTGCATGATATCGGGTCATTATGAACGCTGTTGACATAGACTTTTGCAAAGGAAGGGTGGGTGAAATCTCAAGATTGCATATCAGGCCTACATTTAGCCTATACACGCCTTTCACACGTAACTTTTTTCTCTGCATGTCTGTGAGCATAACAGAATTTTAAGTAAAAGGTCTGTTCCCACACACTTGCAAGAAACACAACGGTATTGTAAACGTACACCTGTTCCTCTGCATATTGTAGGCAAACACAAACACAAATATATTATGATTTCAACGTAACAGAACATTTTTAAGAAGCCACTCGAGGTCCTATCAAAGGCACTCAGCAAATGGTCATCGGTCAAATTGAAAAGGATGTGTCTTTAATGTTCGAGAAATATGTAAATGACAAATATTGCGATTGGGGGCTCAGTTGGAGCCGGAGATTACGAAACAAATTCTGCGCTGGCGGGATTTGAACCTCCGACCTCTCGATTGAAAGCCAAGCACGCTCTCTATTAGACTATTGCCTACCTCTTCGGGTGAATAGGCTTTTATTGCGCATCTTCACAATGCATCAGTGTAGCAAGCACATATTGTGAACGCAGAGATGAAATAGGGTTCCTACTTTCTTACCTTTTTACTCTCTCCTTTACTTGCACTTCCACTCTCCTTATCTACCTTTGCTGGTCAAGAGAAATTGCTTATTTGCACCCTCAGTTAAGGTGTTATAACTTATAATGTTTGATATTGCATTATAACATTTATAACATTGATACTGCAAAGTTAAGTTTAGTCAAGTCAAAGATTGTAATTGTATCTATTGCTTATTGATGAGTACAAATGACTGTAACATTAATCGCCATCCACTCAACTTAGTTGGTAATTAAGGAGTCCTAATTAGTTGGACCTATTAATAGGTCCTCCTTTTTTCCCCAACGAAGAACTGTTTCTGTTTAAAAAATGCAATTACAGGATTTGTGATGTTCTTTTGTTGGGCCAATAAAATATTGATTGATCGATTGATTAAATAAGAAGATCCTGATGGTACCTTCAGTACACACCGAGAGGTAGCCATTTTCTTAGCTTCGGTGGGTTTTGATGATGAGTGGCCAGTCTCCCGCTGTTTGCCCTATCCTTCTTATCTGAGTCGCTCCCCCGCTTCTCAGAAACGGACCTGTGTCTTACCGTGTCTTAAGAATGATGACTTTGATGCTCAATAGATCGATACGCATATCGTGCAATTGTCCTGCAGGTCATACTCCAGTTTATCTCATGAGGAAGCTATGTCGATCTATATCCAACTTATCCTTTTATCAAAGATAGCTGATGTACATGTCGGGATCAGCATAATCACGATCTTGATTGAGGATAACTCCCTCCTGTGCAGTAACACACGGAGTTAAGTAGTTTCACTCCACGAACTCGCTCAATACCGTACTCTAATTGCGTTAAAACCAATATGAAACTCTGGCATGCATTACATATGCACCAGGGTTGACTATGGAAAGACCATTAACGCAAGCTTAACTATACTTCCAGCATCAATCACATATACACAGTATACAGGCTTTAGATTTACAAACGTTCGTAGATCCGCCGCCTGTGTTTAAGGTTGTGGCTTGGCTAATCGGTGGTAGCCTATATCTAGGTTTGGACAAATATCCAGTTTCACATGATAGGAACTGTGCTCGTTACCCATGGGCCATGCGAGAAGGCTTTGACTTTAAGACCTTGACGCTTACGCGTAATTGTCTTGCAGGCTATACTTTGTCTTATCTCAGGAAGATACGCAGCTCAGTCTCTTCCATTCCTGGCCGCAGATTTCTGCGCTCTGCTTCACAAGGTCATCTGGTTGTCTCGTCGACCCGAATTTCCGCGGCCAAGCGTAGACGTTTTGCTGTCCATCTCTTTGGAAGAAGCTACCTAGAACCCTGCGACTCCTGTAATATTCTTGGTCTCGTGTTTGTCTGTTTTCCTGTAAGTGCTTGAAAACCATTATATTCGATCGTGATACCTTTTGTGAGGCAGGGAGCACCGCAGATGTATTTTGTTTCTAAAGTGCCTCTATATAAATTGGCGATTATAGTTACAATTCCTGTGAAGTTTCGAACCCTTGACCTTTGAAAAGCTCTTCTTATATCACAATCCCATAGACCATAGGGTAACACTTTATGCATAAAATTATATATCTGATACACAATATCATGGTATATACTTGTTATTACATAAAATACTAAATCACAATGCAATTAAAAATAGTTGCCATAATATTATATATTGCGAATTAAATACCACAATATCATAGCAACATACTGCACATAATTATGAAATATATAATTTAATGTATCATTTTTAATGTTTAATGTACAATAGATAATAATATTATTATGACTATATATAATTGATTATTATAATTCAATATATGCTGTATAATATACAGACCGATGTAGACCTATACGAGAATTGTATATTGTAAATAATAATAATAACAATAACGACAATTTATTTGGCGCCGTAACACAGCCATGCCTACAAAAAAACTATGACATCAAGCGGAGTAAGCCTAAGTGAACAGAGACCCCCACAAAAACGAACTGAAACATCAATCGGTGTATACGTTATGTATGTATGTATGTATGTATGTATGTATGTATGTATGTATGTATGTATGTATGTATGTATGTATGTATGTATGTATGTATGTATGTATGTATGTATGTATGTATGTATGTATGTATGTATGTATGTATGTATGTATGTATGTATGTATGTATGTATGTATGTATGTATGTATGTATGTATGTATGTATGTATGTATGTATGTATGTATGTATGTATGTATGTATGTATGTATGTATGTATGTATGTATGTATGTATGTATGTATGTATGTATGTATGTATGTATGTATGCATGTATGCATGTATGTATGTATGAGCACTTGTTATAGCGCCCCTTCAAGATTTCTACTCAGAGGCGCTCCCGACTACAGCGCGGACACTGAATCGGAGTTTCACGCCGAAGCGCATGAGCAACTGCGAGTAAAGGACTTGCCCAGGGTCCCTACGCGGCGGCTTGAGGTGGATTCGAACCCGCAACCCTCCGGCTGCAAGGCACCGAACATACCCCTACACCACCGCGCCCCACATGGTTATGGTGAACAGGTAACTCTTTAGTTTAGCCTTGTTGGATGCAACCGAGTCAGCAGAGCGGATTGTAGGAGGGACTGTTAAATGTGTAGTCTAAGTCCTATTAGAATTATAAGCGTGTAAAAGCACAGCGAGTTTGTTCGACACTTGGTCCAGGGCTTTACAAAATCTCAATTGCTAAACCATTTAAGTTTACTTTTGCACTTTCTAGAAACAAAAATCTCACTTGAGCAAGTCGAGTTTGGCGCCAGTTTGTTCATGGCTTATATCGCTCGATCGGATCTCCTATACAACTTCTTTGGCACCGAAAATATCAATCAATATCCACTCGATTTTATTATGAAATCTGTACTCTGCGAAACGGCCTTTCTCGATCTATTAGGTAATTGTTTGGTTCGGCGTCTATCTCCGATTATTTTAGTCTGACGTATTCATGAAACCGAACCCGTGACCGCAGACTTGCGCGTGACTTGACTTCTACGAGTGAAACGACTGCTTGATGTTTCCTCAGCTGTTGTCGGGACTTTTTGTCACTTTGTCAATAAGACTTCGAAGTCGATTTACTGACAACACGACGATGATTTATAGCGACGAATCACTCACCTCTAATGAGCACCAAGGCCCATCGCTGGTCCGCCCCTATGATTCGCTTCGTTGATTTCCCCCGCCCTGTCTTCGTCATGCTCCTGGGTTCTCCTCCTCCTTATCACCATCCTTCTCCTGCTCCTAATCCTCCTTCTGCTTCGTCGCTTGACGCCGCGACGCCCCGCGCATCTGAGTCCCCACTTCATAAAGTTATCTGTCTGAAGGTGTCGGGCATTAGTGCACCTTTACAGGTGTTGCGATGATTGGCAAATATCGGAGTGGTTACGGTCTTCGTTCGCCTGGCAGCAAGCGTCGCGTCTCCGGTCTTAACCACCCGGCGTGAACTTCACAATTAAAGCAATTGAAGACGACTATTACGGACGCTACCGTAGCAAGCACTATGCCTCCGGCCCTGGCTGGCCCCCGCGCTCACAGCAGACTCTCACGGTGACTTATGAAACCCAATATTGGAGGGGGTGGACAATATGTGTCTCAATCAACGTCATGTACGGCACTCCAAATCGTCGACGGGTGACGAGCGAAGGAGGTCCGTGAAGTGGATGTCAATTAGGGCGGTCAGTCGGAAATTCTGTTAGTTGAAAGTCGAGCCATTGTTGACGGCTGTGTTTGGAAATCGTTTATCGTCGGCTTCTTATAGTTACTTCGCTCGTCCTGTTAAATGGTTCAAATCCTCCGCCTTAAGGCACGTTTTAACTAGCGAGAAGAAGAGCGGGGAGGAGGAGGAACAACAGGAGACCGAGGAGGAAGACAAGGAAGAGGAGGAGGAGGAGGAGGAGGAGGAGGAGAAGGAAGAGAAGGAGGAAGAGAATGAGAAGGAAGAAGAGGACCATGGATTGAAGGAGGAACTGAATGAGAATCAAGAGGCGTTGGTGACATCTGTTAAAGACCATATCCAATGGTTTTGGTGCATGGACAATCGGACGCATACAGAGTACACGCGGATGTCTAAACGATGACCAAATTGACCATGCTATGTTCAATTGTTCATAGGGTGTTGTTACAACGGTAGCAGACTTCCAGTGCCCTACGTTTCGTAATAATTATTATGATTTTTCCACTTGTTCAGAAACTGGTCTCTTATTCCTATTCTGGGTCAATCAATGTAAGAAAATATTCAGTGAACATAGACGTACAAACGCGACATTAAAAATATGCTCTCCGAAATCGTCTTAAATGCGTCCTGGTGGTGTTGGCATTCAACTAGAAACGTTCTAAAGCGCTACTTAAACAAAAGGGAATGCAGGATAAAACAACGCAGAATTGATTGCCATTTTATAGGCCGTAAGGCCCGTAACTGTAGTCTATGGGCCTAAACGTAAGAAGCCATAATTATTCACATGCATAAAGTGTCGAATTAGTTTTAAATAACTATTGTTGTACGAATAAGAGCAGAATAATTTTCAAAACAATATTGCATCATGAAGAGCGCCGCATAGGTCTTCGTTTTAAATATATAGTGTTACTATGAATAAAGTGACTGATAAGTTTAAAATAAATTTTATAGCACGAATAAAGTGACTAATAGGTTCAAACTAAATTTTATGGCACTAATAAAGTGGTGACTAATAAGTTTTAAATAAATACTAGCCTATGGCATGAAAAAGTGACTAATAAGTTTTAAATAAACATTATAGCATGAGAAGAGTGATTTGAGACGCGTATCTGAGGTTTTCAACAAACATAAGAAGACCACCTGTTTTACTTATTGGGTTGTTATGATTTGTTCTCTTTCCTCACCTTTTTCTCTTAAACTAGGTCAAGACATAGGTCACGCCCTTGGTCACGTCTCCCGTCTTGTGGCCCATGGGTCATCGGTGCATTTACGTAATCGTTCTCGTTGAGCGGATCGCAGACGTCTTAATAATCCGATGCTTTTGAGGAAGCGGAGGTGTTGCTTCGTGTAGGGTGTTTCCATCGCCCAGCTAATTGCCTGTAGCCGCGCAGACGGACTGTTGTCGACGGAGAATGTGCGCCGTAAGATTAGTATACATGTAGTTGTCGACTGTGGGAATGTCGCGTTTAAGTTGCTGCATTCTATGCAACAGTCTGTGTACTTTGACTGGGACGTATAGTGTACGTGTCATAATCCGAGACCACTGAATAGTTCGTCGTCTTTAGGCGCGGTGCATCTGGCTTTAGAAAAGCGAGTCAGAATGTCATCGGAACAGTCACATAAGGCTATTATCTGCGTAGGTCTTCGTATGCACGGTGAGTGGAACACTCGACGCCGGTTTCCACGGTTCTTCAACGAACTCCGACGATAACTCCAAAGAATGCAAGTGGTGACTGCGCTTCTATGTGCAGGTTAACATACCGCATTGGCCTAGACAGCAGCGGGCGTGTGAATCAAACGAGCGTAAGTGGGGTCACGCGGTGCGGCGAACTTATGCCAAAGACGGCGGCGGATAGTTTGAAAAAAGTCAAAGTCTTTTGTGCCCATTGTCCGTTCGATACACATCGTCTGCACAGCCGAGCAATTAAATCGCAGATTTTTATAGACTTTCCTGCGAACTAGATGTTTACTTTTCTCAATCACACAAACCACAAAAACATGTCTGGCGAGATTTGCCATAATATGACACGTTTACCAGTGATGGGCACTTTTAACTACTGTAGTTACTAACTAGTAGTTATAACTACTACAAAGGTAGTTGTCTAGTAGTTATAACTACTTTTAAAGAAGTAGTTTTACAAATAGTTATAACTATTTTTATCAAGTAGTTTGTAGTTAATAACTACACTATTTTATTAACTACATTTTTTCCTATTTACGGACATTGTCCATAGACATTATAAATTTATAAGTGATAGCTCCTGTCCTTTGTTAGTTTATTTGATATATGCAGTTATTCATTATAATTTTAGATTTGTCACATTATTTGTTTGTGACCTTTTTTATTACTTGTGTTGAATATCAGTAATTAATGCAGATAATAAATTCTCACACTACGTGGTGAATATCAGTGTCCCATAACATAACTTTAGAAAAGTAGTTTGAAAAGTAGTTACCTACTTATCTGGTAGTTACCAAAACTAGTTATAACTACTTGTCATCTAAAGTAGTTAAACAGTAGTTATAACTACTTATTTTGAAAGTAGTTAGGAAGTAGTTTTAACTACTAGTTAAGTAGTGTGTGCCCATCACTGACGTTTACATGCATGCAATGTTATGCAATGCAATGCAACACGTGACTGCATTACAGTGCATCACATTACATGTCAGCACACTGTATTCCATTACCATCGATGATGTATAAATATTGTCTAAGACCATATCAAATCTCAAATTTCTAATTAGAACCACTAAAGCATAAATCTTAACTACTCTTCTTAATGCTTATGGAAATGACGGTTCGTGTCCAGCCAAGTTCGCCCCTGGTGATGTATAAATATTGTCTAAGACCATATCAAATCTCAAATTTCTAAGAAACTGATGAACACTTTTTTGATTCAATGTGTACTAAAAGCAACTGGGAAACCAATGCAGCTCGTCGTAAAAGCGTTAGCACAGGTTAGGGTTCTACAAGTCCTTCGAGTCTTTATTCTTTAGTCGTAGCTGGGCCGGGATTGCACCTGAGTAGGTTCTTCAAGGGCCGCTATATAAATGCTCTTAATGAATGAATGAATGAATGAGTATATAGGCTGAAACAACGCATGCAAGACTATCATTTTAAGGCCTATACCAGATGAAATATATAATCCTAAGCGTAGTAAGTCCTATTGAAATGTTATCAGCTAAATAGACCAATTGTTTTATTTATACACCAGCCTCAAAGAACGCATTAAGTAGCATCAGTGGCATTTTGAGCGATATTTCAGTGAAAGTGACCATCCCCAGACTTATTTTATAAGTAGTAGTCTTATGATGTGCATACGACCCTGGCATGCATACTGGAGCGAGGCAGCATAAATCGCTAATTGTACCTGAATGTATGAGCATTCACTAAGTAACAGTGAGCATTCACTGAATACAGTGACCATTCACTGAATACCAAGAATTCTGAATCTGGTCCGCCATCCTTCCCGTAGGTCCGGTATATGAGTATATAACTAGTAGCATAGTTGTAGGAGGTGGGAGGGCAGGGGCATTTGCCCTTCCCAAAAAGGTATGTTTGTATTTGGCTTCCGATCGTCTGCAGACGATAGAAGCAAAGCCTCAAGTTAACAGTATTCAATGAAACAGGTATATGCCCGAAAAAACACTAATTACTACTGCTGTGGTTGTTATCGTTGTATTTTAGCTGCTTCTATGTTGTGAGGACTGAATACTGACAAGAAGAATACAAAATAAAATACTTTGCAAACGCAGTTGTGGTTCGACCACTTATGCAGTATCAGCTCAGGAGTCAGGAGTGAGTAGCCTACGTGCAAAGTCGTGCATACATAATTTATATAGCGCATCTATTGTGTTACACACACAATTTGCTACTCAAATGCAACGTGCTGGGCACCGACTTATTCACGAGCGCTGCGTCGTGTCCAAGTGATGATTTAGTTGATAATTAATAATGATTGAAGGTTGATTGCATATATGCGCTCTAAATAAGTGGCCTTTTATGGCTTCATATTTTGTGTATGTCTAATGTCTGGCTTTCTGCTTCGTTGAATTGGCAACCGTGACATTCATGCGTTTCTACAAATGTTCGCCAAGGCTACTCTGGTCACTTCGGCACTTCATTACGTTTGCTGACCGCCCAACGGGGTCACCCATGCAAGAAATCGTCAGGCTACGGTTCATCTCCCATTGACCACGCTTCCTTCATCAAGATTTTCCGGTGTTTGAGTGCGTGATGAGGGACATCCCGCCGAAGTGAGTGATTGACGGGAACTATGCGCTGTGGACTCAGTGGTTGGCTGTAGCAGGTGGTCACGCTGGTCGCCGCGGGAGCCTCATTTATAGAGACCTCTGCTTATCATCATGCATATACATCTCTAAAGTACTGTAGCTCACGTCGTTGCTTCATGCGTGTTTCACGCAACCATGCGTGCCCTGCATAGGAACATAAAGTGAAAACGACGGAGAAATCCCATGGGAGATCAATTTGCACGCTGTAAAAGAGACTTAATTCTTGCCTGAGTCGTCTCATGTACATTGGCTAATTTCTAGCGGGCTTTGTTGCACTTTGTTCCGGATCAGTTGACGTAATTTCTTAACTCTTCCCTCATCCAAGCCGTCCTCTGACTGAATAACGCGGCTCTACTCAGGCGAAAAGCAACACGCCACCTGGTTCAGATTACCACAGATTCCGTGGAAGATTTCAAGAGAACTTCCTTAACACGCCGGAGATTCCTATAATAATTACCATTATCATTCATTCAGCATCATCGTCATCATCGTCATCATCATCATCATCGTCACCACGATCCTAATCATCATCGTCATCGACGTCGTATCATATTATTATTTCCACCATCGTCATCATAATGGTAATCGTCGTCTCGTTGTCGTCATCATCATCATAATTTTCATGATCATCGTCGTCGTAGTCATCTTTATAAGAATCACTCGCAGGGATGGGCAAATTACTTGGAAAAATGTAATTGAATTACAAATTAGAAATTACTTTGGGACATGAAATGTAATTTCAAATTATAAAATACATGGAAATGTAATTGAATTACAAATAACAAATTACAAATTGGGCAATTTCAAGTAATTTCAATTACTGCCCATCCCTGAGAATCAGTTGTATGAATATCTCATTGTTGTGCAGAAGGGTAAGCATGAAATATTTATCTTCGGGTC
The DNA here is from genome assembly GCA_020284085.1 of Aporrectodea caliginosa. Classification (NCBI taxonomy): domain Eukaryota; kingdom Metazoa; phylum Annelida; class Clitellata; order Crassiclitellata; family Lumbricidae; genus Aporrectodea; species Aporrectodea caliginosa. The sequence continues at coordinate 371,574 of JACEVL010001026.1, forward strand.
CTCTGATTACTGTTTTCTTTAAATCAACTGTTACTTTATGTAAATATCATAAAACTTGTCCAAAGTCACTATGCTGCTATGTTAGATTGTGTCGCTTGAGAGACCGCTTTAGACGACTAGTTAAATGCAAGCACTTCACGTGTCCTACCCATCAGTGTACGATTAGTATTTAGTAGAAGAGGAGACTGTAGTCTGCCATCTCAAAGGAAGGTTCAAGTTTTCCACGGCACTTTTATTTCGACGTCTGAATAATGCACACAAGGTCCTAGCACGCCAATCTACGTGTTCGGGGACTATGTGGTGACATGGCGATGCAAGCGGAAGAACTATGTAGGGGAACTAATCCGGCCACGTGAAAAGAGCTAGAGAAAATTTAAAGCCCATACCGGAGCGCGCGAAGACGGATATATAAACAAGTTATATGCCTACAGCTGGACGATTGAAAACGGCCTTCGAAAACGTCTAGTTGAATAACTTATTAGAAGCATTTAAAACTGTTAAAATACACCAAAAGAATTCTTAAATGTTTATTTTGTATTTCTGGTTCCATAATTCGCACCCGGCACCCCATACTCAAAATCTGTCAGGTTTCTACCCACCTTCCAAAACGATCCAGACTCCCCATGATGATCTTTGTACAACAAAATGCGGTTAGCAGTTGGTTTTTCAATAAAGGATATACTTACTTACTTACTTACTTACTTACATACTTCAAATCCGCCATCTTAGGTACCGCCAAGGTTTTATCTTCACTACTTATAACCACATATTGCATCAATATATCTCGCAACTGTTTTCCAAATAGTTACTTCACAAATATATCCACCTGTCTTACATGATGAAGAAACTCAGAAAAATTCATAATTTAATAGGTACAATTACGTCTTCATTAATTGGCCTACATCAAAACGCTTATCATGCACATATGCATGCAGGCTAGCGCAAAGTAGCCCTAATAAGTAAAAGCGTGTCTCTTGTTTTAGGAAAATGCACACTTACATTTATAATAGGCCTATTGTATTATTTGTAACATATAAATATTATCTGTAAAAACCGTTACCAAAGTTGCGATACCAATTACATAAATTAAACAACCTAAAACGTCGTCTTAATAATCTTCATAAATCTAAGCGCACGCCTATAGGACTAAGACAAATCACTGATAAATGCGATAAAATTACTTCTTAAGATAATGCAGAAATGTTGGCATAGTTAAGCGGTCGTTACTCTGCTTTGTTCGCTCTAGTATGTAGACATTAGTACTCTGATAGGTGGTCGTCGATTGACCTTGCATGACCTTCTTAGCACTTCATTCAGATGATTAACTTCTGCGTTCATGTTGCTTTCATCGGCGATAGAAGGGATGTCGATGAAAAATCTCCTTGTGCTGTGGATAGACATGATGTCGATAAGAATTTTCTCTATGTTGGCAAAATCCATATCATCCATGCAGGTTAAGTCAAACACACGCAGCTTGTTGAACTTCGCCATGATCCTCAGAATTTCGCAGATCTCGTCAACGGTCAGTGTAGAGAATTCCAATCCAAGGTTTTCGAGCGTCGGTGCCTGCTTCTGCAGAAATCTGCATAAGCTCGGAAAGTGGATGTCGCAGAAGTACGAGGTAACGAACAGGTTCTTGAAAGCCAAGTCTGACCTGTTTGCCATGAAGTTCCAGTCTTCTTCCGTGAAGGTGCAGTGACGGAGTCGTAGTTCTTCCACTGGAGGCAAAGGAAAACTGGTCAATGTCCCTGCAAGCTGAAAACGCTTTAATCCAATCTTCTGAAGCTTAGGATGGTGGCTTAACAATCTCGAAACACCTGGTGCCACGTCCTCTATTAACCAGTCGTTTGTGGATTCTTGACGCAGATAAATATCAGTCAGGTTGCAACATGGCGACAAAACACGATCCAACTCATCCAAGTCCTCAACTGACCAAGTTGTCTTCTTTATATCAACAGAATATATAACCTAAAACATTAAAATGCTATAAAGTGTTCAAGAACTAAGAATACTACAGACGTGACATAATTATTATACGTTTAGAAGATTTTGCCACAGCATCCGTGGAATAAAATAAATGATGCGCCTTGATGCGATGTCTAAACTTGTCTCTTTTAACCCTAGAACAACCAATATATTTTGCATCCACTGACTACCAGTGGGGTCAAAATTACCCCATACCATTTATCATTGTGATGTATGAATAAAACTTAATTTTTTTTAAAATTTGTTTTCATTCAAGTACGGATAGCTTCTTTTCACATTAGTTTTGTCTTAAAACCTGCCCTGTCCTACTACTCTGTGTCCTGAAATAATGCAGGACAACGCATACCATTTTAGCGGTTTTCGAACAGTATGAAAACAAGCGTACTTTGTCTCTAACTGCAAACATGGAGTACAGTTTTCGCGACCCTTGGCATCCTAACTCAGGCACAAGTTTCTTGCAAATCTTTATTGTATTGTATATTGTATTGTATTAAAACATTTATAAAGCGCCTCTAGTAGGGTGTACCGTTCAGAGGCGCTGCAAGCTGGCAAAGCCACGAGAGAAGAAATAGGTTTTGAGAAATGCAAAGGAGGAGAAGGGGTTACCAGCTAAAATTTGAGAGCGAATGGTTTCTAACAGAGTCTTGAGATAACTTTTGCAACAGACCAAGTCTGGCAAGAAAATGTCATAGGCAACGTTTCTACCTAAACCTTGCATGTCTCGTACAAGGTCAAAAACCACACGTTCTCCTTGGGTTTGCTTCCTTTCCTGACCTTTTTGTCTCCCAATTTAAAATTTCCAGATGATAAACATATGATATATTGATGTCAGGGGCTTAATTGTTCACAAACAGCATTTCCTATTTACATATTTTTCACAATTTCTATTAGGCAAATTTAATTCCTATTTAGCATCATCATTTGGGGTCAAATTGACCCCAGTGGTAGTCAGTGTATAAAGTCGTTATGAGCGACATCTGGTGAGATGAAATGGTAAAAAAATGACAGAATCTTAAAAAGATTGGTCACATGTACAAAGTCAAAAAAAATCATAACAATTCTTCATGTATTGTTGAAGTGGTGAGGAACGGAAAATCGTTTGGGGTCATTTTGACCCCAGTGGTAGTTCCAGGGTTAAGGCAATGACTCTAAAAAACAACTTTACTGAGTCAATATATATATATTTTTTTCGTTTATTGGAAAAACATGTTGACACACCGCAACAAGTTACAAGTTACAAAGAAGACAGTACTGTGATTGGATGAAAAAGGAAGAGTTAAAAAGTGAAGCCAAGGATCATTAAAACGTTGGTAGAGCTGCCGAAAACACGAGTGGGTGTTAAGGATAACCGTTCGTGGAGTGTGCGTGGGATAAAAATCTGATCGTCTATGGATGGAAAATCCGAGGACTTGAGGCGTCGTTCGATGGCGGAGAGCGTCCACGCAGCAGGCCTGGCGCGTTCCATGCGTCAGCTCCTGTCTGGGTCCCAACGATGAAGTAGCCCAGCCAGGGCGAAGGCTGAAGAAGGTCACTGAGGTGGCGTTCGACCAAAGGCGGCGGCATCGGCTGTCGGCCACCGTGCTGGCGGTTGTCCGGTCACGCTCCAACCCGACGCTATCAGCTCCGACGACCGGCCACACAAGGACGAAGGTTGCAGCAGGTCACTGTGGTGGCGTTGATGGTTGCGTTCACAGGCTGATCGTTGTTCGCGTTCCTCCACAGACGGCCGGCCAGCGCTACCGTACAGGTGGTCGTCCGGTCACGCTCCATTGAACCGTGACCAGCCGCCATTGGCCTCGACGATCAGCCACGAAAAACATCCAAAATGTTGTTAAAGATTTCGCTATTTCAGATATTATTAGCGAAATCTCATGCAGACTGGCGTTATCCTGCTCTCATCACAAGCGCTTCAGCAGCTGTCGATGTAATCCGTAGGAAATCGCGCAAAACATGTGTTTAGGGAACACTGCGCGTGTGGCAGCCTATTAGGCGCCCATCCCAATCAATGTTAACGAAGAAATAGTCTATCCTAGTTTGAAAATGACTCTACCCTGTGTAGCCTACCTGTACTTTTTAATAGTTCTATCTTTACCTTCTACTAGAGTCTATTTTGAAGTAGCCCTATATAACCAGTACCAGTTGCCAGTACCAGTGCCGATAATTCATATTTTCATTAGCATTTTCTGTAACCTTTTTCAATACTCAGTCTATGAGCATCTTCAGCTTCAAATGCTTCAAAAATACCAAATCGTATTTTGTACTTGTAAATGCTTATTTATATAGCGCCTCTTCAAAAAAACAATCAGAAAGTGCCCCCGACCTGGTTATACAAGACCACGATCGAATGGAATCAAGTTCCCTCTGATCTACCAGGCAAAGGGTATGGCGGTAAAGACATAACGATCTTAATAATCGAGAGAAAGACAAGAGGTGAATCAAAAAATATTCGTATCTAATTAATTATCACATTTTTCCAACCTTTGGATCGAGATCCTCAAGCAGAAGTAAGATCTCATGTGACTCCAGTTTCAGCAGTGATATCTCTGTCGGTTTGAAGACAATTGGGATCGCAAATGTTTTGTTGAGTTTATGTAGTTCTTTCATAGCCAAGAACTCGGCTACGCTCAATCGGCTGTGGTCGGATAACTCCGGAGACACGAGGACGACATTGTTTCCGTCTGAATGAATAAAATAAGTATACACTTTCTGATGATACATTGTTCAAATTAATAATATCCCTCCTCTTCTTACCGCATCCATCAAATCTTCTTTTTGGTCTTTCCTCTCTTCCTCTGTCGTTCCAAGTTCTTCTGCATATATGTTTATGTCAGATCGTCTATTTCTGTCACTCTGTCATTCTCTAGTTCCGTATTAACATCTCTGGGTCGTTGTTCCTTGTGTACTTTGACATAGCCTTTCTTAACAGCAGGTCTACATTTATCAGTGTAAGACACTGGATAGTCTGTAAGGCTAATAATATTTAGTAAGAACATGGAGTTTAGCTACCTGCAGACATAACGCTGTTAAAAGGTTCCAAACATCCGCTTTCTGTCTCAGCTTGCACTTGCTGAAATGCCGTGTGCATCGAGAACCAAAAATCTACAACAGAGAGGTGACATTTACGGCGTTTAAACTTTAAAGCACATCTTCTCGAAATGCCGGGTGCTGCAGAACAGTAGAATTTACGTGTTTGCTAAATGATACAAGAAAAATTATACAGTTTTTATTTTATTTTGATACCATCATTTTGGCAATGATAGTCATTTCCAGAACAAAGCAGATGATATATTAAAAAATTTCCTTTTCCAAATAGTCAAATATTAAGTCAGAGTTCCTAACTCCTAAGTTCTTGTTGAGCAGATTGGATCGTATAATGTTTAGGGCTAAACCTCGTTTAGAAATCGAAAGTCTGTGAGATTCCCAGAGAACTTTTAAAACTTCCTTATTATTATTATTATTATTATTATTATTATTATTATTATTATTATTATTATTATTATTATTATTATTATAACTAGGCGTATTATTATTATTATATCAAAATCTAGTGTTAAACTGGAAGGGCTATCCCTCTTCCATCTCGGGCATGGGGTCAACAAAAGAGCCGGCGAAGGCCACAGCGTTAAAACGCTGAATTGTCAAAGAAAGTCTTTGAAACAGGAAGGTTGTCTCTCTGACTTCGTCCGTCGCCTTTGTCAGATGATGGCCCAACTCACTGATGAATGCAAGGCCTCTTGAGTTAATGGGACCTAAAGTTTCCAGGGCCAGCGGGATGAAGTCATGTGTGTCTAGAAGGATCTGGTATTTTTATTTTTTCTGTTGTCCGCTATTTCTGCTGCGGCTCCTGCTGTTACGGCCGTTGTCTGCAGGTAGGAAGGCGCTAGCGTGTCGACCACCGTTGCATCCCACACGAGGTTTCGGCCCGCTCTCCATGGTATAAGGGTGGTGCCGTCCGGTCTCTTACCATCCGAGCGCAGCATGCCCCGTGGCTCCTTAACCGCTGGGAAGCCGGCTTTGATTAGACTGCGATTAATCAAGTCGTTGATGGCGGCGTGTCTGGGCACTCGACCAAATCCCAGAGAGCAAGAGAGGCCGTGTGTACCTCTAGCGGTAACCAGTGCGCCGCAAGCGCAGACGTGAGGTTGTTATCCTATTATTATTATTATTATTATTATTATTATTATTATTATTATTATTATTATTATTATTATTATTATTATTTTTTTTATTTTATTTTTATGCCCCGAGGTATACAGGATCCCTCAGGGACTTAGAGATTACTATAGCTGATGTGATTTGTCTGGAGATGACCCTACTCGTCGGTGTCCTGGTTGGCGAAAGTGCCTCGGAACGCGATTGCGTTATAGCGTTGTATTGTTAAGGAGACACGCTGGTAAAGAAATGACGTTTCTCGTGGGTCCCCACTGACCGCACTGAGTTTTTTTCCTAGGTCAGAGAGAAAGGCCTGGCCTTCGTGGTTTATCGGACCCATGGTCTCGAAAGCCAGAGGGATGAAGAAGTGCGTAGCAGAAAGCGGTTGATATTTCTCATGTTTCCGAACTGCTGCTCTTTCGGCCGCCGCTCCAACCGTCCGGGAAGTGTCCGACAAATAAGAAGCGGCCATGGTGTCAGTCACGGTCGCATCCCAGACCAGGCATCGGCCCACCCGCCACGGGACCAGTGTAAGGCCATCGGGTCTTCCGCCGTCAGATCTCATCAAACCGGCTGGTTCCTTAGTTGACGGAAAGCCCGCACGGATCAAGCCTCGATGGACCAAGTCATTCAAGGCTGCGTGTCTAGGGAGTCTGCCTGGACCCAGAACACAAGAGAGCCCGTGTAGGCCATCATCGGCCACTGGGGCGCCACATGGGCATTTGTGTGGTTCGCCCAGGGAGATCCCCAGCCGAAGGCCGACCGCCACCCTGATTGCCTCATCGTCCAACCTAAGTCCGCAATTGGCGATGGGCAAAGCCAGCAACCAGTCGCCGGCGTGTGGGGCCGCAGTCGCCCCAAGGCGTGCCCTGTGACCCGGGTCAGAAAGTCTTTCTTGAAGGTCAGATACAACTCTGTCGAGCATAGGCCTGTCCCAGGCCGACTGTCTATGGGCAGCGCCAATTTCCGGGCATTGCACCGGGCCGATTTCCAGCCATCGGGCACATGCCGTCTCACGTTGTGGATCAGGTGAGGCCATTTCGCCTAGCATGGTGGACTGAAGCCGATCGGTGCCCGCGGCCGAAGCTAAAAAGCGGGAAGTGCCAGCTGTGACACCGATCGAATCCCCAGTCCACCCATCTAGATGGGGAGCGTGGCCTGAAGCCATGCCTCCTCTGTTAAGCGTAGATTCAGGATTTTGGATAGACCCGAACGCAGGACCTCATCATATCGCGCCAACCCAGGGTGGTGAGCACAGGGACAGCATCGCAGGGTGTGGAGCAGCTTAGTAGATCCAAGCGAATACCTCAGAATGATTAAGGCGTCGTCATTTGAAATGTCTTGCATTTTCTCGAGCGCGTTACTGAGGTCCGCCGTGTGTGCAGCAATTGATTCTTCCAGTGCCTCTAGGGTAGAGAGAGGAGCACCTAAAAGCGATGCCCTCCGGGGGCAGGTTTGTGTAAAGCGGCCCAAAAGGTGATGGTTGGCTGCCAGATCCGAGATATGCGAGATTACCTCGCATTTGGCTAGGTTGAGTTGTAGGCCCAGAGATTTGCATTTAAGCTCTAGAAGTGTCACATCTTCTGCCACCGTCTGCAACTTTCCTCCCAAAGAGATGTCGTCCAAATAGCCTAACACGAGAGAGGATGTCATCTCGGTTAGTATGGGTTGAATGGGGAGACAGAAGAGCAGTGGGCCAAGGGGATCACCCTGTTGGGGACCCACCTGAGAGCTTAGAGTGAAAGTACCATATTTCAGATTTGATGGTTCCGAGTAGGCCAAGGAGCAGAAAGGAGCCAGTTCTGGAAGTATTGTGAAGACGGAGAGTAACATTTGGTCTCTGTAGAGGCTATTGAAGGCGTTTGAAAAGTCTAACTTTACGAGGATAGAATCGTCATCCATCTTATCCAGGAATCGCCTAGCGGTGTGCGCCGCCGCCTCACATCCTCCTGCCTCTCCAACCCCCACTTATTATTATTATTATTATTATTATTATTATTATTATTATTATTATTATTTTTTTTTTTTTTTTTGCCCGAGGTAGTTCTATTCCCTCAGGCTATGAAAACTATGTCCGAAGACGTGTATTATTATTATTATTATTATTATTATTATTATTATTATTATTATTATTATTATATACAATAAGCAAATTTATTTCTTCATGAAACCAACAAACTTATTACAGACTGAAAATTATTATTATTATTATTATTATTATTATTATTATTATTATTATTATTATTATTATTATTATTATTATTATTGTTATTATCGTTATTATTATTATTATTATTATTATTATTATTATTATTATTATTATTATTATTATTATTATTATTATTATTATTATTATTATTATTATTATTATTATTATTATTATTAAGCTTATTATTATTAATAATAATAACAATAAACCAAGAGTTAGCTAAGATTCCTCATGTTCTTGAAACAATGTCCGGCGACAATAAAATGAACGTCTGGAACGGTTTATAACATGGATTATTATTGTTGTTGTTATGTAATAATTTGGTAAATTAAACGGCTGAACTTTTCACGTACCTTCATACGTGCTACCAACACTGCTGTGGTACTGAAGAATTTGATTAATTCCAACTGATGGACATGCCGAGTATGGTTTCAGTATCCGGTGGACTTCACAGACAAACCGAAACCTCGATAGCCACATAATTTTGCTGTTTTCCACATCAAACCAACTGGGTCGATTCTCTCCATATTCCGCAACAACTGGCACGAGTCGCCAGGCCAGAGAGAGTAAGTTGGCATTGAGTAGACGGCCAACCAACCAACAAAGCCTATGTGGAAGATGGCACAGAGCGGAATCAACTCCTCTGGTCAGCTCTGCATTCTCTAATATGACGGAAAAGGCTTGCTCTTCCAACGAAACCGGTTTCCGTTGACCACAGAAGATGCAGACTTTCTCTCTCAGATTATCCGTAAATGTAGGCGCATGACAGCCATATGCTTTCTAAAACAACGTCAGACTTTCTTAATGCAATGAAGGCGATGATGTTAGATATTCAGAGCATATATATAAGCTTAGTCCTAAGTATTTAATTACAGCAACTTCAGTTAGGAATACATAAATAAAAAGCTATTGTACATTTTAAAATGCAAATGAAAATCGGAAGCATTCTCTGTTGTGCTGGAAGCTGGGGTAAGATATTAAAGGACTCTGTGAGAGAGTTCCAGAATCATCAGCATCAGATCTTCATCATCATCATCATCATCATCATCATCATCATCCTCATCAATTTCTGGACATCATCATCATCATCATCATCATCATCATCATCATCATCATCATCATCATCATCATCATCATCAACAACAACAACAACAACAACAACAACATCATAACCTTCATCATCGTCATCATTATTTCCGAGTTAGACATGATCTTTCAGAATTTAGAAAATGTCCAGAGAAAAATAACAAAATAAATTTACAAGCCTCAGCTGCTGCAGGCGATCCTAAGATTTTGATATCTGAATTTAAGTGTAGACTTAAGCAGTGATCACTGTCGCCTTTACCTGTGAGCGCTTTTCATGCCAAACATCGCTGTTTAGGCAATTATTCGCATTAAACGGCGGCGGCGACATCTGGGGTTCCATTGGTAGCTAGGATTCGTCGCACGGTCTATGATTAGAAGAAAGCAATTTCTGTAAAGCCGTTCACCTCAGAGCACATGTGGAACTCGTCTGATCTGGAAAGTTGTGTGAATTGGGAAAATGGTTGAAACAATTTCTCATGAGCAACGCTTTAAACTTTTTAAAGCGCAATAGAACAAAGTCAGTGGACGGCTAGTACGAAATCGGTCAAATCCTTTATGAATGAATTTAACTGGATTCGTTTTCTTAGTATTCTTCAGGGTCTAAAGACAGTTTTTTTATATTAAGATCAATTTAAATGTCTGTCTGTTTGTATGTATGTAACAAACCAGTTTATAGCATCCTGTACGTACGTTTCAAGCTCATATGATACTAAGCTTAGATGTGTTGGGAAGAACAAGTTCATTCGTAAGGGGTCGTCCATTAATTGGGAACCCCCCTTGTCAACAACTGTCAAACATTGACGGACCCCCTAAAAAATTATGTCAACAATCCCAGAAACATCCCCCCCCTACAAAGAAGAAACACAAAATAATGTAGAATAATTTTTTTAATTTCTTACACTAAAAAATGCAATCTCGAATTTGAGTTTAGTTTATTACCACCTTTTTAGTAGTATTAAACATTAAGCACTTTTTACATTTTTAGCATTATTTAATGTTTTCGCTACCATTTTGAAGGGTCTTTGTTGATTCATTGGAAAAAATGTGTTGACGTCAAACTGTACCGAACCCCCTGACAACTGTCAAACTTTTCCAAACCCCTCCCCCCTATTTTGTTGACATAATTAATGGACGACCCCTAAGAAAATAATGATCATGTAGTTAAACTGGTGTATAATATATTGTCAATTATCAGCTGTGCTGACAGATGACAATAAGTTCAGAGTTTCTGTCCGTGTTGCATTGGGTACGATGAATGACAACCGTTGAATGAAATACGCAGAACACGGCAAAGCTCACCGACTGGCAGTCTCTTGTAGATGGTGGAAGACGCAGCGTCCAGATATCATTCAGGGCAATCGAATAGGAATACGATAGTAACCGTTTGGATGATCGTTAGTACACCTGTCTGCAGCAACGCTGATGAGAAGTTATTAAGTGTTGCTGTTCCTACACATATAAATAAATGCGCACAAATAAATACGTAAGCTACGAACCGGTTTTAACCGATTGGCGACAGTTTAAGCCATTCCGCGTAATATAAGTAATAGGCCTACTTGTGTGTACATAATTCTAAAAGAGTAGGCCCTATCGTACTGTTTAGTCATAAAATTCATGGTAGAAACCTAAACTGACCTGCGTTGCAACTTTAGTGTCCAACCACGTACGTAGGCCTATAGGATAGGTGGATAGGCCTATGTATGTGTCATGCATCTTACTATCGTTTGGTAAGTTTGTATTTAGGTAGTTCAAGTTCATAGAGAATTGCTGTTGCAGTAATCTAGATCCACAAACTGGAAGCCATGCTGGAATAAAATGCACGAGATAGGCTTACCTTGTTGGCTTGACGTCTCAGCGTAAAGTCGGTTCCATGCTGGCAACTAAGTTAACTCTGAATGTCTAAGGTTGTGGAGTTAATATCTTAAAATTTATCGGTTGTTAGGTTTAGAGTTGGTGTAGTAACTGTTTCGGAATCCGCTGCCTTCGAGTGAGTTGGTAGAAATGGCCACAGAGGCTGAACTCTGACGTCATAAACGCATAACGCAGTTTCAAGATGTCGCAGAAATTATGAGTAAATGAATTCAGAAAGAAGAAAGGGAAAATAAGTAAGGCATGAAAGAAGAAGAGGAAGAATTGGAGGAAGAAGAGAAAAAGGAGGAGGACGAAACAGTAGAGGAGTAGAAGGAGGAAGAGGAAGAAGCGCAATCGTGTGAGCTAGCCCAGAGGTAGCCATGGGAATGAAGCGTCAGCGACTCAATGTTTTCTTAGCCTCAGCATAATATGAGGGCGAGTGCCCAGTCCTCTCCCTCGCCGTCTGATCTTTCCACCGACAGTATGCGGTCAGTGGGAATAAGTCAAATTGAGAAAGTCAAAAGACCTGGTTGAGTACAGAGAGAGATCTGTTGAGACAGCAAAGACTGAAGATTAAAAGGCTGACTGAAATATTGGAACTAGAATGAAAATACACGTAGTCAATACTCAATAGGGAATGATAAAATTGATAATGGAGAATAGTGGCATTAACGCGGGAACCACGAATGCGACGTCGTTCAAATCCTCTAACTGTAGGACGGTGGCGGAGTTTTCAGCTTCAATGGTTCAGTGGATCAGTTAGCAAGTAAACAAGTGTATTAAATTTTTGTCTATTTGTACGTATATATTGCAGAACTCTGTACACAACGCAACAACACAGACAGTCGGACACCGTATCAATCCGCCATCTAATGAGCGTCATCGAATACAGCTGCGATCATCGGAATCTGTCAGTGTCTTTTACCACCGACGAAGGCAGCAACGGATGATAAGGACTGACTGTGGAGCCTCTGACCCACGTAAGCTTATGTGGTATAAGAGCCTGCCAATGTCTTTGTACTACCGACTAAGAAAAACGGGGGGGGGGTGAGACCCGTTGGAACCGTGACCCGCGTGAGTGGAATAACCTTTGACATCTCTTTAGAGGATTGAGATTCTTCACAATTTCTGCAAACAATGGAAACTCTATCCGTTGTCTAACTTTACGCAGAGTCTTAGCACTTGCAATGTCAACTGACGAGCATCCTACAAGCAGCACCTACGATGACCTTGAGGCTCAAACGCTGCAAAGACATTGCATCGCATTACATTATGCAAGCCTATGCAAATATGCATGTATACGTCCGCATATGTAGGCTACTCTCTGAAGAGTCTCTCTGAAGAGTCTCTCTGAAGAGGCGCTACTTATACAGTAACAATTACCAATAATTACAGTTACCAATAGTTACAATTACCTTGTACGTGTGTCATCGTAATATCGGTTTGAGTTTTGGTTGAGGCAGCTTAAACATAATTATCAACATTCGCAGCTTTAGTAAAGGGCCTAAAGTATGTTGCAAATCGGGTTCAACTGTAGTTCACCTCATAGTCGTTTACCCCTTTCGTTTGGCGTCTCAATGTAGGATCGGTCCTAGAGCAATCACAGAAATTCAAAAATACGAACATTTGTATCACCGGTCATAGCACTGTCTTCCCATAGAAAGGCGAGTAATTTTAAGAGCCGCCTAATGGTAAACAAGACTCAGTCAACCACACTATCTTCGCTTAAACCCTGACACCGAAGCATAGTTATCAGCCCGAATGCATTTTTGTCGCTGGTCCTAGACTCTGGAGCTTTTTTGAGGCAAACGTTCGCTTTGCAAACTCTGGTTTAGTCTCAAGATTTCTAGACTGTAAAGTTGTAAACGCGCCTATTCCTGGAATCACTTTCTTCGTAGGCTGTTTCCGTGTCCTTTGGAATATCCCTCTTGGCTCTCGACAGAAATTAAGAAACATGACCGGACGAGTTTCTTTCGGTTTACTTTTTTTATAATGAAGCAAACAAAAATTTCAAACTTCTGAAAGCTTCGCTGGTGCAAACCCGAAACGACCAAAAGCTCGTTGGTCACGTGTGATACTTTCATAATTGTATGGCTCATTTCTATGCAACAAACCTTCTAAATATTTTTGTTCAAATCATCATGCAAAAGCCCCCATACAAGATGACAACAGTCTTGTCTATATCCACCGTACATAGGCCTACTACCTACTGATGTCAACTGCACTCAACTATAAGACAAAAACAATCAGGCATGTGCATGTTAGGTCAAAAATGTAATCTTGAGTCGACGAGTTTACGTTCAGTATCATATTATGCTATTCGTGCTAATTACAAAGGATACACGGTGTCCAAGAAAACTTCGAAGCCATACACGGTAAAATCATAGTGCTCATATCCATATACAAAACATAATTATGTTATTATAAAAAAATATAGGCTAGTTAAACGTATATAATACTATGTAAGCAAGTATAAAATAAATGAGTACTTTTAAAAAGTTTACAGTTACATCACATTTTCAGACAAGGAATACGCATGGTTCACAAAAACGTTACAAAAACTATCAGGAAACACGCATATATTATGAAGAAGAGTAAAGTCCTTGAAACTTAATTCGACCAAAATGTGACCTCTACTGTGCGCGGCTTTGAAACTTGTGCCAACTTCAGATAAATTGGAGGTCTACGGTTGAGTGTGCACGGGCTTTTCATCACCTCGAGTAGACGAGACAGTCTGGACCTCATTTCGACTCCATTCTCATCGAGAACACATGCAAAATCAATGAAAAACGACTTTGCACATCGAATCGACATGAATGCCAGCACAATGTTCTCAATGTAGGAGAGGTCGACGTCGAAGAAGCAGACCAGATGCAATCTCTGCAGTTTGTCGAACTTTGCCATCAGCTTCAACAGTTCGACCAAATCAACTGGAGACAGCAGATGGAAATCCAGAAAAAGCGACTCCAGTGATTTAGCCTGCGAATGAATTAAGTCGTACAGACCGTGGAAGTGGTAGCCCGGTAGGCTATAATAGACTTCTAGGTGTTTCAACGCTAGGTCTGATCGACTGGCTATGGCCTCCAAGCCTGGTTCCGTTAACTTACAGCACACTAAGCAGAGCTTATCAACAGATGCTGGCAATGGAAACTTTCCTAATGCTCCTCCGAGAGTCATAGATGAAAAACACAGCTCCGATAGCTGAGGACGGTTGCTCAGCAGCCTCAAAATGGCCTCTGCGGCGTCCTCTGGAGTTTCTCTGTTTTTGGGTATTTGCGCCAGGTAGATACAGGACAAGTTACTGCAGACTGACAACACCTCCTCCAGAGCATCAACGTCAGCAACTGACCACGAAGACGTGTTTGTTAATAAGACTTCAGACACCAACTGAAACCCAAAAAAATGGACATCAGGTCACTTTATGTAGCTACTCGCAAGAGTCACAAGCCTTTATCTTAACACCACTACAACATTTAGAGATCCTGAGTGGCCGAGTGGGTTGGTAGCCCGCTCTCCACGCCGGCGGCCCGGGTTCGATTCCGGGTCGGTCGGTTTATCATAGATTAATTTCTCGGATCTTTACTGCGGGTGGCTCGGTCGCAATATAAACGTGGAGTACAATACAATACAATACAACACAACACAACTGGGGCGCGGTGGTTTAGGGGTATGTCGGTGCCTTGCAGCTGGAGGGTTGCGAGTTCGAATCCACCTCAAAGCCGCCGCGTAGGGACCCTGGGCAAGTCCTTCACTCGCAATTGCTCATGCGCTTCGGCGTGAAACTCCGATTCAGCTTCCGCGCAGTAGTCGGGAGCGCCTCAGAATCAGCAATCTGGTAGGGGCGCTATAACAAGTGTTCAAATACAATACAATTCAATACAATACAATTTACTCCACATTGTCCACACTTCCTCTTTGAAGATAGGCCTATACATTAAAACGTAATGCATACTCCCTTTTCGGATACCAGAGGGGCTACATGCTTACTTAATTACTTATCTATTGATGATTTGTGTGTAAAGCAACGCTTTATGTCTACTGCACTGAAATAGAGATTAGAGACATGACATTCAAACATTTAAGACATGTAAAACTCTCACATTTAAGATTTTAGTTAGGGTATCTCTTCAACAAATTTAAATTTTAACCACTGGTTATACTGTCGTTTTCTTCTAGTTGGGTCTTCTTCTTCTTCTTCATCATCGTCGTCGTCATCACCAATAAACACCAGTATCATGATCATCGTCATCGCCAACATCCTTATCATCATCATCGCCATCATCATCATCATCATCGTTTTCATAATCATCATCATCATCATCATCATCATCATCATCATCGTAATCATCATCATCATCAGCCCCATCATTGTTCATCAATCTGCCTGTGAATAACCCGAGGGTTAAAACGATGAAATCAGACTCCAATATTGTGGACCAGATGCGCGACTTCAGTCCCTGACCTGTACGGCAGGATACCACAACTCGGAGCGCTGCCGACACGGCGAAAATATCGCTACTACTTTTGATTCCAGTGCGGCTTAGTGTGCCGATAAGCTGTATTAGAGCAGAAGAAAAGAGTGAAGAAGACATGCGCATCGATAAAATAGCGCACTTAATGCTAAACAGTAGCACAGCACAATGCACATATACCTGTGGGTCCATATCTTCGAGAAGATGTGGTATCTCATGAGATCCGAGGCGATGCTCAATGGACGTTGCTTGAAAGAAGACAGGACATGCAGTTGTTTTGTTGAGTCGTTGCAGTTCCTTCATGGATACATACTCATCTGCTGCGACATTGCCGGGATATTTTTTAGCTCTCCCCCTCAGCTGGAAGATATTCACAGGAACGACATTGTTCTCTTCTGCATCAATAACAAAAATTCATTTTTTCAGATAACAATGCCTATTTTTTCGTGAAAACACGGTACTTAAGAGAAAATAAGTCTAGTTTACGTAACTATCTGCACTATCCTATTCAATACGATATTCTAGTTCTCTCAAAATCTTTTAATGTCCCCATTTGCTTCTCCTATATGTCTCTTTCGCTTGTTTTCAAACCAACGTATACTTCTCTAAATGTTTTCGCCTGCTTTTGAACAAAATCTCACTTCTCTACTTCTCTAGATCTCTGTAGCTTACTTTCAAACAAGAGTCCACTTCTCTAGATTTATAGACCTCGTTTGCCCGCTTTCAAACAAACTCTCATTTTCCTTGATCTCTTTCGCTTGTTCCCAAGCAAAAACCCACTTCTCTAGATCTCGTTTGCCCGCTTTCAAACAAAAGTTCATATCTCTCGATCTCTTATTCCTCGTTTTCGAACAAAGGCCCGCTATACTTAGTTGCATGAATCATGCAATACTAACTGAAAAATTTCAGTGCATAGACTAATGGCAAATACACGGATCATTCGTAACACTTACCCGTTGAAATTATGTTTTTGAAGACACCAAGGTCAATCTCTGCTTTCAGCGTTTTCATTGCCGAGTTTATGGCTGACCAAAATTCTAAAATCGTTAGCTAACAGTTACTTCATAATGTACACCAAATTGCGGTTGGCAATTGGTTCAATTAAGAATATACTTACTTACTTACTTACTTTACCACACGTACACTTTTGCAAGAGTAGTATTGGTCCTATCTATAAGTGCCTGGTTATAAGCTAGTTCTTCTTATTTGGATATCGTTTCATGTTGAAGATCTGCAAAGTTACGGTTATGACATGAATATTTCGACGGTTACATATAAGTAAGTAAGTAAGTAAGTAAGAAAGTAAGTAAGTAAGTAAGTAAAGAGCAACATCAGAAACAATATTTTGTTAAATAGAATATATATACACATATCACATGCTGCTCCAGGGAAGACAAGGTCCACCAGAGACCGTCCTGGGCCACAAATAACACTTCTCCAACGGATTGGACAAGACCACTTGGTCAACTACAGGACCACAAGGACGTATACCATGGTAGCTGTTGAGAGAAATTGCAAGGCCATGAATAACGGCTTTCAGAAGCATGGATCATATCGTAAATAAGCTACAAACTTCTGAAGTGAAGCCAACTAATAGAATATTTTTATAATATTTTGTTCTAGAAGTTGCGTTAAAGAGTTCACAACTATTCATTCAGCAATGCGTGGAAGTCTCTGATGAATAAACTGTATATAATAGTATCAGTTGCAATTATATTCATAATATCGCATTCATTATGCACACAGGGTTAGTAAAACTCAATATGCGGGGCGAAGCATTAGTGTCCCAAGGACTTGCTCAAAGTCCCTACGCACTTTACCGTCAGAGGAAAGTCTGGAACTCGTATTATCCACCTTACAAACCTAGCGTTGTGACGAATCGGCTGCCATGCCCATAACAATGATGTGACTTGCTTATTAAGTGATAAAGAAGACTTATTAAAGCCTGTGTTCTTTACACGAGATATAAAATCACAACGCAATTATGTTAGAACTGCTGTAATGTTACGATACGTGTTACAAACATCCATACGTTATGCTGCAGTAGCACTGATTTTCACTCACCTTCATATGTATTATCGAAGTCACTAAGATACTGAAGGACTTCTTCGATTCCTTTTGACGGACATTCCATGAACGGCTTCAGTTTCTGGTAGACTTCAGCATAGAAGCGGAATCTGTGGAGCGAATCAATCGCACCATTGTTTGCACGAAACCAACTCATATGGGTTTTATATTCATTTACGAACTCGACCAATTGACTGGCCTCCGCCTTGTAGCGTGTATTGAGAGCGTGTCCAATGAGACAGGAAAGCCTATCTGGAAGATGAGAAAGAGCGGATCCAGCTTTCTTCAGCAACTCAGGGTTCTTGAGTATCGAGGAAAAAGCAAGCTCTTCCAGCATTGCTGGACGACATTGGCCACAGTAAAAGCAACAGCGAACACGCTCAAAAACTCCACCCCAGTGACACTCATATTTCTCCTGAAAGAACACGACACATGTAGGAAATGTAACTGGAGTCTGCCATGTCTTAAAGAATTGATTTGCATCAGATATTCACATTATATTCACAGCAATAACAATGGCGCTTTAGACTAGTACGTATATAGATTTATGCATGCATGTATACGTACGATTGCATATTTGTATGCATGCATATATGCATGCATGCATGTATGCATGACTTATACGTGTATGTACGATTGTACGTATGTACGTATCACTATGTATACTGTATGTATACTGTATATGCGTGTATGTAGCCTATGTATCCATGTTTGCTTCAATTTTTTTTTTCAATTTCAATTCATTTATTGATCTCGGAAAAAACAAGACAAAATACACTTAACAAATCAGTAAAGAAAAAGCATTTTCTGCAAACAAAAGTATAGGTAAATACAGAACTTATAATAGCAAATTATCTGGGAACAAAAGGCACACCTGAAGGGGGTATCCAATCAGAAGGGCGAGTTCGGAAGGGCGACTATCAGAAAGGCGACTTCGGAAGGGCGAACTCCTAAAGGGCGCCTGTTCACAAAAGCGCCGCTCAGAAGAGCGCGCTATCAGAAGAGCGCGCGTTCACAAGGGCGACGATCAAAAGGGCGACTATCAAAAGGTCGCAAAAATATCCGCCCATTGCTAGGTACGTAAAGGTACGTAAAGCTCTTATGTCAATACGCGAAAGTCTGTGATTACCCTATTCGCCCCAAACCTTTTGATCGTCGCCCTTTTGATCGTCGCCCCTGTGAACGCGCGCTTTTCTGGTAGCGAACTCGATCAAAAGGTAGCAAAAATATCCGCCCATTGCAAGGTACGTAAAGCTCTTATGTCAATACGCGAAAGTCTGTGATTACCCTATTCGCCCCAAACCTTTTGATCGTCGCCCTTTTGATCGTCGCCCTTGTGAACGCGCGCTTTTCTGGTAGCGAACTCGATCAAAAGGTAGCAAAAATATCCGCCCATTGCAAGGTACGTAAAGCTCTTATGTCAATACGCGAAGGTCTGTGATTACCCTATTCGCCCCAAACCTGAAGGGTATATAAATCGAAGTCTGAACCAAGAAAAACTGTCAGTTCGTCGTAGGAGCAGTTTAAGAATGGAGCTAGAATTTGTCATGAGCAACAAAGGTCGAGAAATGTTAGTGGTCGATGGTTGTACATTCAGACTTGAAAAAACAATAACAGAAAAGAAAATCTGGAAGTGCACTGAATACCGTACAGCTAAGTGTAAGTCCCGCTGTCACTCCAAAGATGGAATTCTGACTAAGCAGCCGACTCAACACAATCACGTTCCGGATAAAGCTAAACTGGTTAGCAAGAAGGTGATGGCCGAGATCAAGCAGAACGCGGCGGTATGTAACGACACTTAGTGTTATCTTTATTAATACTAATCTCGAGATTTATAGAGCGCCCACAAAAGCGAAGTCGCGGAAACCAGATTAAATATTATTACAGGGCTTTCTCGGCGGTGGGTCCCTCGACCTGGAATGGCCTTCCTCTGGAGCTTCGCCTTTTCCCTAGGACATTCTGTTTTACGTTCTTTTATCACCTTAAAACGGTTCTTCTTAGTCGTGCTAGCCTACCCGTATTGAAAAACATTTAGGACAACAGGGCCTACATTTGAACTGATGATTATCAATTTCTTAGTTTAATATTTTTGTCGTACAGATTAAAGATTTCAACCTATATTTTCGCCTTTATGATCGTCGCCTTTTTGATCGTCGCCCTTCTGAACGCGCGCTCTTCTGATAGCGCGCTCTTCTGAGCGGCGCTTTTGTGAACAGGCGCCCTTTAGGAGTTCGCCCTTCCGAAGTCGCCTTTCTGATAGTCGCCCTTCCGAACTCGCCCTTCTGATAGTAAACCATAATAATAATAATAATAATAATTATAATAATAATAATAATAATAATAATAATAATAATAATAATAATAATAATAATAATAATAATAATAATAATAATAATAATGCACGCGAAACCTCCTACCTATTTCAGCGCATATCTGTAATGATCCAGCGGTTCAATGCGGTGGCTTTCCGCGGTACTTTTGCCACACTGGACCTTGACGACGATTAGGTGCCGTTCCAGACGAATTTTATTGTTCTTAATTAATATTAAGTCCCTGGGGGATCATGTATACCTCGGGGCAAAAAAAAAAAAAAAATAATAATAATAATAATAATAATAATAATAATAATAATAATAATAATAATAATAATAATAATAATAATAATAATAATAATAATAATAATAATAATAATAATAATAATAATAATAATCACAACTACAATCAATATAATAAGTCCACAATTTGTAACTCCACAATTATTGTTGAGTTATAAAAGGCAATTTTCAGTTGCAACGCAAAGTAGTGGTTCATGTAAGGAGAGTGACCCAACGTTCCCAAAGTGGAACACATTTGAAATCAGCTACGTTGCTCGTGAATAAAGCACTACCGTTGACAAATTTGACCATACACAATCACAATAAACACAGTTCATTCCAAATGTGCAATAAAAATAATTAATTGTCACGTATCTGTAACATACATTAATTTTCAATATTTACGAATAAAAATGTCAATTTTTGTTGTATTTGCATCATAATTATAATTATTATTTACCAAAACAGACTCGAAATTAAAGTAAATAAACACGCCTCCATCGTTGGTCAAGTCAATGAATATTAATTTTATGAGATGACTTATAGTCTGTTTCACTGCGACCAGAGGAGTTATCATAATATGTTCCACTTTGGGAACGTTGGGTCAATAAAGGTTAAAGATACAGAATTCGTTGCCTCTATCTGAACGTTTTAATTAAGATCACACTCAGGACTAACACACTTTTTGATGATTCCTCCTTAATTATCTGTGCCAACAATCGATTAAGTCTTTTGCCAGTCATTTTTGCCATTATACGGACGGACTATGAAATTCCAGTTATATTATATTGCGGAATGTTTGCGTATCTGAGACTTGTCAAGAATAAATCGTAAATGAGTAAATGTAGTTTTCAGTCCAATAAGAGATAAGAACTCGTGTAGGTTACTCTCTGAAGATGACGTAGTATATACCTTGCATCGGATGCATTCGTATATCAAAAGGAGATGGCGGCTAGGCAATAATTGTACTTAATTGTGCCATACGGTTATTACTTCCTTTTCTTCCAGCTGTGAGGGGTGGTCTATAAGCGACAAGCAGACAGGCAGGCGTCGATTCGAAGCGCAGAAAGTCTTCATTTGCGTTAGGAGATAATTTATCAGCATGTCTATTTCCGGCATCTCATCTGGCGACTCAAACGCAAGTCTCTCAGCACTGGCAATTGGCATGAAGGCCAGAAGAACGTTTAACATGCTGACTAAATCCAAGTGGTTGTAGCTGACGTGTAAGTGCTGCAGAGTATTGAACTCTACAATTGACGTCATCAGGTCACAGACTTTATTAGTCATCAGTGTAGGAAAGCGCAGCGATAGACTTTCAAGCGACGTCGCCTGTTTGAGAATGAAGTCATACAGACTGGATGATGGGGGTGAAGGCAATCTAGAAGACACGGCTAGCTCCCTCAAAGCGAAATCTGACCTACTGGTCATAGATTTCCAGTCGGCGTCCGTTAGGCCACAGTCGAATAAAATTAGTTCTGCAACAGGAGGCAGAGGATAACGCTCCATCATTTCTCCAAGAGGAAACCCACTGAGCCCAATCATCTGAAGTTGGGAATGATGACCTAGAAGTCTTGAAAGGGCCGGTGCCATATCCTCTGGAGTTTCGCTGTTTGTCAGCTGCCGCAGATAAATGCTAAACAGGTTCTTGCATGCAGACAAAACGAGTCCCAACTCATCAATATTCGCAACTGACCATGGCGAAGATGCGGTTAGTGCGACGTATGAAATCCACTAAAACAGAATAAAATAACGGCAATTACAACACAAAAGGTAGGTTAAACGTAGTTAAGAAAATATGTAAATGTTATGTAATGTAAATCTTCGTAATATTTCAGCGCCATATAAATGATGCGTTAGGGCACTATTCTGTGGTTAGGGAGACTTGCTTAATACCGGTGCCAATTCAAATCATGTCTGCAAGAGCTACAGGTTGCTGGGTTAGTTTTGGTGCAAGATCAAAATATGGGAGGATCATGTATGTGTTGCAAGACCAGCATAGGTACATCCTATCTGTTCACTGTTAAATTACTATTGATTTAAGGGGCAGCCTATTTACACTGAGGTATGAATATTATGGCCGATTGTGAACAATTAGGCCTAGGCCTACTGACAGTGGTTAAATTGCTCAGCCAGAGGTGGCGGATTTCCGAATTTTTGCATATCTAAAGCCTAAGCCTACCTGACGAATCTGTAACCGATTCTCACTATTCGCTATTTGGAAAACGGGTCTCCTGTTTTAGGTAGCGGATCTCATAGTTTATCCCATAGTTTAGGTGGCGGAACTCGAACGCGAGGTGCCGGATCTCAGATCCGGCTGAATTTGACCACTGATAACTAATTGCCAACAATTTATGATCTCTGGCACTTATTAGGATACTCTATGATAGCTAGGTTGTGACTTGCAACTATAGGTCCCGTGTGTTTGTATGACTCTATATGTGAGACCTATATTCATTCATTCATTCATTCGGGAATTTATATAGCGCCCATTCAAGGAAACTACTCAGAGGCGCTCACCGAAGATAGTTCACATGCACAGTTGACAACGGCCTCAATTCCGTGCAAGCAAACCTGTGGACTGTGGAGGCTGTAAATATTAAATATTCAGTTCAATAGAGTGTGTAGGCCTATATAGAGCACACGATGTGCATATGGTGTAACGCTGTCAGTGCTAACGTTGCGCCCATGGGCGTATTTAGGGTGGTTTTTACGGATTCGACCTCCAAATAAATGCGTTCACCTTGTGCCGTCTGTTCGTGGAACTCTAGCGACCGTCGTGACCAGCTTCCTCCAATCCTCCCTGCTTCGTACCGCGTCCCTTAGTTGTGCAATGATCATCGCTGTACGTCCTCCTATGTATCTCCTCCATCCAGCAAGTTCTCGGCCGACCCCTACTCCTCCTCCCCTCCCCGCACGCCAGCATCATCTCCTTCTCCAGACCCTCTGCTCTCATTACGTGTCCAAAGTACATCAATTTCTGTCTGATGGCCCTTTGTTGCAGTGTCTAGTCTCCTCTTAGTTGCCCTATTTCCTGGATGAAATATGCATTTGTTCTCTTTTCTGTCCACGATATCCCCAGCAATCTTCTCCATATCCACATTTTGCATGCATCAATCTTATCTTCTGTCGCTCTTGTTTTTGTCCACGTCTCGCATCCGTATAACACTATCGGGAAAATCATTGATTTCACCAGCCCTGCTTTTGTCTCCATACTCACGTGCCTGTCTCTCCATATCTTTCCCATTCCCTGCATTGCTGATTTCCCTAGTATTATTCTGCGTCTCACCTCTGTCTCACATCTACCCTCTCTTTCGATCATTGAGCCCAGAAACGAAAAACTCGTTACGACCTGTATTTCCTCTCCATCTATCTCGAATGTTTCCCACTCTGCCGTTGTCATGATCTTGGTCTTCTTGATATTGAAATACAACCCAGCCTTTTCACTTTCCCTCCTCAGTCTCTAAACTAAAAACTAAAACTAAAAATGTAGAAAAATACGCCCAAGTCCAATGGAACCCCCCCTGAAAACTATAAACCCATGAAATGTTTTCCTGGCTACGTTCCTGGTTATGCCTGAAACACTTCTTACCAAATGAAGACACTATATATATTATATATATATATATATATATATATATATATACTGACCTGTGGGTCCACGTTTTGAAGCACAGACGGTGCATCTTGTGGTAGGAAGGTTGGGTTTGCAATGGCCCTTGTTTTAAAGACTACAGGGCAGGCAAAGGCTCTTTTCTGCATCTGTAGAAGCGTCTGCATTGCTGCATACTCACGGCCCCCACAATTTATGCCCGGCTTGTAGAAACTCCTCATTAGCTCTGGGGTTTTCACATAGATGTCGATGATGTCTCTCCGATCTAGACATAACACAGTCGTAAACGCATTTTGTTAAGAGTATACAGATCCATTAACGAACGTCGAACAGCCTTAAATCGATGAAATTGGAGCATTCATATTCAGCTGGACAAAAATACGCATGCTTATATCTTACATGTCACCTGCTTATCGGGCTGAGGTCAGGATTCTCACGGTGATCCTAGAGAAGAAGCTGTATGCCTTACAACAGTGATGGCGTCTCTGGATGATCTTGCGACTTCCATAACTGTGTACATCTCTATAATGCAGAAATTTCTAGGTGCACGGGACAGACCATAGTGTCAGAGATAATCGAAACTAGAAGACATTTCAGACGGTGCGATGGCAGGCAGCACCATGCTAAGGAGCTCCTAGTCTTGATTTTCTGTTCCCCAAGGGTCAAGGAGCTGTAAGAGTCCAGTGGGACGAGCAATGCTCACTGTTGACGATGGAGGCGGACCTTCATTTACTGAACTTCTAGAAAGCAAAATCTGGAGACGAACCATCCCTGCATGTGTGATCTGTAAACTATGATTGACATTTGCTCTGTTGCGCTAGAAATTATGTTTATGAAGCTAAATGTAACTAATCTCAATTCATAAGGATTGAATCATAGTTCCGTAATACGTGTAAGAACATTAGTATCAACGGAGTAGCCTAGAGATCAGTTACATGGACAAGTCAAGATATCTGGGCTGATTTCTTGTTGTAACCAAGTCATTCAAAATTAGTCTGCATGAATGCGGGTGACGTTTTAAGTTTTATAAGTAATTTAATTCTTTGTATAGCAATGCTATAAATTTAGCGAACTTATAGCATTAAAGACTGTTGGTTATCCAGAAGACTGCGATTTATCCACATATGCCTTTCGCATGACAACGATGTCAGATTTGTAGAGTGTAGACCCTCTGTGTGTTCTTTTCTCAAATATCATAAATGAATTTTTGTTATTTTTCATATTCTTCTTGTTTTGTGCTACCAATGTTGATAATTTAAAGATTGATATTAGGTTTTCTGCTTCCTTCTGCATTAAGGTGTTCTCATTTAAGTTTAAATTAATAAAACAACTCATAGTTTATATTGAAATGATCCGTAGGCATACCTGCTGTGGGCCAACTTGTGCCCGATAGGGCTAGATTCAGAATTTCGTTGTCAAGCCATGGAATGAACATTTTCGTAACGGAAGTAATTAGGGTCCGGAAACCTAAGTACAAGTTAAACAAAATATCAACCATAGAGTTCGTTACGCTCATTTGAGCAAATATTGTTATCAAAGGTTACCATCCCAAGCTCCTTCAATTCTGTATGATCCTGAAGTATCTGCAATTCTCCCTCAATATCTCTCGTCTGTTACATTCTCACTGAATTTTAATACAACATCAACACTTGACAATTATTGATTCACATAAATGCACAGACCAAAATTATCTAATCTGATTCAGGCTAACTGTCTCGATGGTTGGTCTACTCATCCATCCATCCATCCATCCATCCATCCATCCATCCATCCATCCATCCATCCATCCATCCATCCATCCATCCATCCATCCATCCATCCATCCATCCATCCATCCATCCATCCATCCATCCATCCATCCATCCATCCATCCATCCATCCATCCATCCATCCATCCATCCATCCATCCATCCATCCTTTCATATATCCATGTATCTATCCACCGGG
This sequence comes from Aporrectodea caliginosa, assembly GCA_020284085.1. Classification (NCBI taxonomy): domain Eukaryota; kingdom Metazoa; phylum Annelida; class Clitellata; order Crassiclitellata; family Lumbricidae; genus Aporrectodea; species Aporrectodea caliginosa. Next base: position 397,548 of record JACEVL010001026.1, read on the forward strand.
ATATTCTATTAAGTTTTTCTACTCTTTTAAGCTTCAAACCATAACACAATTCAGATGTCATTCTGAAATGATCCGCAGGAATACCTGATGTGGGCCGACTTGTTTTCGATACGCCTAGACTCAGCATTTCGTTATCAATCCATGGAAGGATTCTTTTCACAATGGAGGTAACAAGGGACCGAAAACCTGAGAAAGTAGAAATGTATCAACCATACAGACATGTGCTACAGTCGTTTTATAAAATACTATTTAGATCTGTCTGCTAGTTTGCCTTCCGGTATTCTTATGTGTCCAAGGCTCATTCAAGTTTGTATGATCCTGTCTCCGTAGTTCTGCCTCAATATCTATCGTGTTTTACTTTCTATTTCAGTACCGGGGTACGCTGTGTTACACTAACTTAATAATATTATTGCATCAACATTTTGGCAATTGATTAAACTAAATGCACAGATCAACTGACCTTACCTAATACGCGCATATTGTCTCGATTGTTGGTTTCTACAGATTGCATCGTTGACGCCATGACTTGCCAAAAATCTATAACGAAACCATTTCATATTTGAAAGAATAGTGTCCTGATATAAAAATCCATTTGTTGAAAGCAACATGGCATAATAATTGTGTTGAGAATGAAAATACGCATTCAAAAACTCTGACACACTATTTTTAGGTGCACGCTTTATTAGGCTTTAATATCTTTTAGCCCACTGTAGGCGTACTATGTTTCTAATCTCTATAATTGCAGTAATTAGACATTCTTTTCTTTTGCCGCAAACATAAATCGTGAGTAATAAATCGGTCTTGTAGTTTTACCTTTTGTCAAGTGCAAACATTGTAAAAATAAAATATATATATATATTAAAGATATATAAAATACATATAATATAAAATGTAGGCTAATTAAAGACATAAAATCACCCACTGTATTCAATAACGAATGAGGCTGTAAAACCTTTTGAACGCACCGCTGTAGTTGTTATCGAAATCTTCAATGTAATCAATGATTCCGTCAATCAGGTCAGACGGATTTTCCATGTGTTCCTTCAGTTTATGATACACACTGCAGTAGAAGAGAAATCGCTTCAGAATTACTTCCTTATCTGGTTCTACGTCAAACAACGCGAGACTAGGCTCACTGTCTTTCGGAATGAACTCCGCCAATTCCGAAGCCTTGAAACGAAGGTTGGCATTGATCGCACGTCCAATTATCCAGTAGATTCGCTGAGGATGGTGTGATTGAGCGAAGTCAGCGTTCTTCAGCAGCTCAGTGTTTCTTAATAATACAAGAATAGCCAGCTCCTCTAGAGACACTGGACGCCGTCGGTTACAGTATACACAAATTCTCTCGGTAAGATCATTGCAGAAATCTCTGTGAGGAACTCGAGGCCTATGACAGCCGTACTTCTTCTGAAATAGTAACAGACACTTAGATGCGTAGGAGAGCGGGATTGCAATCGTCGAACGCATGCAGACAATGTTATAGGGGAAAAGATATGTGGCACATAGATCCACTTCTTATGACACAAAGTTTCATTGTACCGGCAGAAAGTATTCATCGAATCGATATTGTAAGATGCGCTATATGAGTTTCTGCAATAGGTCACTCATACAGGGCCTTTTTAAAAGGAAACTTTTCAGAGTAGGCCACGGCTTTATAACACGAAACAACGACCGAATTCAGTGGTCTTCCAATCAGTGACGGAACATAACGATTCACAAACTGCCTGCTTTGAAGCGCAGTTAGATCAAGCGATGGTTCAAGCGATGCGTTAATGAGATAGACTACGTGGGTTAATTTCACATGATCGCCAGCTTTGCTCCTGCTGTGAGCCATCGCTTATTCGCTCACCTGTTTACGACAGTGCTGAATACCGTGACGGAGATACAAGGGTTAATGTGGATGGCATTAACTTGGCTCCGACTTAACCCGACCAGAACGCAATACCTATGAATAGAAACTCGATACGCGCCGTCTTAGATTGATGAAGAAGAGCTCCTGTCATAATTTCTGGATTGGGCATCTTAACGCCTTGTCTGAGACCTGGGATGGTGCTCATCAATAGTGAGATACACTGTATCTATCAATCAGCCGTTTTATTGAATCAACAACAGCACAATTAATTAACAATCAGTCATTTAAAAAAATGTTAATCTGCTGATGCCGTCAACAAGACAGCCCTAAAGGATAAAGTAATCCGCTATTGCAGGGCTGCCCCTTTTCCATATTACATTTACTTATGGCAAGACGATTTTTATGATCATATAGAAAATTCAACTTAAATAACAATGTTAGGGCTAAATCATAGCCAAACAACTAAATAACAAAACATTGCAATACTAGATTTAAAACAAACAAAATCAAAACAAAACAGATTATAATGTTCACCGTTGTACATTATAAACAATCTTAACTAAGGTACAGTCTATCGAGTCATATCCTTTTTATGTGTTCAAGAGATAATGTTTCAGTTGAGCTTTAAATTGAGCCATGTGTAATATATTTATTAAATTCTGAGGAAGAGAATCCCAAAGTGGTGGACCTGAGCATTTAATTGAGAACTGCTTAGTCCTGGTTCGTGCCCCTGGGGTTCGATATTTACAGGATGCTCTAGTACCATGTCCATGGATAGCTACACCCTTAAGGAAATAATTATCAAACAGTGATGGAAGAAGCCCATAATGATAAGAGTACATGAACAGTCCAATTTGATATTTGTAATATCATTCATTTTTAGAATATTGTGCTCTTTAAATATTAATTTTGTACTATCAGACCATCCCAGTAAGCAAGTCACACGTATGGCACGTTTATGGAGAGTCTCAAGGCGTTTTAATCTAGAGGAGTAGTTTGAGCCCCAGCAGATATTACAGTATGATAAGTAAGGAAAAACAGCGGGTAGTATAACTGAAGGAGAACAGGTTTAGTCAGATAATGCTTAATTCGTGACAGAACACTTATATTTTTGCTAATTTCTTTGATACATGTGTGATATGCTCATTCCATTGCAGATGACGATCTACATAAACACCAAGAAATTTGGTACATTCAGTTTTTTTTAATCTATGGCTGATTAAGTGAATTTTCGGTGTGCAGGTCGTGCTTCTACACCAGCTTCGTCAGATTCGATCAATTCGGCGTATCCTTTGGTATTACGCTCCAATGACCTTGCTCCATTCCTTCGTCCTGACGCGCCTGGACTATTGTAATTTCATCTTCGCAGCTTGCCGAAATTCAAGCTACGTCAGCTCCAGTCCGTCCTAAACTGCGTTCGTTCGGCTAGTGGTCACTCCACCAAAATTCTCTCATATTTCAGTATTTATGAGATATACACTTCATTGGCTCTTTATCGAGAACATCATCAACTCCAAGATCCTCCTCCCTCCTCCTCCTTGGCTGGGCTTCGTTGGTCAACATAACTCATCATATAAACGAGAGCTGTGTTTGCCAGTTTCAGCTCAGTCAGGTCGCCGGTCGGTTCGCTCATCCACCCGTGGAGATCTTCTGGTCCTTCGCTGCCGTACGTCAACACGAGTGCACGTGCACTCTCATGCGTTGGTCCATCCCTTTGGAAGAATCTTCCCGCTGATATTCCCTTTAAACTCTGCTCGTGTTACTTTTTCAAGCTATCTTATTTCTCTCATATTGCATTCTCCTCTTCTGCTTTCCACTCACGACTGAAAACCGAACTCTTCAAGATATCCTATCCTAATTCAACTCCTGCGCCACCACACGACCACCATCATCACCGATTGCCACCGTAGCACCATGCTGTCTCCTCGGCTTGACCTCCCGGATTTTGACCTGGCACCGAAACGAACAGAGGAGTTTGGCTATTGCGGACTTGATTTGATATAGCGCCGGTGAATATGCTGGTCTCCCTGACGTGGCTTTTGTGGGCGCTGAGAAATTTTCGAAGATTTACATTACATTACATTACATTTATAATCGTAAGACCAAACTGTTCAGATCCCTTGTACAGTCATGGTTGTTAGTGCTTTTGAGGTGCTTCAAAATGCGCTTTATAAAAGTCCAGATACATACATACATACGTACTGTATACCACTTCAGGTTGAAAATACATAAAATGTAATAGACGTCTTGGATTACCTGATTGCAGCTTGCCAACCAGATGTTACTGTTGAGACATTCATTTACATCCATTTGGTGTTTCTTTCTAACTCTTAGTCCCGCGTGTTTTCGCTTTGAACAAGCCTAAATATGAAAGTCAGTCAAATCATTAAAAACATGCATATAATAGGAGGAGTGAAAGTGAAAACAATATTATGAGATTATGTGGATAGATAAAAAATTGTCTAATCAGAATAGTAACTAACAAATAAAAAATGGAGTTGGTCTACTGAATTTGAGGTGCCACAAAGACTATCGATAAATTCTAATGTATTATTTTGTAGGTCCGTGCAAAAGGCAGTATTAGGTTGATTTTTTAAATGAAAAAATAGATATACGAACCACAGAAATACTATGCAATTAATAACGGATGGACCTACCTCGTTTTCGTCACCGTCGTATAGTCTTATTCCTCAAATTTAAGAAGCTTTAGATTGCATTAAGATATGTTAAAAGTGATCGATGTTATAAGAGTAAATTTTTGGAGTTTCTCTCATGGACGGTAGAAAAGTTAGGTTGTCAAGGTTAACTTTGACGTCACAGTAATTGCAAGCTACATAATTTTATCTGTCTGTCTGTGTCTATCTATTCTGTCGTACTGCTATCCACTCATTCATTTATTTTTTTATTACAAAGCAATTCCTTCGTGCACTTTCTCTAACAATTTCATTTCCCGTTTTATATAATAATCTTCGTTTATTGTTTCAAACTGACACATCGCAGTATAATAACACTTCATAGCATGAAATCACAAATAATTATTAGCCTACAGCAGTCGAATTAAACTAATCATGCTTTGAAAGACTTAAGTTTCCTATAGTCGTTTGAGGTCTAGTTTTCGTGAGATTTGACAAATTGCTGACCTGCAAGCACAGAGAAGAGCTAATCGCTGAGACTATGTGGGTAGCTGAGAAAAAGGTGAACAATAGGCCCTATTATAGCCTAGCTATGACTAAAGTAACAACAGGACGCCAATATAGGCCCCCTATTTGCATCTTTAAGCACTTGAATTTTCGAATAATATTTAGAAGATTTAGAAGAATAAGAGTCAGTGGAAGAAAATTTAGATGAAAAAATTAGAAGAACATTTAAGAGAAGATTTAGAAGTAGTAGATGCAGAAGAAAAGAGGAAGAAAGAAGGGAGAGGAAAACGAAGCAGAAGAAGGGGAAGAAGAGGAAGAAGAGGAGTAGGAGGACGGGGATAAAGAAGGCAGAGAGAAAAAGAAGAAGGCAGAGAGAATAAATGAAAATTTAACGTTACCGATTCGTACATCCCCATAACCTACTCCTGGTTTCTTCTATTCGACGAGAACTCATCGACGAAAACCTCTTCAAAGCAGGTAGTCGATGTCAACTCAAAGAGAATGACTGGTCATAGCAGAATCGACTCCAAGATTGCCCAATCAACAGCTGGGTTATGTTACAAGTACTTTACAGAACAAGTTCTTGATTATCGGTTATTTCGTACGATAGTGTTTTAACCAGTCTGATCTCCAACGAAGAAAACCCAACCTTTAGGATAGGCTATATCTACTTTGATTAGCCCAACCGTGTTCTTTGTATTGTACAATGACCTACAAAATAGACCTTATTTACATTGTATGTGTATATGTACTGTATGTGCATGCATGCTTGTTTCTAGTTCTGATTATAATTGCTTGTTTATGTAGCTGCATGATGCCCATGCTTTTCCTATTAGGCAGCGCCGTGCTTTTTCGGTGGTAGGCCCTTCCATCTGGAATGACCTCGCGCTTTAGCTCCGCTCTTTACTTGTGAGCCATCCGACAGGGTACTACAAGTCCCTCAAGTCTGTTTTCTTCAGTCGTGGCTGGGCTGGGAGTGCTCCTGAGTAGTTTCTTGAAGGGGCGCTATATAAATGTTCTGAATGAATGAATGAATGAATGAATGAATGAATGAATGAATGAATGAATGAATGAATGAATGAATGTTTATCTACACAGAACTTCGCAAGGTTTTATGACGTCAACAGTAACTGTTTTCAATTATTTACTAAGCTTCGCATTATTTAATGACGTCATGGTTACCCTTAGTAACCAATTATTGGCCGTGTAAGTTGAAGATTCCTCTTGGTCAGTTCATCAGGTTTCGGGCGAAAACATTCGGCCAAATGGACGAATTCTATTATCATATGGTTGGCCTGAATTTAAACAACTGCTGTGACAGTGATATTTGGCTGCCAAACACCTTACAGGTAGACAATAATTGCTGTTTATTATTTATGTTTGCCTGACTTCAAGACAAGGCATACGGCTTAATTTAACCGATCACTTCATGGGATCGCGTTAAATGAAGCCACAGGTGTGCCTTGAAAAGAGCAATCTTCAATCAAATCTAGAAACCCGATATTTTCAGCACAAGAATATTTTGCAGACGAAGTTGAAAGCACAACAACTTAATTGGTTCCTTAATCCAGTATTTCGCAGCTTTGTTTGCTATTCTATTGTTTAATTCTCAGTTACATAGACGGTATAGCGCTTCGATGTCTGCGCGTGTGAATAAGCTGGTTCCCGCGACTTCGCTTTTGTGGGCGCTCTAGAAATATCGAGTTTACGATTACGATTACGTGTCTGGGCAAAATGGCAATGACACACAGCATTGTGTAACAAAAACGTCGGATTCTATTTAGGCCAATCATTGGTTTATTTCTCCTACATAGTATTGTTGTTTATTAAGGCAGATGGTTGTTATTTGTAAAGTTGTACAATGCTGCTCTAAGTAGCCAATGTTAAAATATAACTAAACAGACTAGGTCTATCTATCTATCTATCTATCTATCTATCTATCTATCTATCTATCTATCTATCTATCTATCTATCTATCTATCTATCTATCTATCTATCTATCTATCTATCTATCTATCTATCTATCTATCTATGGAATTTATATAGCGCCCCTTCAGGATAACTACTCAGAGGCGCTCCCGACCCAGGCCCGGTCAAAGAGGAAGGTCTTAAGCAGTCTATAGAAAGAATCAGAGAGGTCTCGCGGGAGAGAACGAAGGTCTGAGGGGAGGCTATTCCAGAAAGAAGGACCAACGATCGAGAAAGCCCGACGCTGTCTAGTAGCAGAGCGAGCATGCGGAACTATGAAGTCACCCCTAGAGGCCGAGCGCAGAGATCGGCGACCAGAGCATGCCGAGGTTAAAGTGAAGAGCTCCCGGAGATAGACAGGTGATCTGCCCAGAACACAGTGCCAGACAATGGAGGAGACCCTATAATGGATGCGCTGCTGGACCGGGAGCCAGTGGAGGACATCACGCATAAATGCAGAGATGTGGCCAAACTTAGGGACACCACCAATTAGACGAGCTGCCGCCCGCAAAACGCCTTCCAAAGGATGCAAACGGACTTGAGGAAGTCCACAGTAGAGCGAAGACCAGTAGTCCAATCGATTACTAACAAAGGCATGGACCAGAATGGAGGCAGATGAAGAAGAAAGAGAGCGAGTGAAAACCCGCAGCTGGCGCAAGTGGTAGTAGCAAGAACGAGTCAATGCCGTGATGTGCTCCGTGAAATAGAGTTCCTGGTCCAGGATGACCCCTAAGGTGCGGACCGAGGTGGAAAAAGCAAAGGTAGGAAATTCAGCGGAGAGGGACTCCAAGTCCAGCTTGTCCAGCTGCTGGCGAGTACCAATTAAGCCAGATATATTGAGTTTTTGAAGGATTTAAGCGCAGACGATTAGATGACATCCAGGCAGAAAGGCAGTCAGTAGTGCAGGACATGGTTCGAACAGCAGAAGCAGCTTGGGACGCTGAGCAATGAGTGTAGGATTGAATGTCATCAGCGTAACAATGACTCATGAGCGAACAGGATGCCAGTAGAGACTCCGCATCAGCTGTAAAGAGGATGTAGAGAAGGGGTCCAAGTACAGAACCCTGGGGGAGACCAAAAGGAGCAGGACGCCAAGGCGAGCGAGAAGAGTGAAAGACGGTAGAAAGAAAGTAGAAAGAAAGAAGGTCTATATATATAATGCTATCACGCTAGTTCATCGTGGGCTGAAGGATTATACGGTATCTTTAGGCATGCTGCGCGAACGCCGGACGGTACCAGGTATTTTAATGACAACCCAATGACCCATAACCCTGACCCTAACCGACGCTCACGACGCCTAACCTGACCCTAAGCGACACTCACGACACCAGTAAACTTACGTACTATATCCTTTAGCCCCCGATACTATAAGTTTGCCGTTCATCGTGTAGCTTGCAGATGCATGTTGTATCATAAGCAGGTATTGTTGTCCAGTCCAAGCTTGATCACTGTAATTCCCTTCTCCTCAACCTCGACTTCACCCAAATTAAGCGTCTGCAACTCATTCAAAATTCACTCGCCCGACTGTCACCAGGACACATAAAAATAACCGTATCACTGCCCTCCATAAATCACTCCACTGGCGGAAAATTCTGGAGTGTCAGCTATATTAGAGTCAGGGTTAGTGTCGTTATTAGAAAATCTGGTACCGTCCGGCGTTCGCGCAGCATGCCCAAAACTGTTCTTTTTGGGCGCGTTGGAGTCGGGAGCGCCTCTGAGTAATTTCCTTGAAGGGGCGCTATATAAATTCCCGAATGAATGAATGAATGAATATTGGCAAGTCCTATCGGTAACATTCAACTCCCGGCCCAAATACCTTTGCGAACTCTTCACCATCCAGACACCCCGCTCTACTCGATCATCATTCCCGACCTCATTTTTTCCGTCCAGTCGATAATTCATCTCGAGTTGTCCAACCGATTCATACTCCACACTTTGATTTCGGAACGATCTTTCTTCTAAATTTCGAAAATTTCAAGTTCCCCACGAGTAGGCTATACGGTCATTCATACACCATCATCTGATTCAGGCTTCTCCATTTATCGCCCCACAGGCCTTCCACTCCAAACTGAAGCCCATCTATTCAAGAAGACTAACCCATCCAAACCTCCTTTCTAGCGCTCTCTTCCTCAACGAAACCCGCCTTAGCAGCTCCTCTGCCTCCCCTCTCTCTGGTCGCTCTGGCAACAGAGCGGATAGTTAGAGAGAGCGATTTCAAAAATCTAGGTTCAGCGACCTCAAAGTCTCGTACTTCGAGAACAGTTCTAGTTTTACGTATGACCAGAGGAAGGCAATTCGTCTACCTTGTTGAATTGTTGTCAGGTTGAGGATAAGGATTAATTTTAATACTGTGATTGACCATGAACTATCCCATGGTCAACTGTTATGACGCTGGTAGGAATTAGTTGACTGGTTGCAGGATCTGTGCGACAGCCCTAGGGTTCCTGCGCCCTTGTGCGGTTCTTAAAGGGCTCTTACATACATACATACATACATACATACATACAAACATGCAAACAAACAAACAAACATACATATATACGTTCATACATTAGGGTGGTTCATCGGCAATGGTGCCAACAAAAATTCTTAAAAGTTGCTGCTCTCACCCCCTCATTCTGTTCCAAATAATTTATAAAAAATTATGACCAAGTTTCAGTTGATTCTGAATATGTTTAGAGGTGCCTCATCATGGTTGTAGTTAGAGTAGAGAGATGCAAACTTCTTCCATGCATGACCGGGAGAGCTGAAGTCAGTCATCTGCCTGCATTGATATCTAAGTAGGCATTGAACAGCTGCTTGAAGTTCCATAACCTAATAGATGGTATAGGAGAAATAACAGTCGCTGCAGTAGTCGCAGCTATCGAAGATTCAGGTATGAGGTCAGACATCTGTGGCATGGCTTTCGACACCACATCGTCGAACACAGTATACATGCACTATTCTGGTGTAGAAGTTGGACAAACGTCTGCTATCTCTGCCTGTCGGCATCATATTCTTGAATGTCTGTTCACTGACATTAGCTCATTCTTCTGGACCAGATACACGTATGTTCAAATGTTTCCAATCCTCCAGGGCTGATACTGTTCATGCTGCTTTCCATGCAGGTTTAGAGGATATTGAAGTCACGAGAAAGATCACATTAGGCAAAGGACCTGAAGTTTTGAACTTCGTTCGAACAATGACTTCAAGAAACTCAGCCACAAGAAGATTACCAGGAACTGCCCATTCAGATCATCATTAATTCTGAGAGAGATCCCTCAGAATGGAATTAATTTCCGTGCTCCAGCAGGACTTCATTGAGCAAGAGAGATGAGACTCTTATTATACGGATTCAAAATCTTCATGTTTGGTCGCATCCAGGCATGTGGTTGGAGCCAAACAAGAACATGGTCTATGTCAGCTTCTCTACTTTGCCCAATGCAGGTGGACAGGCCTACATCCAAGCATGGTTTGCAGCTTCGATGCCAAATGTGGCTCCGAATAATGACCTATTGTTCCTGGAAAAGTTGCAGGAGCACTCTGCCATAAATAAGGTCTTATCTGATGGTACATTGCAGAAATAATTGGGCACCTATGGAATCTGAAAGAGAAAATGAAATATCTCACAACGTTTGATCCGTCTGTCACTCTTGAAGAGAAACGATGAATGGTGAATATAATGAAGAGTCGGCCTTTTGGAAACAACAGTCCATCAAATTGATTCGCCATGACGGGTAGTCCTTCAGCAAAACAGAAAATTAATCTAAGCAGGCTCTCAGCAGACTATTCAATTCTTCACAGCATTGAGTTTACCCGTAGACTATCTTCAGCTCGGTCCTAATTCTGAATTCAAAACAGTGCTGAAGTATGTCAAGGCACTGAATGTCGTAAACAACATAGTAGAAATTCTGATTCAGAGTTTTATGCCGATCGAAACGAAGAACAGAAACAGTTTCTCCTTCAAATGATTGCATGCTGAGCATAGAAAATTGGGTTTACTATCAGAAGGGCGAGTTCGGAAGGGCGACTATCAGAAAGGCGACTTCGGAAGGGCGAACTCCTAAAGGGCGAACTCCTAAAGGGCGCCTGTTCACAAAAGCATATTACTTTGAAAAAGTTACATTTTAACTAATGCACGGTGCTTATGATAGTCAAATTGACCCAACGTTCCACTTTGGGAACATATGCACAATTCAGATATGAACTGAAAATAAATTACTTTTGTTACTGATTGCCTCTATATTGGTTGTAAACTGCATCATAACTAAATTAAAAAGTGATTGCATAACAATTTCAGTATCTGGGATGATAAAGGTTAAGTGCGTTGACTTATACATGTACACACACACGCACACACACGCACACACACACACACACACACACACACAGTGTCACACACACACACACACACACAGTGTCACACACACACACACGCACACGCACACGCACGCATGCATATAGGCCTACAGATAGGCTAACCTACATATAAGGGCTGTTTTGCCTTCAGTCTTTAACGCCATTGTCCATGCATTCATCTGCTCTCGCATAGACTACTGTAACTCACTTCTTGCAGGCCTCCCTGAATTTAACAGTAGTCATTGTCCCAACTTTGGTAAAAGCCTCTGTGCAAGACCGCGTGCCATTGTAGTTGGCTTCCTGGTGGTGGTTTATTTCAGATCTCTAAATCTCGGGGTTTTTATCTCTTATTGGACTGAACACTCCGTACAAGACGACCTTAAAATTACGTGGCGCCCCATTCAAACGGACAGCGGTGGTAAAGGCTCTCACCCGATCAGTTCATTGAATAATAAGCAGGGTCGATCCCATAGACGGTCGCTATAGAAAAACGTGCGCATTTAGCCTACATTTTAGTCAAGTCTGGTCGTGTTCTGGGTTGCACTGAATTGAAGTTTAGGCGAAACTAAGCTTATACGATGGAAGGCAGACTGTTATAGGCCTAACGAGAGGCGATCGACCTGAAAGCATGAGAAATGCAACCCATGTAGGACCCATATTCCCATATTGGACCCATAGAGAGCCTCATAAAATTATGGGTTCCATCTAATGCCCGTGGAGCAAATGCGGCCACAATATGGCTGCCGGAAGTGAACTCTCAAAGTTAGTAAAATAAAGTCTATGTCACAGAATGTTTCCAGCAGGTATAGAATTTGGTAGAAAAATTGATACATTCAATACACTTAAGTGCATAACGGATAAGTGCATAATTCGCTCATGTGCATGGAAGCTGGCCGGTCCCGTTTTAATATATATGCTAGGGTATTTCAATGGTAGACATCTCCGGGTAATATGCATGTCGCATATGTGCATACTTATAGTTCGGGTATGTGCATAGCGCTTATTTGCATAGGCAATTTAAAACATTCTGACCGCCTATGCAGTTCGCCTATGGACTCCGGCTGGTGACGTAACATTGTCACCACTCACCGGTCGATACTACGCAGTAGGCTATGCACGCTGTCCTTGTAGCTTGCTTGACACTCGATCGTTTGATACTTGCAGGTGCTTTCCGAACAATGCAGACGATTATTTACGCTTAGCATTAAAAGTATTTAAGCTACAAAACGTTCTTGCGCAATAGCTGGCTGTCTATCTCACCCAATGATAATCATTAACTTGGAACCGTTGGAACCTAACCTCATCTGTCTGTCGATTCTGTTTTGACTGAGCGCCCGTGAATAAGTTGTAGAGATAGCCTAACTCGCATTTGCAATAGAGTCTAGTTGGGCAAGCTTATAGAATCGGGAGCTCAAAGATATAGTGCGTAAGTTTACCGTTTACGCCAACTTGTTATCGCATAGGCCTATAGGCCTAGCCTATATTGAGTAGGCCTATACATCTTATTTTACACTTGGTCCCCCATTATAAATTACAGTGGTATTGTGTTGAATTAAAGGCTTAGTTTGCTGACAATCGGCGCCCCATTAGAGAAAGAACGCGATTGCTTGTCGTCACGAGGTTTTGAAACGAAGATCTGCACCACACTAGGCTATGTCTCTGAAATACTCTGGCGCCATCGTTGTTTACTGCCGATTAAGTGATGACCGTTGACGCTAATGCGGTGCTTTATAGTTTATTAATAGTGTTCTCTTCAATGCATAAAAACAAAATTAGTCTCTGTCGTAATAAACCACAATGAAAATATAAATAATGTAGAACTACTTTAGCTTTAACCGACTTTAACACTTATCCAACTGCTAGATGACGCTAAGCGCTCGCTTCACGCAATGTGGCATCATTAAATATGACTCTATGTAGATCATGATAACAGGGAACCAGCCAGTTGTCTAGGAATCCGTCGGTGTTTCATGTGAATCTTGGGCTTTTCTATCGTTCGTAATCGGTGGCTTTGAAATAAAATTTCTTGCTGTAAGATTTCTCTAACTTCAAGTCAACATGTCGTCCTTCGGTACGTTAGCTTTTGACGAATACGGTCGGCCATTTCTGATACTGAAAGACGAAGACAAACAGAAGAGGTTGACCGGCTTGGAAGCCCACAAGGTATAAAATGCCTTCTCATCCTTCTAACATGGCATGGCTTGTCGGCGTGCATAGATATATTGCCAGTTTTGTCAAATTTGACTTAACATTCAAACCATTAGTTGAAATCGTATATGTGGTTTCAAATTATTGTGTCAAATTGACAATATTTTTGGGTAATATAATAAGCCATCTGATATTATTATGATGCATTTATTAAGCGCCTGTATATATTAGTGGCGCAGAGCGAAGGACTTGCTCAAGGTCCCTACACAGTAACCGTTTCAGGGAAGATCCAATTTTCTAACCAATCGGCTACAGTGTCCCTCTTGTGATGCTTGTTTTAGCGTATGCAAAACCGTGAAGTGCGAATGCATATTTGTACGGATTTCAAGTCAAAAGACGTTTATATTGTTTTTCATTGCTGTTAAATTTTGTCAGATGTAATGTTATGCAATGGGGGAATGGTACACTCTATGGAAATGCATTCGTTGCCAACAAAGTTTTCTGCAGTCTTCTAAGCATTCATTCATTCTTTCTGCGGACTTGGTGCTCCTGCAAGAAACCTAGCTCCCCGTCCAGCCACGGATAAAGAAAAAAGACTTGAGTTATTTATAAAACCCAGTTTGATTGGGCACTGGGCAGAGGTAATAAGCGATAGATTCATTCCTCGTAGGCAGTTGTAAAATGACGCTGTTGCCGGCCAAAACATGGTCAAACCATAGTGGATACGCTATATTTATCACTTCCATGAGCTTTCCCATCAATGTTACCAGGCCCAGCCAATAGAACAAAAGTGACATGAAATGACTTAATGCAGGAGTCTTTATAGTATTCAAGACCTGACTGTTGGAGCTGTAACCAATATGTTAACGTAAAATGATGGAGTTTGATTAAGTGCATGCTCACAGTACTTGTTGAACTAGTGAGAAATAAATTTACAAATTACCTTTCTGTGAACGTGATGCTCATTTGTCACTGAACATTTGCTCACAATGGTTGAATGTTGTAGTCACACATTTTGGCTGCAAAGGCCATTGCTGATATCCTCAAGACTTCACTTGGTCCAAAGGGTTTGGACAAGATGATGGTTTCTCCAGATGGCGATGTGACCATCACAAATGATGGTGCTACCATTCTAACGCAGATGGATGTGGAACATCAGATTGCCAAGCTCTTGGTTCAGCTGTCTAAGTCCCAGGATGATGAAATTGGTGATGGAACAACAGGAGTTGTTGGTGAGTCAGTAAACAGTTAATCTAGGATAGTTGTACTTGCAATGGAGTTGTTTTTTTAAACTCTGTATTTGAGCTTCTTGTGATGGGTTGAACAACATGCAAGCCTTGCAAGGGTTTACTTCATGAATGCCATTGGAAGCATATCGTCGTTGTTTTTCCGTGAAAGTTTTCGATATTTTTCCATCAATATAATATTACTAAATAACAATAACAATATAAATGCATAATAATGTTTAAACATCACTCACTCTAAGCTATCTTATGCAGTTATAATTGATATGTTTATTCAAAATAGATGCACTGTTAGTGCTTACTGTTCAGCATGTTCACAAGGCTCAAGAACGACAATGCATTTAAGAATTAGCCTAATTACAATTATACTTCACTGTTAATTTAGAGAAAATATTTTCTATGGTTTAGTCTCCTTAATATATTTTAGTTATGAAAATATGAGACAAAAACAGCAACTGATGCCATAGAACTATAGACACTATTTTAATACTTTAACAGATTAATTCTTTTGAGGCTTTTTATTCTACTATTTTATGTTTTGAAATATGTTATTGGCATTTTGCCATTGCAATTTGAGACTAATCTATTTTCAAATCTGCTTTTATTGGTAAGTAGTAAAAGAATGCGTTTTAGTTTGTCTATGAGCTGTTGCCTTGAGTGAGCGGTGTATGGACTAAGGCAGGGGTTCCCAAACTGGGGTGCATGCTCCCTGTCGTTTCAGAGGGTGCGACAAAGAGGGAAAGTATGAATTATAAGAATGCATTGATAATACATTATAAATTGTTGAGCTGTCATAGGATAAGTATGGGTAAGACCGTAAGGTTAGAAGTTTATTTCCATGTAGCATTGTAAGCATGTAAGGCTTGTAAGCACAAGTTCCAGTAGTACAAATTTCGTGTATGCGTCTTCAAATGTGATAATACCTTTGTACGGGGTGTGAACATTGAAGTCAAACATTTCCCAGGGGTGTGGGGCAAAATATAGGGAACTCCTGGACTAAGGCAAAGCTGACTAATAGCTGATAAAATTGATGACCTGGACATGGATGATGCAGTAGAGATTGACAGTGACACTGAAGCAGAGCACACATACAAGCCAAAACTAGTTTGTACTAGTAGGCTACTTTAGTCTGAACCACTAATGAACAGTAAACTATTGATGAGAAAATTGTTTCGAACAGTATTGTTTCAAGTTTTGGTAGATTGTTTAATGTTTATTTCAAGTTTTAAAACGTTTACTGCTGCAGAGCAGACTGCAGACATACAGACTACAGCTCATTTGAACTAGGCTACTCTAGTCTGAACTGCTAATGAATACTGAACAGTGTTAATGTTTATTTTAATTCTTTTAAGGAGAACGTTGTCCACATTGACAAAAATACTGTAAATAAAAGGAACTTAAAAAAAACCAATTTTTCTATAATCATCTCATACTGGAAATCTTACATTATGAGTTAAATGTATTTTTCCGGTTCTGCGGAAAATTTCCGGAAAATTTTCCGCAAAATAATTTTCCGGAAAAGCTACATCACTACTTGCAATGGAGTTGTTTTTTTAAACTCTGTATTTGAGGTTCTTGTGATGGGTTGAACAACATGCAAGCCTTGCAAGGGTTTACTTCATGAATGCCATTGGAAGCATATCGTCGTTGTCTTGTTGTGACAGTTATTCTTTTTTGCACCAGACACCAGTTACTCTGATTGTTTATCTAATTACCTGTTCAGTTCTAAATTTTCTTCTGTTAGGGTCCTGCTAAATACAAGTCACATGTTAATTGAAGATATACAAGTTTGATAAGGCCACTTTCAAATTTATCTCTAGCCTCTGAGTAGGTTCCTTGAAGGGGTGCTATATAAATGCTCAGAATGAATTATTCCTTTACTTATATGGTAAAATAACAAATTTTCTTGGCCAAAAGTGCTGAAAACTGAGCTTGATTTAAGAAATATAAAAGTGTTTGAACATGATTTAATCTCTGTTTTCGGCCTTCATATCATATTCATTAACATTTCTAAGTTTTTTATATACTGACATTCAGGTTTGCTATATGTTTAGTACTTGCTGGAGCTCTGCTTGAAATGGCTGAGCAGCTGCTTGACAGAGGTATTCATCCAATTCGAATTGCTGATGGTTATGATTTGGCAGCACATTGTGCCATAGATGAACTGGACAAAATAGCAGAGAATTTTCCAGTTGATATCAACAACATTGAGCCACTTATACAAACTGCCATGACTACACTCGGTTCAAAGATGTGAGTCAAGGAATTTTGCTAAAGTTCTATGTTTCACTGTAGTTAAAAGAGTCCAATGTGTTTAAAAGTGTTTAACAGTTTAACGACGAGCTGCATTGGTTTCCCAGTCGCTTTTTTGACACTCTTGTTATAGTAAAGTTTGGCATTTGCTTAACAGATGTGTCTGTATATTTATGAACATAAATATGGTGGAATTGGTCATGGTGTTGAAATGTATATGTCTGAGGTACCAGCATGATAACTTTAATAACATAACTGATGTGTGAACACAGGACCTGACATATAAATGAACAAACAGCCCTAGCTTATGGGTTATGTATAATTATGTGACCCATTTGTCTTTGTATCGAATTAACCAGTTCACTGGACTTAGTAAGTCATAGTAATATTTCAGTATCACTATTCAACTTTTCCATAGGCTATAGATGCTAAAGTTTGTGTTGATTTGTGACTTATAGTGAATATCCTTATTGTAATAACCATAGTTTTTAAAAGCTAATTGCAGTATATGAAGAGTTTGTTATGGCTTTTTGTCTTCGGGTTACATACTAAAAATTTGTGTTTTTCTGAAAGAATTGTCAGTTTGGTTGAAAATAGATCTATGCCGTTTCTTCTTTTAGAGTCAACAAGTGCCACCGTCAGATGGCAGAAATCGCTGTGAATGCTGTGCTCTCAGTGGCTGATCTTACACGAAAAGATGTTGATTTTGAGCTGATCAAAGTTGAAGGCAAAGTTGGTGGCCAGATGGAGGATTCAATGCTTGTCCGAGGTGTAGTCGTCGATAAAGATTTCAGTCACCCACAGATGCCTAAGGTTTGTCTTTAAAGCAACAGGGTTTTGTATCAGGAGATGGTTGAATGGTAACACACTGACTTGAAGATCAGAAGGACGCGGGTTCAATATCCGCTAGCCCCATAAGGTTGACTCAGCCTTTCACTCCCTCGGAGGCGACTAAATTGAGCAGTATGACAGATGGGTGCCTTGCATGCTGCCATACAGTCTAATTCAACTCTTGTTAAACTTGTGATTATCTGTAACTACTATATCATGTAATCTTACTGTGTACTTGTAAGTTTGAATTGATAAACAAATATTATTATTGTATACAGTAACTGACATGCATTGTTGCCATACAGTTCCCTTATTACAGTATGATACAAAATCGGGGCTAAATCTTGATGTCACTATTATCCTTTTACTAAGTTGTAACACTACATTTTTAAACCTTGATTTCCTTAGCAAATTTATTAAGGTATACTGATGCTATTTATTTAATCACAGCTTTTAATGTGAACGGATATATTTAACACTGGTTACTTTAAAAAGCTAGTGGTGCATGGCAACTTTTAATTTATCTGAGAGTTTATTGCTCAAGGAAAGTAAAAATGACTGGTTCTGTTAAAAGTGTTGAGCTAAAGTTTATTAGGTAAATGTAAATGTACTTTGTTTAATGAAAAATTATGTTTAGCATTTTGCCGATTTGCTTTTCAGATGGTGAAGGATGCAAAGATGGTCATTTTGACATGCCCATTTGAACCACCAAAGCCGAAGACTAAGAGCAAAGTAGAGATTACGTCGGTTGAAGACTATAAAAAGCTTCAGGAGTATGAGACTGCTAAGTTCGAGGAAATGATCAAACAGGTGAGAAGTCAGCATATTAGGAAATCATTCTGTACCCATTCCCACCAGGTCGGGTTAGCAACCATGTCGGAAGAAATTAACTAGACTAGAGAATATTTATAGTATAATGACATCATACCTAAAAATAGCATCAGGGACGCTGGTGGAATATTTGTTTGCATGTTTGTGTCAATTTCTTGTCGGATTTTGATGTTTATTATGAGAAAAAAGACTAAAGTGATGGAACGTGTTAAAGCAATAAATAAGCTACCCATTGGTTATTTATACACTTGTGGGATAGTTGCAGAAGTATTTGACCTGAAAGTTGGCAATCTGTTTCATTTTATGGTCGCAGTTTACAACCAGTTGTTGAACGATGACAAAATTTGGCATGCAATTTTCAGTCATTTGGAGTCTGATCTTGAATTTTTCATCTTTAAGGATTTTTCATATTTATGTAAACTGCTTAAGGGATTTGTAAAAATTGCTCTGCAATATTTACTGAACGACAACATTACTTGGAGGTTTCTGGCTTGAGATCTATCATCCCACACAAAAAGTTTAAGATTCTTGTAGAGTTTTGTCACCTATATGCACTACAACTTTGTCTGCTGTCCATCGCAAACTGTATTCGAAGTTCGACTGTTCCTACCTAATAGCAAAGACCATTGGAGATTTGCATATCACCCAGATTGTAAAGTGGGTATTGAAAGAATCAAGGTGCATTCAGAAACCATGGTTTACAACTTTACATACCAAACCAGCAACTGTGCCAATGGCAAAGATAGTTTTCTGACTGTAGTTTTTAATGCGGCCTACTAATAACCGAAGAGACATTATATTAGTAATATGCATGTACATGTATGTTTTGTCATATTTACATTTTGTTTATTATTACGATATTTATTTAAGACATTGACATAACTTAGAAATACATTGTGATGAGATATATGCCATGCCATCAGTTTCAGTTTACAAGATCTAAACAATACTAGCAAATACAAATATTAAAGACAAGGCTTTTTATAAAAAGGTTTCAAGTTTGCAAAGTCCATGTCTAACTTTATATGTAGTGACTGACAAGATATAACATTTTTACTCTTAAGCGGTGAAATGGACTAAAACTCTAAAATATCTGACAAGGACCAGAACAAGGGCTAAAAGTAAAATATCTGGCATACAAAAGGTTAACTATAATGAACTTGTGTTGTAATTGTATATATCACTGCTAACATTTTCATTGTGTTCTTTCTATTACAAATGCTTGAAGCTTTAAGTTTTTACATTGATTTAAACAAGGCTGTTTTGGATTTTACTAGGTGAAAGATACAGGAGCTAACCTTGTTATCTGCCAATGGGGTTTTGATGATGAGGCAAATCATCTTCTTCTTCAGAGAGGGCTTCCAGCCGTTCGCTGGGTTGGTGGTCCAGAAATTGAGGTGAGTCTTCGATTTAGAAACAAGTTCCGCCAAGGACTACTTGGCATTTAATCCTTTTGTAAGCATATGTCAAAATGTTTGCTGGCTTTAGGTACCTTTGAAAATTTCAGTGAAATTTGGTGACACTCGTATGTGATAACTTTGTGTTATAATATTATAATGAGAATTTTTGTCTAGTTCACAGTATGTCATTTTATGAAAGTTGTTACTAAATCAGATACTAATTATAACATGCTCCATTATATTGTGGATTCTGATATAACGCAGTCAAGACGATCCTTGGTGTAATTTTGCCTAAGACGGTGGTTCCCAAGCTTTTTCAGAGCAAGGCACTCTTACTAAAAGTCATTCAGTCAGTGATGCGTAGCCTTAATTTCATTTATTTTTCTGTATTTTCTTTATATCTTCAGTTTATGTTTAATGATGAGCAACGCTCCTTGTATTCAGTCACAGTGCTGTGACTATTTCTAAACTACTTTAAGTTTTAAAAATGTTACAGGCCTATGTGAGTAGTGATAGTCAGTAGTTTTCACTTTTTACCCATTCTGCCATCAATCCACCTGTGGAACCCCAAAGCAGGTTCATGGGACACTTGGTGCCACGTCACCCAGGTTGAGAAACACTGCTGTAGGAAATTACTTCATATTGTGGACTATTTGTGAGGCAGTTCTTGAGATAGTTCCAAAATATAGTGTTATAATGAGTTTCTGATGAGTTAGAAACAGTTTGTATTGCACATGGAGGTTGTGCCTATCTCCCACTTCTTTACTGTGCTGGCCTTGGAATCTGTAGCTTCATGTGCATCAGTAGTTTCTGCCATGTTGTCTCACTTTACAACCAGTCACAAATTTATGTAGTACCACTTCAAGAGAAACTTATAAGAGGTACTAAGAGGGGTATGTTTGGTGCCTTGCCCGGAGGGTTGCGGGTTCGAATCCACCTCAAAACCCTGGGCAACAATTGCTCATGCGCTTCGGCGTGAAACTCCGAATCGAACAGAAATCTTGGTGCTTACAATGACATACTTACATACATAATCGAACAGAATGGTTTAAATGCTTAGGGAAGGAGGCAAAGAGAAGCCAATGAGTTCGTATCACTAGACAACTTATGCTGGGCTGATCACTGCAAAGCTTCTATGCTGGAGTGTGGTTGTATGGCAAACAACAGCCTGCAAAGAGCAATAAGGTCTTAAAGTTGTATAGGTAACCAGTGTACCGTGTAGTTCCTCCCACTTGAAACTGGGTATATGCCCAAATCTAGGTAAAAGTCATTTAAAATTTGAATGAATCAAGCTTTTTCTACAAAGCCAGATACGACCAACGTCAATAGCAGAGGTTGGTGCTTGCATGCTGAGGCAAAAAACAGATGTTTGTCTGTTCAATTTTTATTGTTTAACCACAAACGAGTAATGGGAAACAGTAAAATATTTACAGGCCACTGGATTAACTATTTCTGTTTTATTTTCCAGTTGATTGCCATTGCCACTGGAGGCCGAATTGTGCCACGTTTCTCAGAACTTACAGCAGCGAAGCTTGGTCACGCAGGTGTCGTTCGGGAGCTATCCTTTGGAACTACCAAGGACAAGATGCTTGTCATTGAGGAGTGCAAGAATTCTCGGGCAGTCACGATCTTCCTCAGAGGTGGAAACAAAATGGTATGTGTGCTAAATAAATCGATCGCTTTAGTATACAGATTTGTCATCTGGGTATATCTGAGGGTTAGTTTTTTTGTATTCTGCAATCAGTTAATGTTTTTGCCAGGTGGTTTGTAGGAATGAACTTCTTGTATTTATTTTGCCAGCACTTGAAGACCGGTCTGTTTTGGAACTTTATGGTTTTGTTTAACCCTTTAACAACGAGCATGCACTAAAATGCATGGGAAACCAATGCAGCTGGTCATTAAAAGGTTAAGAGGCACTGTGTAAATGTGCTTATGCAGCATTGGTCTGAACATAATTATAATTACCAATGATCGGTTAATTGAGTTAATGAGTATTACCAAATGTTGATTTGTTTGTATGTCATTGATTTTGACTAGTTGTGAATGATGTTGTTTAGATCATTGAAGAAGCCAAGCGTAGCATACATGATGCCATTTGCGTTGTCCGAAACCTTATCAAAGACAACCGTATTGTTTATGGAGGTGGAGCTTCAGAGATCGCTTGCTCTATTGCTGTTAGACACCGTGCTGACCAGGTTAGTTTGTGAGAAATATGCCAATCACTCTCTTTTATAACATTCTTAAGAGTTGCTCTAGTGACTGCAAAACTTATTGATTTCTTTAGGATTAGCATGCAACATGTACCTGTAGGAAAGCATTGTCATGAGATATTCTTGGATGTGATATAGTGCTATAATATATATTGAAAATTGAGGAGTGCATTTCAGGAAATTGATCTTGCTGCCAAAAAGTTCTCTTTCCGAGAAAAGTTCAGTCTTTTCAGAATTTTAAAAGACAACAACATAACCTTGTGATATAATAACGAGTTTTGTTTATTAGCTGCTGAACAGAATTATTCCAAAAAATTTATTTAAACTATGCTTCATGACAATGTGCTATAATAACTGCTATATAGTACATGCAAACATCCAATCCAAAGATTTTTTAAACAGTATAGCTAGGGTTATTGTGATGATCAATTTGACATTCTCTTCAATGTTATGCTTTATGTTTATATCTGTTGTTTGGTTTGAATCAGTTGTTGAAATAACTGCTCTTTTAGATCTCAACTTTGGAGCAGTATGCCATGAGAGCTTTTAGCGATGCCTTGGAGAACATTCCAATGGCACTGGCTGAGAACAGCGGCAGTCATCCCATTAAGACTGTGGCTGATGTCAAGTCCCGTCAGGTCCTCGAGAAGAATCCACGTCTTGGAATTGACTGCCTTAACAAGGGAACCAATGGTAAGTTCACCACACTGTACGCATAGGAAAACGTTACATTACATATTAAAAGAGTTGTTATGGTAATACATATCAAATAGGAGTGGAAGACCCGGATGAGAAATTAAAAAGGAAAATTTGAGTGCAGCTTTCACAGATCATATTTGTAATATTTGCATCCATCTTGGAGCGTTGTATATGACGATTCATAGGCACTTTTGTGTGGTGTGAACTTGTGTGGTTACATCATTTGCTGCTTGTAAGTCATGCACTATTACACAGTTCTGGATGCTGTGCTGCAATTATTATTGCCTAACAAAATTCAGTTAAGACAATGTTTACTGTTTCCCGGTCTTTTGTCTAAACCGATTTGCACTGTACATATTTGCAGATATGAAGGATCAGCATGTGATTGAGACTCTGCTTTCCAAAAAGCAACAGATCATGTTGGCGACACAGGTGGTTAGAATGATCCTCAAGATCGATGATGTGCGTGCTCCACAGGATCGATTTTAAATCGATCATCAACTGGATTAGATA
The DNA here is from genome assembly GCA_020284085.1 of Aporrectodea caliginosa. Classification (NCBI taxonomy): domain Eukaryota; kingdom Metazoa; phylum Annelida; class Clitellata; order Crassiclitellata; family Lumbricidae; genus Aporrectodea; species Aporrectodea caliginosa. Next base: position 420,975 of record JACEVL010001026.1, read on the forward strand.
ATATAACTACTTCTGAACATTCATGATTTCTATGAATAAATTAATAAACTTGATGCACCAAGCATTCGCGTTTGGTGGTACAATCTCTTCAAAGATGTTTTCAGTGTACTGTTGGATTTAGTGTTGCATTTCTGTAGTCGCTGCCTTGGAGTGCCGTGCTAAATACAGATTGGAATGATCTTGGCTTTTGGTTTGCTGTCCGATCAGGTTTCCTAAGAAGTATTGACTAGCAGGTGATGCTTGTGTATAATTAAAGTGATGCAGCACAATAGGTTTAAGTTGGCATCATCAATGATGTCTTTCACTGGTTCTCTGTATGAATTGCAGTCCAGAATTTTCTGCCAGAGCACACGTTGATGTCTTTGTTGCTTTTTGTGGCAACATCTTCGATTTCATTTGACTTAATTGGCTATTTGTAACTGAGTGCAGGTGTAGCATCTGTCTGGTCTGTGAAAGCGTGTTTTTTGATAAAAACTGAAAAATTCAGATTGTGTTATTTATAGTTGCTTGTAACTGTGCTTTTATGTATAGAAATATAATTTAAAGCAGGTTATCTGTTCCAAATCTTAACTGCAGAAGAAGAGTTGCTTGAGCTAACCTTCAAGAGGCAGCCTTGTGTGTGAAGTGTTAGCCAGATTATTGTGCTAGCCCAGGAAAATGATGGGAGGTGGCCATTCGTCTCCCAACGTCTGATCTTTCCGCCAACAATGCACTCGTAGCAGAGTTGGCTAAGGAGTGCAAGTGGAGCGAAAATCTTGAAAAACAATTTCTCACCTGGGGGATTTGACCATACTTTCGACTGAACAGTCCAGTATGCTAATCACTATTGCACACAACGAAATCCTCCTCAAATTGAATGTAATGTACTCTACTGGTGTGTCACTTAATTATACCTTAGACTTTGTCCAGGCAATTATAGTAATATGTTATTGCAGCTTTCAAGACACTTATCTAACCTATGTACTTTGAACAAGCCACCAGTGGAAGGCAATAAATCCGAGATTCGGCTGAATTCTCTAAATAATTTTCAGCCTTGGTGGGAATCGGAATGTTATCTTGATTGAGAGTTCAGCACGCAAATCACTAGACTCGGTTCAAACTAGTTATTTATGCTGTCTAGTCCGGTATTTTGGATTACATTTTCTTGCTTAAGTACATGCCAGTGCCTTGAGAATGCTATTTTCTACATCCTGTCAAGGGATCCAGACAATTGTGTATTCCCACTGCAAGCAAGTCCTTGTGCAAAGGAGTCAGGGACTAGAAGGGTTTTTGGCAACGACCTCTTAATATTAAGCTGATTATGCAGAATTGATGCGCTATCATTACAAGTCATAGTATAACAATACAATACAATTAGACATTTATAACGCGCTTTAACAAGACGAGTCTTGCACGAGAGCGCGTTGCGCTGTGTTCTTAGTCATAGTATAATGAGAATAGATAAGCGGATGATTAAGTTATTTCAGGAGTCGAGATTAACTGTATGGTAGCCGTGCAAGGGGAGCATACTGCTCATTTTACCAACGCCACCTAGCGATTGACAGGCTGAGTCGACCTTTGGGAGGGTTGCGGCCTTGCGGGTACTTAATACTCTGCTCTTCACGCTAGTGATGTTACCATCAGTGGTTATTGTTAAGTTGCTCATCTAGAGGTGTAGGATCTCGAACTCTTTACAAAATTAATGTGAAACTTAAGCCTATCTGGCGAATCTACAACCAGTGCCGGCGCTAGCATGGGGCTAGGGTGGGCTGAAGCCCCCCTATCGGCGGTTCAGCCCCCCCCCCCATCGGCGGCTCATCTGTCAGCATTGAACTTGATATGGCTCAGCCCCCCAAGCAAAAGTGGGAAATCACTGCCAATGCCAGCTGCAGAAGGGAAGAAATGGAAAGAATTGGGGTCTTAGCCCCCAAACCTGAAATCCTGGCGCCGCTACTGTCTACAACCACCGATCGATTATTATTCGCTATTTGCTATTCGGATAAGCATAAAATGTGTGAAACAGGGTGCATAATTATGGTCGATTAGCCTATTGTAACAGAAACACATTAAGGTCACTCTTTAAGGTGGCGGATCTAATAGTTCACGTAGCCTTCGTGGCGGATCTCAAATCCGAGCCTCATGATCTCAGATCCGGCGAGATCCGGCTGAATTTAACCAATGGATAGGCCTACTAGGCCCTATTCATCTATCGCCACTTCCCCAAATAAGCAAAAATTAAAACCCCAACTATGCGCGACCTGTAGCCTACTCGGCATCATTAGACATAATTATCTGGCAGTCAGTTCACGTCCAGGATATAATACACCAAAGATTTTAGAGTTGTGGACTCTACAACTCTAAAATCTTTGTTTACACATTGTGAAAAGGTTTTTCTTATAGGCCTACTGGTCAGGTAAACCAGTCATCACCGGCTTTAAATGGATTTAAAACTCAAAATAACTATTTAATAGCCGAGGTAATGAAAGATTAATAATTGAAAAGTGATCCGGCTGAACGATCGACTTGGTCTTGCACAACAATCTTAGTTCAAAGATAAATTCTTCAAAACTGCAAGCCTTGAGACTTACTGTATCTAGTGCATTTTTCCAAAATACTTTCCGTGGGTCTTAATTCTGCATGCGTAGCACCAGTGATCTCTATTAATAGTTACTGGATAGCTAAATGGCTGTGAAAGTTCGGATTATCGCTCAGTAAGGGCATATCCCAGGAGTCCTTGGGGCAAATCAGGCCAACAGACGACAGCTGATGGCCAAGTTAAGTTGGTGTTCTGTTAAAAAACGGATTATCTAAAATAATTTAATCTAGAAATCACCTCTAAAATTAAATTATCGAAATATCGTACAATATAAAGTATACGCATCGAAATGGTTGCTTCGTGTTGTGCAATTGACTGCACAAATCGAGTTGGTTCGTCTAGTTGTGACCGAAAGATAACTTTTCACAGGTACTTGGCTAAAGCTACATCATACTAGTCTGTGTAAATCTTAGTTCTGTAATAACACAAGTGGTTGCGTGTATAACACTAACAGCAAACTTCACTCGAACATCAAGCATACCGGTACTTTTCCAGGCGAGAAATTCATACCGGTAGGGAAGGGAATGGTTCTTGCATCCATACCGACATCTGTCCCCCACTTCGACCCTCTGAGTTAATAATGATAATGCCCTCCTTACAAAGTTCAGAAGTGCACATTGAAGCCGGGCAACCATTCAGAGCCATAAATAGACTGGAAGAGGTAAGTTTTCACTTTACAGCGAAAGACAGTCTCGCTAATCGAGTTGCGAACAAGAGAAAGTGATGGAATTAAGATAACACAAGCAAACAGTTGTGCAGATTTGGGAGGAAACTATACAATAACTCATTATTGTTTTCAGATTCTGAATTTTAACTTATATAGCACTTCTTCATTTTACTGTACCATATTATAATGATAAAGTATCAACAATTGGAAGCAAGCAAATGTGGATTTCGACTGGAATATAGCCTCTAATTTAACAGACAAAATATTTGTGGTGAGACAGTGTTTGCTGTAAACAATAGATATTGTACTTTAGGATTTCATGACACACTATAGAACTAGTAATATACCTGTAGAAACAAATATGACTATGGTATATTTGTAGGGTGCTAAGATTTTCTTGGTTAGCTATTCTAATTCTGAATGAATGAATGAATTAATAAATTTTTTCTTTCTTTAGGTTTCCTGCTGAGAAATTAATTAATTAATTTTCTTTCTTTAGGTTTCCTGCTGAGCAACTGAGACGATCGGCGTGGGTCAAAGCAGTGAATCGCATCGACCCAAACAAACGAAAAATCTGGAATCCTAGCAGAACTGCTGTATTGTGCTCAGAGCACTTTAAGATGGATGACTTCCTCCTTTATCGTGGTGCAACAGTGTTGAAGAAGGATGCAGTCCCATCAAAGTTCAGTTTCCTCCCACAATGCAAGGTATATAAAAACATAAGTTTAATGATTGAATTTGATGCGAAAATGAAAAAAGGAAATTTCAAATGCTAATTTAATAATTTTTGCAATTGTACTGAAACAATTTAACTTCAAGGTACATGTATTAACTTAAAATTAAGTTAAGCTGTGCAACAGCCTAGACTATGTGAACTTTTCTGGGGACGGGCTCACCGAGTTCCCTCCCAGATCCCTACCCGATTTTGCTCAGGCGCCTTCGGTTCCCTGGCCCACCACCAGCTGGAAAAACACTGCCACTGCAAGAGTGCCTATGGCCTACGACGACCCTAAAACGGCCCTGTCTGGAAGGAGGGCAATATCAAATACAGTTGTATTGTATTGCTTTTATACACAACAACCAGTTTGAGAGTGTCATCGAAGCTGTTACTATGTATCTGTGAGGTGGAAGTCTCGTTGGGACAGTGTGCCAAAGAAAAAGAACTGCTGAATATTTGCAATGAGAGCACTAAGTAAGTAAGTAAGTATATCCTTTATTGAAAAACCAACTGCTAACCGCGTTTTTGTGTAAATAGTTCATCAAATAGATAAAAAAGTAAGTATAAAGCATCATTGTGACAAATGTTTTACGAGATAGAAAGTTTGTCTTAGGTATTATTCTGTTGTGGGTTCTGGGGATTTCTCATGCTCATTCAAAATCTTTTATCTAGTGCTTCTGATTGTGACTCTGACATTGCCAATCTTTCAAGAGTGTAAGTAGGTGCAAAATGAATAGGCCTACAATTTGGATTACAACTTATGTTTTCTTTTGCATAGGATACGAAAGCACTCGCACGCACAACAAAAACCAGCAAGGCTGCGATGGCTTCAGTTCATGTTGCTTCAAGTTCGTCAAGTTCTACCACCTTGTTTGCAGTTCAGCCTTCTTTCATCTGCAAAGAGCATTCGTATGCCATACTGGCCAGCCCTCGGACGTTGAAGCGTAAGAGTGATCATCTTGAAGAAAGACTGTGTACGACGAAACAGGCGCTGTATAACGCGGAACGTAGAGAAAGTCGTGCCAAATCAAAGATTCAGCATATTTTAGAAGAACTGGAGCACGAACGTCTACTAACATCTGAGACAAAACAGTTGCTTAAAGTGTACGAGGACATTCCCATTCACCTTTTTTCCAAGGAAACTGTCAAATATACAGAAGAACAGCGCCAGTTCGCAACAACATTACATTTCTATGGTCCCAAAGCTTATGCATTCCTTCGTAACAACCTAAAACTACCTGCCGAAAGTACTCTTCGAAAGTGGATGAGCAGAATCGATTGCAATCCAGGCTTCTCTGAACAAGTCTTTGCAACTCTCAGAGACCGGAAAAACAGCAGTCAAGGATGGCAGTACAATTCTTGCTCTGTCATGATTGATGGCATGGCCATTAGGAAACATGTAGACTGGGATGCGAAAACTCAGAAAATGGTAGGATTCATTGATCTTGGAGCTGGTTCAGTTGACAGTGACATGCAGCATGAAGCCACTGAAGCTTTGGTGATAATGGCTGTAGGTCTTACAGGTCACTGGAAAGTTACTCTCGGTTATTTTTTGATAACAGGAATAAGTTCAGTTGTCCAAGCCAAATTAATTCAAACAGCATTAATAAAACTAGGTGAAATAGGAATACGTGGTTTGGCATTGGTGATGGATGGACATGCTACTAACCAGGGCATGGTTTCCCAGTTAGGCGGTTCGTTGTTGCCAAATAATATTAAAAGCAGCTTTCCACATCCTTTTTTCGTAAGTGAACATGTGTACATTTTTTTGATGCATGCCATATGCTGAAATTGTTGAGAAATGCACTTGAAGCTTTAAAAGAAATCGTAATTCCTCAAATTGGCAAAGCTCGATGGTCGAACATTGTTCATCTGCATGAATTGCAGGATAAGGATGGTCTTCGAGCAGGCAACAGGTTGACAAATGCCCACGTGGAATTTCAAAATCAGAAGATGAAGGTACGATTGGCAGCACAAACTCTCAGTTCATCAGTTGCTAAGGCCTTGGAATTTCTAGATTTAAACAAGTTTCCTGGATTTTCCAACACCTTTGGGACACGAAAGTTTCTTGAAACTGTTGATCGCCTCTTTGACATCTTCAACAGTCGTTCAGTTGTAGGAAAGGGATATAAGAAAGCCTTGACATGTTCTGGACTTAGAGCAGTAACTCCATTTCTGAATGAGTCTAGGCACATGCTCTTGAATATGGAAAATAGTAATGGGCAGAAGGTTTGCGAAAGTCATCGTCGTGTGGCTGCATTAGGCTTTGTTGTAAACATTGATAGCCTTATTCAGTTAGGAAATGTCCTCTTTTCAGAAGCAAGTCCATGCCCTCAACGCTATCTGCTGACCTACAAACTCTCGCAAGATCATCTGGAACTTTATTTCAGTTGCATACGAAGAATGGGTGGATGGAACAATAACCCAAGTGCCAAGCAGTTTTCTAGTGCTTACCGTACTCTGTTGAATCGAGCCTCAATTTCTGCCACAACCACTGGAAATTGTATGCCACAAGATCACACAGATCTTCTTCATTTACATCCATCAGATGAGGACACAGATAAATTTTTGCCTAGTCATTTTGATCACATTGACAAAGATCACGATTATTCCACTTTAATGAAGTTGTCACCATTTGTTACTAATATTCTTACATATATAGCCGGTTGGATTGTTCGCAGTCTGTCAGCGACTGTTGCATGTGGTGATTGCTTATCAGCACTGGTTGAAACGGCAGGACCCAAAACAAATAGTCTGTTACAAGTAAAGAACAATGGAGGACTTGTGACACCCTCAAATAGTGTTGTGAAAGTTGTTGAACATGCTGAGAAGGTTTTGAGATCCAGTGCTGATTTCCATCATGTGTCGAATCAGGATCAATGGGGTAAAGCCTTGGAAGCAAAAGTTTTAGAAAACCTTCCTGACAATCTGTTCAGTGATATGAGTCAGCATTTCTGTGACACACTATACGGCATTGAAAGTCATTACACTGATCTTGTTCGAAACATCTGTAGGGTTTTCCTAAAGCTGCGACGATTCCATGCTGTTAATCTAACTAACCAAGCTCTACAGCGTTCTTCTGTTCGTCACTCACTAACAAAGACTATTTTGTTCAAGCATCAGTAACACTGTGAGACATAATTTTTCAAATTACTGATTAAGTGGTAGATTATTTCATACTGATGGTCCTGTAAGCGTTTTGATTTCTTGTGCACCAGGCAATGTAGTGAAGTTGTAGTGGGGCATGAATTCACTGATTTGTAGTTGTGTGATTTGTCCAATAGGAGTACAGTATTCTTCATATAAATGTTTTCCTCTTAAGCTATTATTGTCTCCCTGCCGACTTTGTCAATAAGTCAATCCAATGAATTAAATGTATGACGGAATTCTGCATACCGTCTTATATTCAGGTTTAAGAAATGAGAAAGTGTGTGCAGACTGAATTTCACTTTTCTCATGAAAGTATGTCATTATAAATTGTATTTTCATTTTTACTATTCTGAAAATGTTGCTATTTATAATCTGTTGTAGACATTCTTATCCAATAACTACCTTAATGATGATTGCCTTTCCTTAGTTTTCATGAAGAAGCATGATGCCATGCTCAATTGTACAGTGAGTTTGATATCTTGTGTACTTTGAGCTGATATTCTGTGGTTAATGCTGTATGTACATTGAGCTGATAGTCTGTGATTAATGCTGTACGTTTATTCTTGTTTTCATTTTCTCAGTTTTGTATCTTCTGGTTGTCGTTCTACCTCTTTGGCGTATAATAAAGGTGTTCATTATCTAGAATTTGTATACTTGGTGATAAATAACTAGCAGAAAATCTGGAGTTTACATTAAAGCACTGTACAATAAACCAAACAATTGTTTCATACAAACTGTAACTGTAACTAACAGTATACTTGGTATACATAACATAACAACTACACTTTGAGGCTTAGCCACGTCAACGCACCACTGTGCGGCACAGATCTTCGATCACGGATAGATGACACCACGAGCACCAAGTGTGCAAACTCTGCAAACAGTCTAATGTCTCTTCGGTGCAGAAAGAGTAAAGTAAGTAAGTATATTCTTTATTAAACCGGTTGCAGAAGAGCTGCACTCTGGTGCATCATAGGACAAATACAAAATCAATAGGAGTACAGTATTCTTCATATAAATGTTTTCCTCTTAAGCTATTATTGTCGATAAGAGTCGAGACCCTGTCATGATACCGTGGGTGAAGGGCATAGGTAGTTGATTTCCTTGGTGGAAGCAACTTGTGTAAAACATGCCCTGGGTTGGGCTGTCAATGGGGAGGTACCCCCGCCGGAATCATCCTACTTATGATGGAATGAAGCCTGTTTTTATCCCGCTGACGAGCAAACCCACCATGCTGGGCTAGCGTACAGCAGACGTGCCACAGTCATCGTAATCGTAAACTCGGAACTTCTACAGCGCCCACAAAAGCGAAGTCGCGGGAACCACATCAAAAAGTGTTGGGCCCTTGAGGCCATGAGCACTTAAAATGCACAATGCATACATGGACTTCTGGCCTTGCATATAAGTCAGCTATGACTTATATGCGCTTCAAAATTAAGGGTTTCCGTAAGTGTTACCCCAAGACAGTCAATTTGCCTACTCTAGATACCTCTAGTATGACAGGGGGCTGCCCCACCCTACCCCTCCCTGCAGTCTAATCAGCATGTCATAAGTCTTATCCTGATTCAGATTAAGGTAACATATCTCTGCCCATTTCCCTACGTGGTCCAGCTCTTCCACAGCTGTGGTAGCATTAGATGATGGTATCAGCAAATAACTGTCATCCGCATATTTAAGTATTCTGTTTCCATTGAGAACCGTTTTTAATTTTGAGATTAATGTTATGAGAATAACCTCATTTGCTGCAAAGAAAATTTAGCGATCCTATCCCTGCAATAAATAGGCGATAAATAAATGTTTTGGTCCCGTCTACTGGAGTTCTATGTATAATCGCATCGTGAGCGGGCAGCTACACTGCGTGCATTAATAGCTAATTTCTCATCGATGATAAAGAATTGTTTAAAACCAGCAATGGGACTTTGAGTTGAGTGACATACAAAACTATCAGCTTCATTACATTTTGCGGCCATAGACCCGATTTCTTGAAAAATGTCTTTAAAGTTGACGATTTTAACATTGTTTCGTATGTAAACAAAACCTCGCTGCCCTGACCGGAAACCACGTGCGATTCGCCGTCGGCCATAGACCAATAGCCGAAGCTTTATCAATCCAGTCCTATTAATACATATCAATGCGTAGCACCCTATTTCTAGGGATTCTCAAGGACGTTTGAAGGTCGATTTCCTGGCGCTAACAAGTGGTTTTGCCAGACAGACAGCTGCTCTTCTTCAAGGCTGTGCGGAGTAGAAGGCCGGTCCAGACTCGACTTTTCATCTGATTCCTGGTAAGTGCTATTAAAACATTTTGTTTAACACATTTCTGTTGGGTTCGGTTTGATCGTAGACCCGATTTTTAAAGCGTAAATTAACTAATCTTACGGCAAATATTGTTCTGCATGCTATCAATTTTTATGTGTTGCAAACTAGTAGAATACTCAGCGCAGTAATTGCAATGGTTATTGTTCTTTTGTATCCCTTTATGTACCGATTTTTATAAAAGGCCCATTTGCTTATGATGGTAGTTTGTGAACATCGTAAATCACTGGATAATATATTTATTCCGGTGCATTACATGCAAATTGAGAGCTTTTGGCAGCACCGCGGAGAGTTTGTTAAAAGGCGCTGTGACGGTCGGCCAGGGTCAGGGTTAGAGTCGTTTTTAGATAAAGTGTGATAAAATTTCCGCCGCGGAAGTAAGTTTTCGCGGGTTGCGTGGCGGCATTTTCCTCCGCAGAAGCACCACGCTTCTTAAAATGGCAAAAGTGCATTTTAGCGTATTTTATTGATAGTGGTAGAGGTAGAGTTGCATTTCAGTGTATTTGATTATTTCAATGATTTTCATGATAACTGTAATGGATCCTGCTTCTATTTAAGCAAGATTCTTGTCATCAATCCCACTTCTATTTAAGCTAAAATTATTTTCATCAATACAACTTCTATTTAGCAAGAATTCTTTGCATCAATCCAACTTGTATTCAACCAACGCTGAAACCCATGCAATGCAAGTCATTTACGACGCTTAACTACACACTTTTTCTTCAATCCAGCTTCTATTTTAGCAAATAACTGGTTTCATCAATCCAACTTCCCTTTAGGGAAACAATTATTTTTATCAATCCACTTTCCAGTTATGCAGACACATAAGACACATAATAAAATACGCTAAAATATTCGGCCGGCAGCATCGTGGATTAAATACGGGTTAATATACTAAAATGCACTTTTACCCTTAAAATGTACTGACTACACTCACAGAATCATGAATGAGTTTTGGTACGGAGGACTCCATGACTTCACTTCAAACACTTGGCCAGAAGTCGTTTGGTCCCCTTCTTGTGAATCTAGAAAATATTTGACTGAGGTGTGCAGAAATAATGTGATGATCTTGAATATGCAAGTGCACTTAACAGAACACTTGAGTTAAATGCTACTTTACAGGCAGGGGCATAGCTCTAAGTTCAATAAGTAACATTAAAGTGAATAAATAGACTTGTGTTTATCCAGAGGGTATATGACTGCTAACCTACCCTTTGGCATAGACAAGGCCAGAAGTTGACCCATACATTTTACTCTCCAGGTTTCCATTCATAATTGAGTTAAAAGGACAATGACAGTCAAGGTCACTGGTACTCGGAGTCTATGGCCACTCCTAAAATTTGGTGGCAAGAGCATGTATCCATTTGACCCCCATTAGTTATTTGCCTTTAGCCCTTTAACGACGACAGTGTACTTACTTCAATCCAACTTGTATTCGACCAACTTGCTGTTCCCTTTGCACGCGCTTCAAAGATGCAACTTCGTGCCTTCTCAGTGGTTGGGCCGACCATCTGGAATAATTCAGATCTGCGTGTTCTTCTAGCTGGAGACTCTGCATACACCTTTACAATAATTTGAAAACTGTTCTTTATTGCCGGAGTTGGGCTGGGAGCGCCTCTGAGTAGGTTATCTTGGAGGGGCGCTATATAAGTCCTCTGAATGAATTAATTTAAAATTGATTGGGAAACCAATGCAGCTTGTCATTAAAGTGTTAAATTGGGGAGACTACATGAGACCTGTTAGTTGTGGCTTAATGACAGTACATTGTGTATACATTTAGATATTTAGATCAGACATGACTCTCATCTATTCACTTATTTAACAAATACAGATGATAGAAGGTACCTTGTGCTTGAATGCCTTGTGTGTACCAAATGAGGCACACATTTGAACTTTAGTTGAAAAGTAAGAAAGAAAGTAGGCTATGTTTTAATTAATTTCCCTGCCAATGTATCCACATGTGGCATATACAGTACAGGTACATAATCCCATGTGGGAACCTTACAGGGTTCATTTTGGTGCATTAAAATGTTTCTGTGCATATTGGCATTATTAGTTGTCTTGCTGGCAAACCTGGACGTGTTGGTCTTTATTGTGCCTCCTCACGTGTTAATATTGCTTCAAAACAGTCCAAGAACTGCTATTACAGGAACTTGTTTCTGCAAGGTCTATGCCCATAGGTATTCGTTTTTAAAAAATTGTTTGAACGTGTAACTGAATGTGAGTTTGCTTTGAGCCTAGCTGAGTAACAGTCTGTAGCTGAGGAAAATGAATTCATTCAGTAAGTGGTGCAGTTATAGTGTTCGTTTAAGATATCTATTTAAAGGTCAGAGAACAGTAGCCAGTCATTTTGGCTTCTGTTCCTAGCCTGCCATCTGTGGACTAGGAACAGGTATTGGCTGCAGTTGGTACCATTAGATTTTTGACTGTCCGTCATATGTGTACTGCTACAGCTCACTCCAGAGGCTTTACCTATGTTGTGCCCACCAACTGGGTTCGCCTTTCTCAATAGCTGCGGATTGAGCTCCTCAGTCTGTCCCTTCCACAGTTTCGCAAGCGCCTGAAGTCTGTGTTATTCGACAGTAGTTTAACTGGTTTGGGTCAGGAGCACTACTGATGAGGTTTTTCTTGAAGTGGCGCTTTATAAATGTCAGATTGCACTTACAAAACGAGTCAGCATAGCAGGATCAAGTGGAAACAAATACAGTGCAGAGTGCTCACTTTTGCAAAAATCATAATAATGCCTATCGTTCCACATCTTTGTGCAGTGACTCTGCACCATTAAATATGAATTGTTGCACTTAGTTTTGAGGTTAGTGTAATGGTTCTTTAACGTTGACATCTTCCACTTAATTGTCCAACAGAGGTACCAACTCTTTGGAAGCCTTCGGTGTGAATGCACTCAGAGAGAAAGTTTAGTGGGTGCATCACACCTAGAAGAATTTGGACCAAAAAAATTCAAATTTTTACAGTAAATTCCAGTATTCTCACAACTTGAGAAGTACAAGTACAACACAAATATCCAACATTGCATCATTGTACGATCTCAAAGCCCGTACATAAATAATAAATAATAACATTAAAAATCCAAACAGCTCCAAAAATGTGCTAAACTCACCTACAGCATTGTAGAATATAAAATTTTTTCACGGGGGTAGAACCTTGCACCCGGAGACAAAAGAAAAGTCGGCGCCTATGTTGTCCAATAAAATTTAAGTTTAGTTTCGACATATATGCCCTTTCTCCTTCTGTTCGCTCTAAAATTCTATCTAGCACTCTTTCTTCTTCCTTCGCTTTTCTCAAAACCTGCTTCTTTTCACGGGGCCTTGCGCACTGGGAGCGCTTCTGAACGGTTCACCCTACTAGAGGCGCTTTACAAATGCTTAAATACAATACAATATGAAGTGCTGAGGGTGATGTTTCTTGTTGTTTGGTTTCTTTAGCCATCGTCACCAAAAGTACACATAAACCAAAATTATGGCGGTTCTTGCTGACCAACTGCTGATGCATATCGCAGAAGAAAAGCACCACAGCAGTGCCAAGGTGACGGTTGTAGGCACGGGACAAGTAGGAATGGCTGCAGCCTTCGCTATGATGACTCAGGTGCGTGTCTATTAGACATACTTGTTTGTGATTTACTACCACAGTGGTGTTGACTGAAGAATAGTTGCTTATTTTTGAATTTGCATACATATAGTATAAATATTGTAGATACAGGATTAGATGATACCGAGAGAGGGTAGGTTGTCTGTTACTTCATTAATCTTCTACTAGATGTTTGCCCGTCCTAAGACGGTAGAGTTTAGGGTGCGCGGGCGAGCCACTTAAAATATATGACCGGCGGCCCGCAGACCCATACAGGGCACCAGACTATCGCGCAGCGCAAAGGTCATCACACGCAACGGCTAAAAGTTGATAGCAGCGTAACCTACGGACTTTCATTACACGCAAATTTTAATCTCTGCGACTGTCTAAGCTTCATAGCAGCGCCACCTACCGAATTTGAATCGACGCGACGGTTTAAATTTAAATCTCCAACTCCCCTTCCCGCCTCTCTTCTGCTAACTGTGCTCTCTTTGAAAACGGTACGCCCCCGGCGACAGAGTTAATATACTGAGATACAAAAGAAATCAATCTTGAGACCTCTAGCGTTGAATACTCGCTAACTGCGACCTCAACCAGTGAGTACTCGCTGGCTGCGCCAGTCTTAGTGATGTGAGCGTGAAATATTTCATTTGAAATATTTCATTTCTGACAGTTTTTTTTTAAATATTTCAATGACCAAAAAAACAACATGTTTTTTTGAAGTATTGGATGCACACAATGATGATGATAATGATAATGACAAAGACGGTGACAATGTCGATGATGAAGGCCATGAAAACTATGATGACAGTGAAGATGCCAGTGATGATGATGACAGTGACAGTTATGATGATAGCGACAATAATAATAATATAATATTTTCGTTTATTCAGACAATCCGGTTGACACACCGCAACCGGTTACAGTGTACAATTATGCAATTGAAACAATTCACAAGAACACAAATGACAGAAGACATAAATCTTAACTACTAACAGAGCAGACAGCCTGCAATACGCATGATGATGTTGACGATGACAACAAAGATGATGACATGGACGATGATGAATAACAATGAGGAAATCTTGTAACTGACAGATTTTAGCAGTATAATTACAATTAATGATGGTTTACTCTGTCTGACTGATAGTACTATTTATGTTTGTGTTCTAAGTTCTATTCTTAGAACTTTTTGTAAAATTTTGTTCGCCGGATTATTATTGAGTCTAGTTGACATAGTATTTGTGATTTATAATTTGTCTTGTAAAGTCACTAAAGTGTTTCGAATTCTATACGATTGACTGTGTCCTAGGCTAGCAGAATTTAGCTAAAATCACATTCATTTCTTTAATGACAAAACAAGTGATTAATAATACATGTTAAGCATAACAATGAACAATAACATCTACTTTATTAGATCAAACTGTAATTTGTGACATTTGGTGAATAAAATATGTTTTTCAACATATAATGTAACTCTCATAAAAGTCATTCTTAAAAACAGGTAATTAGAAATAAATTGAGTATCTCGAGGATGGTCATCACTAACACAATAATGCATATAATATGTAATATGAGAGAAATAAATAAACTGTTATTATGGTTGTAATTAGTTGTAAAATGTAAAGAAAAAAATAATTTCAAATGTTTCAAAGAAAACTGAAATATTTCAAATAAAACTGAAATATTTCATTGAAATATTTCAACGCCAAAAAAACATGTTTTTTTACATCTCTAGCCAGTCTCGAGCGACCCCTAGCGGTTTTGTTTTGACTCCAGCGACCTCTAAACAGTGAGTACTCGCTGGCTGCGCCAGTCTCGAGAGACCCCACGTGCTTGCTCCTCCACTGTGTTCCTCCCTCCCTTCCTACATCCCTCCCTCTCTCTCCGTACTTTCCTGCCGTCCATCCCTGCCATTCGTACCTCCTTCCCTCCATCTTACGTCCGTCCGTCCCTCCCGTAGTCCCTCGCAGCGATCTAGTGTGTGGCTGACCCGTCGCTTCCCCTCCGCTTCCCATAGACGTCTTAATAATAGCAAGCTATAATTATACAGAAGTCCATGCCCATCCCCTTATAGAAATGCAGAAGGACCCATGCGTCATCATCTGGCGTTGCTATGACAACCTATGCAATAATTGCGATGACGTGAATGACGTAAGCTGGCAATAAAGGCGAAAATAGCATAACAGGCAAACAGCGTTACACCACGCACGCATCCACCGGGCACGCAGTCAGCCAGTCACGCAGGGACAGATATTTCTGTGCCTTTATTATTATTAATTGTAACCATCGCGCCTGCAGATTTTGTCTTGCACACAGCAAATAAGTGCTGCACTATCGGTATATATTTGTGGGCTAACAGAGTTCATCTGATATATTTGACCAGTAACTAGGTGATCAAAATGTCAAGATGAAGAGGAGTGAGGGGAGATGGAGACAGAACCGGAGAAACAAAGGGAGAGAGAGACAATGAGTTACAGAGGAGAGTGAGACAGAGATGAGAGAGAGGGAGGAGTTTCAGTATGGACAGGTATCTGTCTCTGACAGTGCCAAATGAGATAATTGACCATAAAGTTGTAACAGACCCATGAAAGCGAAGAATGAGAGTTGGATACCCAGAAAAGACACTGATGTATTGTTCTGCAGAACATTGTGGATCGACGACAAAACAGACGAGATTTTGAGCAGCTCATGTTACTAGTTGAATCTCTGCCAGTTAGGAGAATTACTCTACTGATTACACCCTTTATATGGTCATTTCTGAGCAGTTAGACAATAAAAACGAAATATGTATGTCTTTTTAAAGTAAGGCTGAGAAATAATGATGTCCATAGTGTTCTGTTTTCCAATGAATGTGCTTGAAAATTTTTATGAATTATCCCACTGATTACACCGTGTTCAGGGAGTGATCTCTGAACTGGCCCTGGTTGACATGGTGGAGAACAAACTGAAAGGAGAAATGATGGACCTTCAGCATGGACAGGCCTTCCTCCGCACAGTTAAAGTGCATGCCAGCACAGGTCAGCGTTGTTTAATTAGGTGCATGGAAACCTAAATGTTTTATATGACTTTCATTTTTTTCATAAAATTCATAATGTTTGGTATCTTTCTGGCAGGGAAAGTTCTTGACTTCTTGAGTATATATTTATCTGTTTGTACTTATCATCAAATGACTTGTCAACGATCAATGGTAGTGATGGTCCCTACGCAGTAATACCGGTAGTCTCGAGGGAACTAAAACTGGCACACTCCATGGTACAAGCGAGTGCTTAACACTTTATCAATGAGCTGTATTGGTTTCCCTGTCACATTTAGTACAGTCTCATTGTTAAAATGTTAAATCAGTAAATTAGCTCGGTGAATGTCACACCTATGACTCGATGATACCTTCCAGGTATTGGTAGTTACAAATGTGTGCAGTTTTCAGGTTTTAGTTGATTGTCTTTTTCACATGTCTTTCCTGTCTTTCAGATTATGCTGTAACTAAGGGTTCAAAGATCTGTGTGGTGACGGCTGGGGCCCGGCAGAACGAGGGTGAAACCAGGCTGCAGCTGGTTCAGAAGAATGTCGCGATCTTCAAACGTAAGTGTTTTCATTTTTTTCATAATCTTGTCATAAAATTTGCCTCTGTTTACTTTGGTTCTGATTTATGTGCTCTATGATGATGATGATGTTTAATGTATAAAATGTCTAATGTTCAGTACTAAAACTATTCGGACTCAGCTGCCTGTTAGTATAATTTAATCTGGATCTGTGTGACACTAAACGTTGACTGAAATGTTAACCAGGTACTAGGGGCCAGGGTGGTATAAGCTTTTAGCTTTTTCCTGGCTTCCTGTTGCACAGTGACTGATCTGTTTCTGTCATGATGTGTACTGTTATCTGTTCTGTTTTCTGACGCAATAAATAAATAAATAAATAAAAATAAGATCGTCCAAAGAGAGTTAATTACAGAATTAGCGTATGGTTCAGTTCCAGCAATTCTTTTGCGCATTGCTAGAACTTGTGAATGTAAGATACATGCTGGTATGAAATATTAAAATCCCAATAATTAATTTACAGAGCTTCCGAATTATCAGAAAAGCTTGAATCATCCATGTAGTTGGTCATTGTGATGGGTTATAGATTAAGACCACTTGGTATGTAGCATTGCTTAACCATAAAAGAAGTCAGCGTTGAATGGACTAGAATGAGTTTACTTTTCTTTTACTTTTTTATATGTTTAAAACTAATTTCTCTCTGATTACATATGTCAGTGACACTTGAGAAACTGATGCCATTGGTTGATGTAATTCATAATGCCAAAAACTCTTCTTGCTAGTCAACTAGTTCTTTACTGTTTTGGTAGGCCCTATTACTTTAAATTCAATACTTTTATGTAAGAAACCTTTGCTAAAAGATTAACTTGATTTAAACAGTTGACAGTGTGAAGCATTATAGAAGTAGTTTGTTACTTATGATGGTTTATGAATGAAAAATTTAAGTATAAAAGTTTAAATCTGCTTATTTTTTTAATGAAATTGAGAAACAACTAATACCCATTTGGTTGGTTTAGTTTATTGGCTGACATTTTTATCTGTTTGTTTTTTACAGATATTATTCCCAACTTGGTTAAGTACAGTCCGGACACCATCCTTGTCATTGTTTCAAACCCAGGTATGTGATTTGTTTGATAACTTTTTCTATGTAATTATGTACCGAAGAGGATCTGTACAGAAGCCATATAAACTTGTACTTGCAATGCATTGTAGCACAGTGGTCTTTTGCAGTAGGGTTAAAAAGGTTCAACCCATTTGGTTTGTTGATATCATTGTAGTTAGGCCCAACTTGGTATAATGCTGTTGTGTATGAAAAGAGGAAAAAAATGTAAGTAAGTATATTCTTTATTGGTTTGTCGATATCGATGTCAGTTACCAACGCTACTCTCTTAATTAAGCTATATATGAGTGTAATTTGATAATGCTCCCTTAGAGAGTTGAGACGAGCACGTTGAAGCTAGGCAAATTATAAGAGCCATAAACAGACTGGAAGGGACAAGTTTTCACTTCAGAGTTAAAGACAGTTTTGCTAAGATAGTTGTGAACGTGAGGAGGTAGAGAGTTCCAGGTGAAGGGACCAGCAACTGGGAATTAACTCTGAGCAACAACAAGGAAGTGTACCAGGAACACCACACTTTTCAGCAGATGCTGATTGATGGAGGATCGGCCTTAAAGCAGAGCTACAGGGTGTAGCCATGTAAGGTAGTAGGATGACAATTGAGTTGTTGGCACGCCAGAAAATGAGTTTCCTAAAGTTGGTCTAAATTTGCAGAAATTGCATAAAAATTATAAACCACTAAGTTTCCATGCATTTTTAACATCCGTTTTCATGTGATGATATTCACCTCTGACTAGGCTTCTTGAAGGGTGCTATATAAATTCCTGGAATGAAAGATTTTAATCATCTGAACTGATTGTGTTTCTGGTGCTGATATTTCAAAGACTCGAGATTGAATTTATAGATAATTTTTTATTTCACTGTAGGAACTCATTGTAAGCCATTTCTTTTTGTACATTTTATGCAGTGGATATTCTGACATATATTGCCTGGAAATTGAGTGGCCTACCACGCAACAAAGTTATTGGAAGCGGCACGATGCTCGACTCCTCCCGCTTCCGTTTTCAGATCAGTGAGCGCCTGCATATTGCTCCACAGAGTTGCCATGGTTATGTGATTGGTGAGCACGGAGACAGCAGTGGTGAGTAGAAAATGAGACTTGCTTGGATGCTAACATTGTTATTCATCTGATGCATCAGTTACGTGATTATTTGTAATCAATCTGTAAAGATGCAGTGTGACCCCTTTTTGATACCTGAATGTCTGCAATAACTTAACGTGGTACTGATACCATAGTGTGCTAAACTATACCCTCCTGTGATGTGGGAGTAGTTGTTTACAATGGAAAACAACAATGGTAGTTGAAATCTTTGAGAGTCTGTAAAAGACAGCAAGAAACCTGGTATGAAATGCAGGCAGAGATGGGAATCATTATCATCAACCATTACCTAAGACCTGCGTTACTCACAGCTCCACTTGCTCAATGCTGCCTCTTCTACTCTGCATGACCTGGATGTGACCATGGACCAGAAATTGACATCTGTGTATATGAAGACAGCATGTAGACAAGCTTTTCTGATCTGCTCCAGGTCCTTGCTATACACCATGTGCTCTTTCCTAAGGCTGCTTCTGCTGTGATGCTTGCAATTATATGTACTAAGGTCAATGTGGTAACTCCATCTATACATGTTTTTCTTTTCTACATTAGCCAACGTTGATCTGTTGTAAACACTACAGCTGGTTTAATCGTTACGCGGATTTTAGGCTCAGTCATATTTCTACTTAGATGCAGTATGAGCTTCATTGGTTACACATGCGAGGGCATATATTGGGGTTAAGGTCCTCTTGTGGATGACATAATTTCCTGGCAGGTTGCGCTGAACTTATAGAGCTATTTCAGTGTCTTCTGTCCCCAGCTGTCGATCTCTTAACTGTGCAACACAAAGTCTCCTGGTTGTTCCTCCGTCCTGTACTTGTGAAATTCAGCAGAGTAGCTCTGCCATGGTTGGCCCTTCACTGTAGAACAGATTGTCATGCAACCAGTCACATGATCTTCTTGCATGTTCTCTGCCTCTGCTTTGTCAGCAGGTGACATCTAGTATATTTGTTCTCAGGTTGAAAAGACGTCTGAGTAGTTTTTTCGTGGAGGTGCTATTACAGTGCAATTACAGATCAACCAACTACATGTAGATGAAGTTTGCCTATCATCTGTGAACGTAAGACCAAAGGATCACTCCTGATATTGTTTAGTGTGTGATTGAAGTTCAGATGCTGAAATGA
Organism: Aporrectodea caliginosa; assembly: GCA_020284085.1. Lineage (NCBI taxonomy): Eukaryota > Metazoa > Annelida > Clitellata > Crassiclitellata > Lumbricidae > Aporrectodea > Aporrectodea caliginosa. The sequence goes on from JACEVL010001026.1 coordinate 440,861, forward strand.
ACTGGCATTTCTCTTTTAGTGGCTGTGTGGAGTGGTGTTAACGTGGCTGGCACTCGTCTACAGGAGATCCATCCACACATCGGTCAACCTGACGACCCAGAAAACTGGGAACAGATACATAAGGATGTAGTAAATGGGTAGGCTGCCTCACTATATATACAACCCTTGCTTACTTTGAAATGCCGTGAAACATCTTGAAAGAATGTAATTTCCATATTTGCAGAATGGTTTGTGAATCAATCAATCAGCCGTTTATTGAATCAACAACAGCACAATTAATTAACAATCAGTCATTTAAAAAAATTAATCTGCTGATGCCGTCAATAGGACAGCCCTAAAGGATAAAATAATCCGCTATTGCAGGGCTGCCCCTTTTCCACATTACATTTACTGATGGTAAGACGATTTTTATGATCATCTAATTATAGAAAATTCAACTTAAATAACAATGTTAGGGCTAAATCATAGAACAACTAAATAACAAAACATTGCAGTACAAGATTTTTACATTGCCTTAGTTTATTCTTGCTAAAAGATTGAAATTGTTTGTGAAGCTTTTAAATAGAATTAATTTGTAATGTAAGAAATTAGACAAAATATAATACAATACCACTTGACTATATTGAAAGGTGTCAATAGCGAAGAATACAAATGATTGTACTATCTATTTCGTGTGCAAGCGTCATATGCATAGGTGCACAAAAAGCTAAGGCAGTGTAGCTGCTTGCAGCTAAACAACACAGTGTTTTGATCAAAAGAAAATGATCCAGTCCTTTACTAACTAAAACCTTTAAGAATAATAATTTAAAAAAATAAATTTTAATGATGAAGTCAAAAGTATTAATAAGATAATTCGTTTGCACATTGAAAATGTCTTGAGAAACCTCCAGGTTTGAGAAATGCTTTGCTTAATCTGTTATTATCATTTATTCCTCTTGTAGGCCTAAGCTACTGTGCATTTGTTGGTAGTCTAATGAAGAATATTCTTGCTTGCTTAAATTTACAATATAAAGTAGCTATCTGTCAGTACTGGGTGTGAAATCGTAATCATAATCGTAAACTCAAAACTTCTAAAGCGCCACTCAAAAGCCAGGCATAGAGCACAGCTTTTATACGAGCGCTGAGAAATTGAGTTGGCATGTTTTGGGAAATTAATGCCATACAGTTCTATTAAATTTACTGTTACTGTGTTTTCCGTACCGATGCTATAGAGGTGCGTAACTTTCAGAAAGCGCAGTTTAAAGCTTTTCTGTTGTATTTTCAGGGCTTATGAAATTATAAAGCTCAAGGGATATACCAGCTGGGCAATTGGCATAATGGTGTCAGCCCTTTGTAACGCGATCCTGAAGAACCAGAGAACAATTTATGCACTGTCTACACTGGCAACGGTTAGATATACTGTCTCTTTAGTGTGCAGAAGATATATCTAGGTATAAAATCTATTGGCAGAATTTATATTGAGCCAAATGTAGAATGTACTCAGGAGTCGTGTGCTTTATTTTAATACAGAGCAGTAAGGTTTTAATTCTCTTGAGAATTGTTCCCATGTTAAGGTATGTCGAATTGTTACCAAATGTGCACTTGCTATAATTTTATGGTTGTAATGTGAAAGGACCAGTGATGGGCAAAATACTTTTCAAAAGTATTTTGAAAATACAAAATAAAATACTTTTCAAAAGTATTTTGAAAATACTTTTACAAAATACTTTTCAAAAGTATTTTGAAAATAAAATAGTATTTTGAAAATACTTTTGAAACTAGTTTTTCAAAATACTTGTGCGAAATCAACATTTTCTACTTGTATTGCTATTCACTAGTGTGTAGGCCCTACCGTTAGATCGCATTAGTGTGCTCGACAATGATCGATCTGTAGTTTCTAATGACTGGAAACATTGATATATTATAGGCTAACTGTAATTGCAATTAGTAACTTCTATTGTGCCGGTGTCTAATGCACAAGGAATAGCCAATGGCACACCAAAATCAAGCCGTAATCAGTCTTTAACATTAAGACAGATAGGCAGCCTATAGGTTCTAGGGCAATTCGGAGCCGGACAATTCGGAGCTGGGCAATTCGGAGCGGACATTTGGAGCGGACAATTCGGAGCGAACAATTCGGAGCCGGACAGTTCGGAGCCGGGCAATTCGGAGCGGATAAGTCGGAGCGAATTGAATTGAAGATCCTGTGAACTTAAAATTTAAATAGAATAGAAGTGTCCGGCTCCGAATTGTCCGACTCCGAATTGTCCGGACACCAGTGGATAAGCGGTTTCAAAGAGACAATTTTAAAGTTGGGAACGAAATAACACAAGCCACTGCTCAGAGCGCACATACACAGGAAGGGAGTTCCAAAATGTAGGTCTAGCAATGGAACACGCTCGTTCACCACGAACAGTTCTTGATATAGGTATGTATAATGCAGAGAAATGAAGACCAAACAGAAACCTGATATAGGTCTATATCCTGATACAACAAACTCACTAGTAGTTGATGTGGCCAGAAGATTATTAATTAAGCATTTTTACATTAAAATAATAATTTTTGCAGAAGTTTTGTAAGATTTATTTCTGAAAAGTTCTTTAGATAAGTATTTTGGAAAGTATTTTGGAAAAGTATTTTGAATTCTCCAAAATACTTTTAAAAACTATTTTGAAAATACTTTTACAAAATACTTTTGAAAAGTATTTTGAAAATACAAAATAAAATACTTTTCAAAAGTATTTTGAAAATACTTTTACAAAATACTTTTCAAAAGTATTTTGAAAATAAAATAGTATTTTGAAAATACTTTTGAAACTAGTTTTTCAAAATACTTGTGCGAAATCAACATTTTCTACTTGTATTGCTATTCACTAGTGTGTAGGCCCTACCGTTAGATCGCATTAGTGTGCTCGACAATGATCTGTAGTTTCTAATGACTGGAAACATTGATATATTATAGGCTAACTGTAATTGCAATTAGTAACTTCTATTGTGCCGGTGTCTAATGCACAAGGAATAGCCAATGGCACACCAAAATCAAGCCGTAATCAGTCTTTAACATTAAGACAGATAGGCAGCCTATAGGTTCTAGGGCAATTCGGAGCCGGACAATTCGGAGCTGGGCAATTCGGAGCGGACATTTGGAGCGGACAATTCGGAGCGAACAATTCGGAGCCGGACAGTTCGGAGCCGGGCAATTCGGAGCGGATAAGTCGGAGCGAATTGAATTGAAGATCCTGTGAACTTAAAATTTAAATAGAATAGAAGTGTCCGGCTCCGAATTGTCCGACTCCGAATTGTCCGGACACCAGTGGATAAGCGGTTTCAAAGAGACAATTTTAAAGTTGGGAACGAAATAACACAAGCCACTGCTCAGAGCGCACATACACAGGAAGGGAGTTCCAAAATGTAGGTCTAGCAATGGAACACGCTCGTTCACCACGAACAGTTCTTGATATAGGTATGTATAATGCAGAGAAATGAAGACCAAACAGAAACCTGATATAGGTCTATATCCTGATACAACAAACTCACTAGTAGTTGATGTGGCCAGAAGATTATTAATTAAGCATTTTTACATTAAAATAATAATTTTTGCAGAAGTTTTGTAAGATTTATTTCTGAAAAGTTCTTTAGATAAGTATTTTGGAAAGTATTTTGGAAAAGTATTTTGAATTCTCCAAAATACTTTTAAAAACTATTTTGAAAATACTTTTACAAAATACTTTTGAAAAGTATTTTGAAAATACAAAATAAAATACTTTTCAAAAGTATTTTGAAAATACTTTTACAAAATACTTTTCAAAAGTATTTTGAAAATAAAATAGTATTTTGAAAATACTTTTGAAACTAGTTTTTCAAAATACTTGTGCGAAATCAACATTTTCTACTTGTATTGCTATTCACTAGTGTGTAGGCCCTACCGTTAGATCGCATTAGTGTGCTCGACAATGATCTGTAGTTTCTAATGACTGGAAACATTGATATATTATAGGCTAACTGTAATTGCAATTAGTAACTTCTATTGTGCCGGTGTCTAATGCACAAGGAATAGCCAATGGCACACCAAAATCAAGCCGTAATCAGTCTTTAACATTAAGACAGATAGGCAGCCTATAGGTTCTAGGGCAATTCGGAGCCGGACAATTCGGAGCTGGGCAATTCGGAGCGGACATTTGGAGCGGACAATTCGGAGCGAACAATTCGGAGCCGGACAGTTCGGAGCCGGGCAATTCGGAGCGGATAAGTCGGAGCGAATTGAATTGAAGATCCTGTGAACTTAAAATTTAAATAGAATAGAAGTGTCCGGCTCCGAATTGTCCGACTCCGAATTGTCCGGACACCAGTGGATAAGCGGTTTCAAAGAGACAATTTTAAAGTTGGGAACGAAATAACACAAGCCACTGCTCAGAGCGCACATACACAGGAAGGGAGTTCCAAAATGTAGGTCTAGCAATGGAACACGCTCGTTCACCACGAACAGTTCTTGATATAGGTATGTATAATGCAGAGAAATGAAGACCAAACAGAAACCTGATATAGGTCTATATCCTGATACAACAAACTCACTAGTAGTTGATGTGGCCAGAAGATTATTAATTAAGCATTTTTACATTAAAATAATAATTTTTGCAGAAGTTTTGTAAGATTTATTTCTGAAAAGTTCTTTAGATAAGTATTTTGGAAAGTATTTTGGAAAAGTATTTTGAATTCTCCAAAATACTTTTAAAAACTATTTTGAAAATACTTTTACAAAATACTTTTGAAAAGTATTTTGAAAATAGAAAATAAAATAGTATTTTATATTTTGAAAATAGAAAAGTATTTTCAAAATAGAATTGTTGAAATTAGTAAATGTTGATTAGTATATAGATGACACAACTAACAAGTTGGAGACGTGTGTTTTATTAAGATTTCTGATTAAGCTTTAAAGATAATTTGTGCTGGTATTGCTTGATGCATTTTTCCTGTCTATCATCAGGGCTACCATGGCATTACTGAGGAAGTCTTCCTAAGTCTGCCAGTTGTGGTTGGAGAAAATGGAATTACTGCAATCTTCAACCAGAAACTTGACCCTGCAGAGTCTGCAAAGGTCATGGCAAGTGCCAAGACGCTTCATGAAGTCATCAAAGGCATTGTCTTGTAAACAAATGGATAAGCTGCAAGCTTAACTTGCTAATAATTGGAAAAGGTATTTGTTAAATTAGAGTAATACAATAGAGTTCAGTGAGATTCTTGAGTTAAATTTAGAAAAATTTTACCCACTTTCAGTATGTTTGATTTCGCTAAAATATGTATGAAACTGGACAAAAATGTTAGTTAATTCTGCTTTTAGTAAACTTTTTAACTTTTGATTTTAAATTTAAGAAGGCAAGTTTGAAATGAAGTTTTTAACTTTTCAAAATGCTCATTTTACTGATTTCGTGTAAAACTGATTGATTATTCATGTTCAGGCAGTGCATTTTTAAATGGAGATGTTAGAAGTTGTTTTTCGAACTAGTTATCAGTGACAGTTATGTTTTTTGAACTAATCAAAAGGTCGTGAAGAAATAATAGATTTAATTTTTATGGTGTTCATCCAGTCAGTGTTTGAGCGTTTCTTAGACAACCTTTGTCAGCACCTGTAGCGAGTTTCCTGCTGGCTCCTGATTTGAGAGGGACAGTTTGTTAATCGCAGTTTTATCCAAATGCTCGATTAATGTATATATTCCATTTGTATTGATGTTGTTATTTATTTGACTGTTTTGTTAAATACCCATTTTGTATTGATGATAATTCCTTGTAACCTTTCCATGTTAGTTTGTTCTCTGTATAGGGCTTTTACTTTGTCGTACCTGTTGTTTCATGCTTGTAGCGAAGAATGAAGTGATATGCTTACGATTCTACTTCGTAAAAGGACTTGTTGTTCTTCCGCATAAGAGAAGTAGGCTTTGAGTTTGCCAAATGTCAACTACTTTTGTCACTGGTGGTGTTATGTGGTAAAAATCTGGTTGTGTTTGCAGTCTAGTCAAAGTATGGGGTGAGTAAGATGAGCAAAACTTGCATTAATAGACACAGGTAGTCACATTAACCTTAAATAAAATTACTAATGAATGTAAAGAGTCGTTTTGTTCAACCACTTAAGAGAACACAATGAAACAGACTTGAATTGTGAGAGTTTGATATAACAACAATAATTACTGTTGTTTCAGTAATGGGTCCTATGGACATAACTTTAAATGCTTTTCAGAAGTACTAGTTAATGGCAGTCTTGAAAGGACTACGGCACGCGGACATTGTTTTGTCTGTAAGGTATTCCGTTGCATTGCTATGGCCAGTGCCGCTTGTAATGATAATAATAATAATGATTGTAATAAGAGGACTGCTTTTCAGAATTACATGCCTCTCACAAACATGGATTTGCTAATGAAATATGTGTTTAGTTTTCTCAACTTTTACGTATTAATTTGTGCGAACCAGCTTCTCAGAAGGTACTCGCTAAAAACAAAAATTTCAATCAACGAAGCAGCGATGGGATCCGGTTTGGCTCTGATTGGAAATCATATGTTTAGCCAGATCTACTTTTAGCTTATCATATGTGTAGTGAGTGAACATACAATGATTTACTGTTGTATCAATGTTTTACTTCATTAGCTTAATCTATATCTGAATATTTGATAGTTAATTGTTGAAGTGTTATTAAAGTTTTTGAATCAAGAGATGAATTGTCAGTGAAGTACACATTGTTTAATAATTTGTATCTAGACAGTGAATTAAATAATTGAAACAAACGCTACCACTAATGAAATGTGAACCTTTATGGCAAACATGTTTGAAGTGTATGAGTTTCCAGCTGCAATAATTGTAACTTACATTTTCTGGTTGAGAATTCTTTGTACCTTAGATGTATTTGGATTGAGCTTCAACAGAGATGAGCATTTACTTAATAAGCCTGTGTTGGTGAGCCGTGCATAACATCCAGCAATCACTGAAAGCATTCATGAGTTTTAAGTGCAATATATTGCCGTTAGTATCTGTAGTCTACGTGGAGACGTTCCTGGTTGAAGTTGTAGGGTATCGAGGAATCTCGTGCACATTTCAGAGATAATTCTGTGATTCAAGAAATGTAGTTTGCCATCAGAGTTGTAGTGAAGGGTTAATTAGACTTTTGTATGCATGCATATTGAAATAAAGAGATGCTGATTAGTAATAACCCATGATAGGTCATTCAGTAAGAGATGACGATCTGAAAGTGTTTTGTTGATCCTGATTGATGTGATGTCTAACGTTTTTAATATTCCAACAAGGCTTTTTCTTCTGCATATGGAAGTAGGATTCTGCTATTTTGTTAATTATCCAGTTCTATTTTAACAGTGCAGTGTTTTCCTTCTTGTTCAAGTATTCATTTGCATAGAAGTCATATAGCTGAACCTTTAAAAAATTATGTCGAAATATTTGATGAAACTAACTGTTGTCACATTGGAGTGTTTAATATTTATACATAAAAAAGAATTCTTATTCAAAACTTGTTCTACGTTTGTCTTTCTGTAGCACAAGTGGAAACGTTTTCTAGTTGAATCCAAGAAGAAAACTTTTATTTATATTGCACCAGGAGAAATATAATTTTAGTTTTACTTGCAACTCTATGTTTATCTGGTGCTTGTAGAAATAGTTGATGGCAGTTTGATTTTATTGCCCATTTTTGTCAATTGCTTTGCTTGTTATCAGTAAACATCGATTCTGTACAGTACTGTTCAGCCACCTACAATTTCAAGTATTCTCCTATGGCCACAATTTGAGCACATGCTGCCATTCTCTTTGTCAAGACCGTCACTAGTCATGAGTTGCAACCGCCTCTGTCCTCTGTGCTTCTTAATTATGAAATTAGTCCTGGATTGCCGAAATTCTCAGATATGTTCATAACTGTAAAAGTCACTGCCAATAAGTAATAAAATAGCACAAACTTTTTAATTGTAGTTTAGCTACAACTACTTTTTAAGTACAAAGCCTACAAATAGCTTAAGTAATGGTTAGGTAAGTACTACTTTTGTCGACATTTTCACTTTTTCAGAGGCGCCTTTTGTACCAGTGATCAACTATTTCAATTGCACTTGATAAATTGATGATCACACGACCATTCAATAACCCGAAATGCAAGCTAACACCCGTAATTTGAAGAAAGGAATTAAACTTCTAGCTATAGTCCCGGAGTCCTCCGTTTGGGATTACCAACTGACTTGATGAGTTAGCGACTGACTTAAGACTTAGTCGACTGGCCGTAGACGTTGAAACCATTTTCAACGCTACGTTTGCCTGTACGAGCAGACGCCATTTGCGATTAAAACGATTGCGTGACATGCACCGTTACAGACAGGTAGTAAACCTCAGGCAGGTAGTAAAATAAGGAGCTGGTAATCTGACATCGACTGATTGATAGTTAGACTGTTAGTCCGTTGCACTGCGGCTCCTACCTGAAAAACAAGTTTTGCTCCTTTCCTGCTGTAGATGCCGTCGACCAAAATCGAAACTCGGAGACCGCACTTAAAACAAGCAAAGCAGGTCCTATTAAGTGAACGAAGTCACCCAACAGCAGTCGGTAGCTTAGCCACTGGTTTCCACGCTTCGGCGGACGGCGGCGGTTCCGGGGACAACGGTACTTCAAGCCCCTCGATTTATTAATCTAAGCCTAATTATGATCATAGCTGGTTCGACCACTTCAAGAAATCTCATTCTGATTCATTGGATCTGCCACCCTCCAATTTCTATGTCTAGACCCAGCCAGCGTTTTCCATAGTCATTTGATGGCATGATGGGACCTATGATATATGGGCTCCAAACGTGTCCCATATGGTAATATTGGGTGCCATAATTGTGCATGCTGGCAGAGTAGGCTACATGTAGCTTTTCTGCACTCGTACTGTAGTTTGATTATACATGTACACTAACTTGTTGGGTGGAATGAGTGCAGTGGCATACCTTTATACTTCAGCACCTCTCGCAGATTAGGCCTACTCAGCTATGCCTAAATGGGACCCATATTCCCATATAGGTCTCATTCGGCCCACTTGGGTCCCTTCAAATGGTCATGGGCAACTGGGCATGCTGACAGGCCCCAGCTGCAGTACCTATTCGATCGTACTTAATCAGACTCCCATCAGGTCCCTCTTTCGGATTCGAGACGTGGTCCAAGTAGAAAATGAAGTCGCTAAATGCATGTCTTTTGCGCAATGTTATAACCCCGCAGTATGCCAACGTGGAGCCCATATAGAACCCATATTCCTACACGGGACCCGTATTGAGCCCATATGGCTCCCATCTTAAGTCCACTGAATCAGACTTTCATCAAGCCCATCTTTAAGATTCGATCCATGTTCCACGTAGAAATGTACAATTGCACGTGCAAATATCATCTCCCTTCCTAGACCAACTTAGCTTCCGTGGTCACACCCTGCAACTTTGTTAAAGGCCGCTCCTCTCTTCTATCAGCATCTGCTGGAAAGTATGTTGTAGCCTACACTTCTTGTCCTTGGCTGGCGTTCATTCACAGCGCTGCTGTCGGTCACTCTACCTGTAACGCTCGACCTCCTCATCGTAATCTTAAACTCCAAACTTCTAAAGCGCCACTCGAAAGCCAAGCGCAGGGCACCAGCTTATTCACGAGCGCTGATGTTCATGTTTGCAACTCTCTTAGCGAGACTGTCTTTCGCTCTAAACTGAAAACTTACCTCTTCCAGTCTTCTTATGGCTCTTATTAGTTGCCTGGCTTCAATGTGCACTTCTGAACTTCAAATTGTAAGGAAGCCATTATAAAGTTACAGTTGTATTGTATGGTATTGTTGAAATGCAGAGAGGAGTGGCTCTTTTTTCTTCTGGCCGTTCTTTCAAAACGTCATTTCTATCAAGTGTATCTGAAATATAATTCTTCATAAATGAATTCCCAATAAACTAATCGAAAACAATTTAGGACTCCGTCACAAAATAGTAAAAATAACTATAAAGTTTTTCACTCTCCGACGGACTTTTTAAGCCCTGAAGGATCATTTCAACCTCGGCCAAAGATTAACCAAATCATTAGCAACAGGTGGCATCAAAAACAAATGATTAATAAAACAATAATACTTTAAAAGAAGCAGTCAAATAAACGAAGTCTAATAACTGAGCTGTGTCATATATCAAGCAATTTTTCAGCAGATAAAAATTACTTTACTGAATCATAATTTGTCTGACTGCATCATGCATAAAAATCATCTGACTGAGCGCAACATTAGCGTGGGCAAAGTTTTTGAAGTGGGTGATCAAGTTAGGGTCACCTAGATCAGAAAGTTTCCTAGTAAACCTCCGATGTCTACGATTGCAATTACAATTAGGTCTATACAGTTACTAATTAATTGATTCAAAAATTTATTTCGTATCTTTTCACATGTGCATCCGTGACCCGTAATCGCTTGCCTACGCTACAACCAAGTATATTGTTTCTGTCTTTTCTTCTTCCCCTTCTCCTCCTCTCTGCCTCTGCCTCTGCCTCTGCCTCCCTCTGCCTCTGCCCTGCCCTGCCTCTGCCTCTGCCTCTGCCTCTGCCTCTGCCTCTCCCTCTCCCTCTCCCTCTCCCTCTCCCTCTCCCTCTCCCACTGTGCATTTTGGCACACCAGTTCCAGAAGTTTAATACAAAACCGCTTGGACTACTGCAACGTTGCTCGTGTCAGGCTGCTGCAATTCCACCCAGTTCATCCTCATGCAGTTACTTGCGCTGTAAATATCGTGACGCACCATCCAAACATATTGAACTTAAACTGAGTTCTGAAGTCGGTTTAGATCTGCTGGTTTTCGCCCTCGTATAGGCCTATATGCACTCGAAAAATGGTGCACTAATTCGTCACTCTGAGACAGTTTTATTAATTAACAGATATCCGAACCGTTCGACCAAGAGGACCTTATGAAATGCGTTTAACTTGTCACAATAATTATTCAGGTTTCAAAAACCTGTTGAATAGCCAAAATCTATAGGACCTTTGAGAAGTTAAGGAAAGGCGCTATATAAATACATGCTCAAATATAACCACCGATCCGTTGAACCCTTTCCTTTTCCTTTTTTTTCCTTTCCCTTTTCCTCCTTATTACTTCTCCGTCCTTCCGTCACTTCCTCTGTAGGTGTTGGGTATTGCTGTATAGTTCATGTTGCTCCGCCCCTATAGAACAAAGTACCGTCTGAATGATGGTAGCTATCTGAACCATATCACACCAACTGACCAACATTGCACCTCTCCCAATCTCTGGCAGGCCCTTCATTAAGAACTGAAACTATTCCTGGCCCTCAAATCCTTCGCTGGTTCCGGATCCTCCCTCTTTTGTAAGCCAGGCTATATGCGGGTCCCAATCGGAAATATGGATCCTATGAACTCCCTGTGAGCAGCTGGTAGAATACCTCACTCGATGTTCCTATTCTAAACACCAGCCCCTGTCTGTCTAACTGCCTGACCCTCGGATCCAGACCTGGAACCAAACCTGACTATACAGGTACCTGCCTATCGATTTTTTTAACTGAGTGCCTGTGACTAAGCTGGTTGCCGCGACTGAGTTTCCTTGGGCGCTGTATAAATCTCGAGATTACGATTACGAATACGAATATGATTTCGAATTCAGGCACACGTGCTATGTACTGCTAAGTTCAAGCTACATACTCTGTGATGATGATGATGATGATGATGATGATGATGATGATGATGATGATGATGATGATGATGATGATGATGATGATGATGATGATGATGATGATGATGATGATCGTGACGACGACGACGACGATGATTAGGATGATGATGACCTCATGCTAGACAAAGGCCTATTTTGCGAGTTCATCATGCTACAAAAGGCATATCACGAGTTCTGCACCTATTTTTTATATTTATGCATATCTTCTATAGAAATGCCTTTCTGCATATTCCCCTGAAGTTTATAAAAGAGCATATTGATAAATCATAGATTTTATTCGTTAAAAATACACATAATATGTCAAACCATCGTACGAAAAATTAGTAATGGCTAATTCCACGCAGTTTCGAAAACAATCGATTAGTTTTAATGACTTAGCACCTGATAGCCATTGTGATTAATGTTCCAAGCGGATTTCAAAGTTGGATGCAATGGTATATAAAGAGATGAGAGAACACCTTGACTTCAACTGAGACTACAGTCAACATGGATCGTAGTCAGTCGTCGACAGCGCTCTTTCTGCTCATCACTGGCAAGTATCGATATATTTATATATTGTAGGCTACTTACTACCTGCTCAAGGTTAGTAACTCTAAGGCTCCGGATCATCTTAAGTCTTTGTAGGAAGTTTGCTGGGCAGCCACGAACCTGTAGTCATTGGCTCATTGAAGTAGGCTAGAGACTCAACGTGCCACGGATTAAACTTTCACCAAGTAGTACGACCACAAAACTGCTAACAGCTATAACCTACATGTATAAATATTAACTTATAAATAAGTAAATCTTGTTTAAGAATAATATTGCTAGGCTATTATGTATTGTTACTGTTTCTATTTCAAGACCCTTCAAGGCGTTGACTGCAGTGCAACACCGGAGGCTCCAAACATAACCTTTTATGGTCTTATCTTTTCTTACACCCAAAGAGTCGCTACGCAGATATGCCTCACAAAACATAAAATAACAACGGTTTTGAGGTGTTCAGAAGATGCGCAGTCTGTGTTAGAACCACTGCAAATAACCTAGAACGCCTAATAGCCCAATTTTCCTAGCGTCCTCTTCAAAGCTGTGATAAAAACTGTCAACTGAAGCATTACTATCGTCCAAAGCATTCCACGGGTCTACAAATCTTGCACTGCTCAGATACATAAAATTATATACATGTTTAACATTTATGCAATGTAATTGTATTGGACAGTTGAATGTGAACACGATGCGCTTGGTGGAAACAGTAGGGAAAGAATTGGAGAAGAACTAGATTCACTAGAACCATATGCATTATTAGACAGACGCTTCCCAGCGAGGGTTAATCTGAACGAATGAAATGTCCAATGTACTATGCTAGAATCCCCGCCACGCAAATGAAAATAAACCCCGAAAGCATGGGTTAAAGGAAATTGGTTTCAACAAAGCCTCCAATAAACAGTTTTATTACTGGATTTCTTCTTGCAATGCCACTATCATGGTTAGTAAATGATTTAATATCTTGAAATTTGTAGCTTGGGTGGTCTGCCTCAATGGTGTCGCTGCGGACCAATGTACGGACGCAATTGACATCGGGAACAGTAGACGCAGTACAAGGAACATACTTGGACTACACGAAACACCTATAAGCGACATCGGAATTAACTCTAGTGAGTCAACACTTCAAAACACAATACAATGCAATACAACTGTAATTTTACACTCCTTACAAGGTTCAGAAGTGCATATTGAAGCCAGATAGCAGGACACGTTAAGAACAGTTGAGGTAAGTTATAGAGGTCTGCGGGTAGAGCGTTTTTGCTACCCGACCCGTACCCGTAACCCATAAACGCTACCCGTACCCGTACCCGACCCGTACTCAAAATTACTACCCGATCCGACCCGTACCCGCGGGTATACCCGTACCCGTACCCGTACCGTACCCGCCATTTATTAGTTGGCCTTTCCATTGAGTCCCAATCTCTACCAGTTCAATAGGCTTAATAGTTATCACGTAGTAGAAATAATAATAGGCTGATGTGGTTGTGATGATGCTGCTGCTGATGATGATGATTATAATGCTACTACTGCTGCTGCTGATGATAATGATGATGTTGTTGATGATGATGATGATAATTATAATAATAATAATAATAATAATAATAATAATTATAATAATAATAATAATAATAGTAGTACTACTACCAGTAGTAGTAGTAGTAGTAGTAGTAGTAGTAGTAGTAGTAGCAGCAGCAGCAGCAGCAGCAGCAGCAGCAGCAGCAGGAGCAGGAGCAGGAGCAGGAGCAGTATAGCAGTAGCAGTTGTAGTAGTAGTGGCACTTTGAAACTGTAATTTGGATATCTATCAATGAATGTCAAGTTCACTAAGACGCACGGAAATAGGTCAGCAGGGAGGATATGGTACTTAGACAGAATACCGCCAGTTATAGTAAGTCTTTGTACTCAGTAGTACACGTTACCCTAAAATTTCATATCGGTACGGGTAAAACCGGGTATACCCGTACCCGTGATGCTCCTACCCGTACCCGACCCGACCCGTGAAATGCCTACCCGACCCGTACCAGACCCGCAGGAACGGGTAAACCCGCGGGTACGGGTATACCCGCAGTCCCCTAGTAAGTTATCATTTTAGAGGGAAAGGCAATCTCGGTAGGATAGTTGCGACCGTGAGGTGGTAGGAACGTCGAGGTGGCGAGACGAGTAGTTTTGAACGAACGCTGGCCACAGACAAGTTCATGAAGAAAGACACACTTTTCAGTAGACGCTGATCGAAGAGAAGATCAGCCTTTAGCAGAGCCACAACGGAAGATAATTAGAATGGCGAACGAACTACACGTGCTTTGTACATGAGGAGATCTAGCTTTTGGCGCTGGTAGGCTCTGCCTATCCGAGGTGAAACACGCACGTTCAAGAAGCAGCAGCTAAATGAGGTTACAGAGTGTTGTGTCGAACAAGAAGACCAAGTTCTAGAATGAAGTGACGAGAAGAGAGAGAGACAAAGACTGCTAGAGTTTCCTAGCTCATGTTTACCAGTGAGGTGATTTCGGTTGTGAAATATACATATAAATATACATAAGCATTATAGGCTACAGCACCTCTGAGAGGCTCTTTCAACCAATGGAGCTAGATGTTCTGAAGCTCATGCCAACTGTCTTCTGCATTGACCATCTGCGAACTCACGACACAGCCCGAGAGCCATCAGCATCGTGGAATAAATTATGTCTAATTATGCATATGTAATGTAATGTGACAGAGCAATTACATGTATATAGGGGATGGTCAACGCAGAAGAAAGTTGGCATGAGCTTCAGAACATCTAGCTCTACTGGTTGAGAGTGGTTGGAAATGGTTTTGAAAGCAGATGGATTAGAAGCAGATGTCAAATGTTTTCTTCTCCTCCTCCTTCTTCGCATTCTTCTTCTTCACATTCTTTTTCTTCTTCGCATTCTTCGCATTCTTCTTCGCATTCTTGTTCGCATTCTTCTACTTCCTCGCATTCTAGTCATCATCGTCATCATCATCATCATCATCATCATCATCATCATCATCATCATCATCATCATCATCATCATCATCATCATCATCATCATCATCATCATCATCATCATCATCATCATCATCATCATCATCATCATCAACAAGTCAACAACAACATCATCATCATCATTGCATAAGGCCAAAACCATGCCGTGATGAGGTCAATATTCTATATTTAGTTAATTAAAGTTTTAGTATGGACATTTGCTAGCGATTTATCACCTAAGACAGCAAGAAAACAGGCCACAACATAAAACTCTGTGGATTTACACAACAATTCAGATTATTTTGAGTACTAGAATATGAAAACTAATTTAAAAGTTAATGAGCAAGATCTAAAAAAACTGGCTCAAGTCTCTAAATAATAACCTTAATGCTGCTTCCTGGAATGTACTTACGGTTCTAGGTGTCCCTATGATTTAGGCCTAACAATTTTGAATACGGTATTGAGTACATTAGGTTGCTTTAAGAACTATTGAGATAGGTTGCTTTAAGAACTACTGAATTTAATCATATTTTCTTGACAGGATAAACTTTATTTCCAGTTATTAAATAAAATAAGCAGGAAGAACAAAAGTAAACAAATTAAGCGACGTTATCATCAATGTTAACGCAATGCATGCTTTGCAATCAATAAGCGTTTAGCAACGCTTAGGGCCTAATAGTAACGCTTATCAGTAACGCTTAATAGGTAGGCACTTGGCGCTCTCTATGCAGCGCCTCGTAAGATACTTGAAAGGTTCTTTATTCTTATAACTAGCCAGACACACACACACACAACACACACACACACACACACACACACACATACAAACACACACATATATATATATATATTGCAATTAACAGCCAAGAAGTGTTCAGATACGTCAATTGGCAAAACACTGTAGGTGTCTGGTACCGTTTCATGTCACCGACGGGAAACAAAATACCAGAATACTTCGTGAAAAGCTACCAATGCGGCACCAACTCCCCGATTTGGATAAATGGAACTCATCCTACAGGTAATTCTTTACGTCAAATTCTTACTTCGTTACCTAGGCCCTTAATCAGTATAACCCCATTTAAGTTCCTCTCAAAAGAGCTATATACCATCGTTACATTAAATGGTTTCAAAGTTGTTTTAGAAAAGAAATTTATCTTATTTTATCTATTTATATCTGATCTTAACTGCTGTTCTTTTATCAGTAAGAAAACAGTGCTCAGATAAATTACAAGAGCCACCACTGGCGGGCTTCCCCACACACGAGAAGCCAAACCGACTGAATGCCATGGAGACTTGACAGTTAGCACCATACTCAGAGATCATGTCTGCGGCCATAATAATTTATCACGGTTTTTTTTTGTTTCTTCTACGCGTCTATTACTACTGAACGAATAGACGTGTGCGGTTCTGTTTCGAATCGACTCACCTGAATAGATTAATATGCTCACTACGCATGTTTTCTACATGATACTATGCCTCGGCTTGACCTCCCCGGATTTTGACCTGGCACCGAAACGAACAGAGGCATTTTGGCTATTGCGGACTTGATTTGATATAGCGCCGGTGAATAATCTGGTCTCCCTGACGTGGCTTTTGTGGGCGCTGAGAAATTTTCGAAGATCTACATTACATATGCCAAGCTAAATATAGGCCTACATGTTTGTCCAATACGATGGAATTAGGTACAGTACAATACGATGCATAAAATTTACACTACAAAACAAAGCAATACAATCGAATGCAGTAAACTGCAATAAAATTATAAAAATAGATTTAAAAGCAGTGTACATCCGCATTCGTTTTATGCCAATGACTCACAATCGCTAGCGTCTACTTACACAAAGCACACTGTGAAAAACTGCTGCTATCTATAATTAATAGGAATCATTTTCGTCTTGTGTTTTATCAGCTGACATAGCCGAACCGGTGACACTGCACGCCTGCGCTCAGCTTCGGTGTGATGGAGATCCGTGTGGCTGGTCTACCTGTATAGAGGCGAAATGGTGCAAAGATTCTAACACTAGTCAGGAGTACTACGCCTACAGGCTGACACCACCACCTACTGAAGGCATGGCATATTGCGCCGGCGACATAACCTTCTGTGCCAAGAGTTGCACATTAGATAAAAACACGTCAAAGTGCAATTGTAAGATAAGTTTTATGGTTCTTTGAAATCATAGTAATGATATCCTATTATTGCTAAGCTTCTTATAAAGATTTTAAAAATAAATGTCTATATATGCTACGCCTCGAGATCTAGCCTAGGTTTCAGGGCGAAATTCCGCCTCGCGATGCCTCCAATCACAATGTTGCCACGCTTTTAACTTTCAACACAGTTACTGTGACTTGCAGGTAAACTTCGGCTAAAATATTACTATAAATGTTAAATTCAGGTTGCTTAAAAGCAGAAGGCTGACTGCAATACCAAATGCAACAATAATGTACAGTGCTCTGTTTCTTAATGTAATAGATATAAGAACCTAATAATTTGTGATTGCATATTGCATATAAAATTACAATCATGTAAGCCTGTATAATTATATATTTGCTACATCACCAAGAGCATGGATGCTGTACTCGGTGCTTGTACTTGTACTAGAGTACAACTAGAGTGCAGTTTTTAAATAGTTTTACTCATACTTGAACTTAAGACCTAATAAGTACTTGTACTTATGCTCGAGACCAAAGTACTTGTAACCTCACTTGTACTTGAAACCTAAGTACTTGTACACTTGGTAACTAAGTACTAGAAACAGCTCTGACCATGAGTATGTTAATCACATTAGAAGATTCTAAAGCATCGACCAATGACCTAAATACTGCGCAGGTCCAGCTCCACCTCCAATAGAGAAGCCCACTATCAGCCAGGTATTCATTTCGACTACAAAAACGGTCATTGATCCAGCTGGTAATCCATTCGTCGCCACCAAGTTCAGTCTCAACTGCACCATCGGCTATCCAAGACAAGACGTGGATGACGGGGCCAGATTTCAAGTTGACCTTGAAGCCGATGGAGTCAGGATTACCGGTTTCGTAGCAGCATCGACAAACCCATTTATGATTTTCGACGAATCTCATCTCTACGGTCATGTGGGAAAAACGGTAAGTCATTGTCTTCGGACAGTCTACCGAAATCTTTATTAAAAACACTGATACGCTATATATGCATATACTGTTTTGAGTGGCGCTATATAAATGCTTGATTATATTTTAGATCAGGACATTTTCTAGGCTACGAGTTTGTCTTTAACTTTAAACTGAAAACTTACCTCTCCCAGTCTATTTAATGGGGGCGTGGGAAGGAGATAATGTATCCTATTCTTCGGTTTCAATATGCACCTTTACATTTTATAAACGGGGCATTATCAAAATTCCGTTGCCTTATTTTGTCTGTACTAAGAGTCGGAAATGGACTAACAATGACTCCATGCGGATAGTATTTACTCTAATATTTTCTTAGCTAATGTGCTTCGGGAAGTCACAAAATGAATGCGTTGAACCATAGTAGTTGGATTACAAAAAATAGCCCATGATGCATATTTCGACGTTTTAGTCACCATATAATGTAATGTAACAGAGCATTCATAATATATGCTTATTGAGCACTTCTTAAGGGCATGCTGACACTGCTATCTAACTGGTCTAAACAGTTGGGCCTCGTTTATAGCCTACTATATAGTTTTCCAATGCTACAGATACTATCAATATCTGGGGAAACTGCATTATCTGTAATGCTTAGATGTTGATTTGATGACCATAGTGTAAGCATTGCTTTCACTGTATTTGAGTCAATATATTTATCATAAAGTAAAAATTATAATAATTATTGATCTATAGATTACTGTCAGAGTGTTCCCCTACTGGCAAGATAAAGTTCCGGATCCGGCTGTATTTCAAGTCAGTGATGGAGTTTGGTTTGGAATAAAGCCTTGTGTAAGTATACAGCTTACTTAGTATAGTTTATGTCCGTTTCCTACATTAACCTATTACTAAATATATATTAATACCATTGTTATCTGAGCATTTTATTTTTTTCACGGCCCTTACAGCCTGAGCTGCCAAGTACTCGCTCAGTGACTTGGATACGTTTGAAGAAACAATATAGTTTTCAGTCTTATATCCTAAATCGATTGACTGAATGAACGCCAGACGATAGGCTATCACAGACAGATAATGTAAGTGATAGGAGCTCTTCTACATTAGGATGCCACACAACACAAAAGTGTGCTAAATTTTTAATTCATGTTTTAAGAAATCAGTTGACAGCCTATATAATACTTAATAATTATATGACTCAGCATTTGCACTGACAGGTTCACATTGTAAAGTACCCTAGAAGTAGTTTGCTACTGACGATTATAGAAAGCGCCTCTTGCATATGCAGTCTTTAACTTCAATCAATCAATCAAAGTGCTTTATTGCTCACCGAAGAAAACATAATCACGTAATCACAGACCCTACAGAAATAAACATGCAGTGAACAATGGGATGCGAAAGAAGAAACCGTTCCCTAATTACAATCGCCCAATTACAAAATTACAAATGGTACGAGGAAATCATAAATAGCACAATTGCGTGAGTTAACTTGGTGTGTGAATGGAGCCATGCAGGCAATTTGTGTCATTTAACAGTCTGCAACACAGGTACACGCGCTGTTGCTTGCGTCCTGGCAGAGCATAAATGAGGAAACTCTTCTGAGTGTTGGCCGCTGGTATCATATTAAGAAATTGTGGCCAAATTGCTGCTTATAATCACAGAAGAAGAAAGGAAGAAGAAGAAGATAATGATGATGATGATGACAAAGAAGAAGAAAATGGTTTAACAATGACGACGACGACGACGTTGATGATGATGACGACCACAAGGATGATGACATTGATGATGACAATGATGTTGATAATGATGATTATGACAATGGTGATGATAATGATGATAATGATGATGATGATGATGATGATGATGATGATGATGACGACGATGATGATGATCAATCAATCAATGATTCGTTTATTGATGATGACAGGTGATGATGACAGGTATGAATGATTGTCCAAGCTCTGACAGTTAATTATTAAATGGGATGATGATAGCATGATGATGCTCTGATGATGATAAGAATGATGATGATGACAAACGATGATGATGATGATAATGATTAGTGATAATGATTGCGATCGATGATAATGATGAGGAAACCGTGTGGCCTCGCTGATGAACAGTTCCTTAAGCTAACCCCAAGAAAAAGTCATGGATTTAAGTGTTGACCTATGACGGCGAGATCTTTATGCGCATAGAATGAATATAAGTTTCATTTTTAAATTTGCAGCGGTTCCAAATCATCAGAACATGTCTACTCTGCTGAACGGTATTTTGTCGCTAAATTTATTTGTAGACCGAATCCGGTGAAGATATTCAAATGCCGATAACCCTTAAAGAGGGAGAGATTTTCAGGTTCAAGATGCGTGCAACTTTTCCGATCACGTCTCCCAGTTGCTTCAACACGTCTCTAGACATCCCTTGCAATCCCTCCTACACATTTAAAATGATTGCGACGAAAGACGGCCTGATCGATTCTTGTGCCTTCGGAATGACGCCGTCCGCCAACGACACCTCGAATTTTATTGCTATTATGCCAGCGCCTAGCATTGGCAAGAGGATCGAGAATTTCAAATGGCAAATCACTTTCGAAAAGAAAACAGAAAATAGCATATTTTACGACTACCAGATCGCACCTATCACAGTGAGTATCGAAACACGATGACGATTTTATATTTCAAACTAAATAAGATGTCCACATTTCAACAGCTACCTACTTATTGCTTTACTGTTTGGCGCCGTTTTTTTTTATACAAAAAGCCTTGCTGAACCGGGGCATCATCTGCATTTTGCGAACATGTCAACGTCGGATAAACTGGTTTGTTCTACATTGGGTCACTGTTGTATTAATAGTGGGATGGCACTTTTCGATTCAATATATGCAAACATGTATTTGAACATAATTTAGGTATATTATGATAGAGTGATGTTTTGAGGAAAATGCTCAACGTTGTCTGAATTCTGTCAGTATTTCAGCTGCTAAAATGTCTATATATGTGGCTCTTCATTGTATAATACAATGAAGTATATCTTGTAAACCCCAGTTGTTCCTATACTATCCAGAATGGTAGAACGCGCTATCGTTCATAAATATCTTTACCCAGCATTCAGTGCCGCCCCCTTCTCAGAGATGTTTGCATTTAGACCCACGGGCTCCACTACTGCAACAGCCATCGCGCTGCTGCAACATATCACTATACCCTGCTAACGTCCATTGATTTTGTCGCGGTAATCTCTATGGATTATTCTAAAGCATTCGATACGGTCCACCACTCCTATATGATGCTGAACTGGGCACGTTGGACATTCCAGATTAAGGCTTATCGACTAGGCCCCTACTTTCTGGATGGGGGAAGTATCACCAAATATGCAGGGGAGTCTCTGTAGTTGCTGACATCAATGCCACTTTTCGGTGGTGGGCCCTGCGCCCTCTGTTACAGTAGTTGGTGTCATTCGACCTCAACCCTTTACATAGCTTTAATATTTTTGGTCAAGTACGCAGACGATTCGTACCTGCTGGTCGGCAGGTACGAATACTAACACTCTGAATCATGTCATCTAAGCACCGCAGTCGAGGAGTTCGCTCACATACATGTATATGCATGGGCGAAAAATAACAATCTCCGCCTCGATCAATCTACGATGCGAGAGTTCATTGTTTCGAAGAGGGGCAGAAAGGTCCCTCTGTAAGTTCTGCTGATCACTGCGGGGGCTGAATGAGTTGAATCTCTCCGGAAACTGAGCGTCACCCTTAGATCTTACCTCAATATGGTCTCTCACCTCGACGAGATCTTCATGCTCCTTCATGTATGCGCGTAGGGTCCTCCGATTCCATGGTATACCCTCTGCCGCCCTACATGAAATAGCTAAAATGACAACCATTGCCTAACTGATGCATACCCCACCAAGCCGGTGCAGTTTCAGGTTTCAGGTAGAAGTTGCATCGGCGGTTGTAATGTGATCAAAGACCCCTTAAGTTAATTAATTAAATTAATTAATTAATCAGAACCAATTAATTAATCAATTAAAGTGTAATTAATTAGATTAAAATTTTATTAATTAATTAATTAATTAATTAATTAAATTAATTAATCAATTTAATAGGTCTATAAATATTATGGATAGTGTAGTAAGAAATAAAGAGACCTGAACAAATCGTTTATGTAGGTGGTTATTCAAGATCAAGCGGATAGACCTTTGTGCGAATCTCTCGGTGATCCACATATAACTACATTTCCCGTTGGAGATCCACTGAAACGGTATTCATGACTGACTGTTTATTGGAACAAATCTGTGATTTTAAATTTGTCGAGATTTGTACGAAATGCTATTCTACGAGGATTAACTATGTAATTTAAATGGTTCTAGGACGATTGGTCATAGGACGATTGGCCATAGGACGATCGGTCATATGCCGCTAATAAACCGACATAATTGGTTGTAGTCGTTAATTATGGACATTCTTAGTTTTAAGCTCAAACCTAACGCAAAATAAGCAGCAATTAGGGACATTCATCGTTTTTAGACAAATACAAACAGTGCCAATCAAGAAACTTATTAGGGTAATTACATGCAGGCATCAACTCACTTCAAAAGCTTAAAATTCACATCAAGTCCAACACACTTGCGTATTTCATATTACGTATTTCACATTGCATGATCCAGTAAATGGTTGTTCATTGTTTTAAAAAACTTCTCTGAGTTTTAGCCTTCGATAGTCCTATCGCCGATAGGCCTTATGATCGATACGACCTATATGACCGATAGGACCTATGACCGGTAGACCGAAGCAGTGTGTTCATTCCTATGAGCTTTCCTGTCAGGCCCTACCTGATCAATCGTCCATATGACCAATCGTCCTATTGACCAATCGTCCTACTTCCAATCGTCCTATGACCAATTGTCCAGTGCCAATCAAGAAACTTATTACGGTAATTACATGCAGGCATCAACTCACTTCAAAAGCTTAAAATTCACATCAAAGTCCAACGCAATGGTATTAAATATAACCTCGTACAAATGACAGGAGAAGTCTTGAGCAGAAATAAGAATCATGTGTCATAGAAATCACTATAGTGAATATTATCTAAGGCTGTTTTAGCATGTTGACCGTGTAAACTATTTGTGTTTTTTCTTTTCTAATTATTAACCTTCAATCTGGCTTAACTAGAGCGTTCAAGAACTTCTTAGAAAGTGCTGTTCTACTCTTTCTGTCTTGTATTCTTCCATTGTTTTCACAACTTACTTATTTGCAGTTTATTCTGTTTCAGTTTATTCTGTTTCAGTTTATTCTGTTTCAGTCTATTCTGTTTCAGTTTATTCTGTTTCAGTTTATTCTGCTTCAGTTTATTCTGTTTCAATTTATTCTACTTCTGTTTATTCTGTTTCAGTTTATTCTGTTTCAATTTATTATGGTTTCAGTTTATTCTGTTTCAGCCCATATATCTATTCTATTTCAGTCTAGTCCTTGTTTCAGCGATTTCGTTTCCGTCAATTCTGTAGCAAAGTCAACAAATTCTGAGCAATTCAGTTTACCTTTGTTTCAGATATGAGTTCAGAATAAACGCAATAAAAGAATCAAGATGCTTTAGAATGCACGAATAACTCTGTGGAATAGGCGAATTTAGAATTAATAAAATTATTGTTAACATTGAAACTGTCGATTATACCTAACTATATACGGGCAAGGATAACTCCAACCCAATTCTTTCCGAGCAACCTTCATCAACAGACTTTCGACGTAAATTATTGGTTGCGTACGTACTAACTCTGTACGTGGTAGGCTAGCCTATGCGTTCATTCCAAGTAAGGTTCACGATTGTCCGAGAGACAATTATGCAAAACTCTGTCTTGCGGTTTGACTCTGTTCGATTGGTGGGCAACGTCAGAAGACGAATCGTTTCTGCAATCGTCAACAGTCGTTTCCTTTTTCTGTGGTTTCTTCTTAACGGGCATTCTAGGGTGGTCCACAGATGCATGCTTTTTTGGACCACCCTAAGGCATTCTCTTTACCATCATTCTACAATACACTTACTCTCGTTACTCGCCATCAGTATAATGCACCAGTTGTTCTCTTAGTTCCTGGGACAAATTTAAGACAAGACTCTGCGTCTTTCCGCCATAGGTACTGTAACAGTGGGCTATGCATCTCCCATTATCGCATAGGTCTATCCCGTTCAAATTCCGCCTGTGCGTGTATGACATTCAGCCTCACAAATTTAACCGATTTAAATTCACGTACCTGGACTTTTTCGTAATCGTGAACTCCAAATTTCTAAAGCGCAACTGTAAAGCTAGGATAGATTTGTAAAAAAGCTTAACTCAAGTTCTTTTTGAAGCATTGGATATTTCACCACTACACTTTCTACCCACTTACATAGGCCTATGCTGCAAAGCACTTCAATAAATTTACGGGAAAGACAGCACATCGTCATATTTCCATACGCTGCTGCTTAAAATCCTACAACATTCGCTCACGATAAGAAAATTATTGTCGAATGCGCTAATTTTTATGATTTCTTTAATACGAATGCTGCCAGTTTTCTCTCAACCTGCCTATACCGTTAGGCTTTTGAATTGTAATATATTATAGGCCTATTATTTAAACTGTGCTTCTCTTTCTATATGTGTGTATACAAAGTTGTTTGTAATTTCTGGATGTTTGTCTCGCGCTGAGAAAGGTTACTTACTTCCTCGCTTACTCATTTACTTTACCTTCTTCCTTCCTTCCGTACTTACCTACTTACTTATTAACTTACTTACTTATTGTGATATTGAATCAGGAAATCTGAATTAGCTAGAAAAATCCAGAGGAAAACGGAATTATAAATAAGGTGCAAGAGAAACTAACTTAAGACTGCTGTTCAATAATATTCAGGTTCAAGTCCGTCAATTCGTATGTGAACAGGCTACGGGTAGAACTTGCAACTGCGCGGTCGCGGTCAGAGAAGGAAACAACGTAGTTGGCATCGACTCTTGCCAAACAACGTGTGCTGCCGATTTCTCTGCACGACTTGTCCGACAACTTATCGACAAAGACTATCCCAGTGGTTCAATAGCGACAACCGACAAAGAATGGACTGTAGGCTATTAGCATAGTTCACGAAATACGGATCATTAACAGGGAATTTTCAATAAGTTATTGAAATGGGGCAAATGTTCTGCATGGCTGCTTATTTTAGGTCATACATTATCTGCAACGTAAACGATATGATTATATCAAAGGCATCCCTTATGTTTTAAAAATTAACTATCTAAAATGTTTAAAAGTTTTGAAAAGCTAAGACTTTTTAATTGTAGCCATATTAGCAAATAACTAGATTTGAAATGATAAATAGTTCCTGTTAAAAATTAATGTCACTCGTAAACCATACCCTTGTAAAAGTCATTGAAGAAGAAGAAGAAAATAGGAAGTCATCTCTGGGACATCCATGGGTAGCCTACTAAGTGTCAGCGACTTCATTCTTAGCCTCGTCATATAAGTGGCGACGTTTTTTCTCGTCGTCTGATAATCTCACTGATACTGCGGTTAGTGTACTCGTCATCCCAGAGTTGTCTAAGGGAGCAGGTGGAGCAGAAATCTCGAAACAAAATGTCTGCACTGGCGGGATTTGAACCCCCGACCTCTCTCTCGGTTGACAGTCCAGCAGGCTAACCACTGGTTATCGACGCTGCCGTGAGTAAATATTGGAATGGACGTTTTGAGGGCTGTTTTGAGGAGGACATTTCGACCACCAATAATATTTAAGTACGGTTAGATTTCATCTATAACAACTGTACTTAGAATTCTTCTTATTTTGGATTAAACTTGAAAATTAAATTTCTTTTTAGCTGTATAAATAATTCTATGGCTTATTTTTTTTAATTCACAGTGTATTTTCACTGCATAGCATGTGATTAAACATCAGCGATTACTAGTTAAGATTCTATCAAGTACTCGAAATTACCCACTGTCATACTTCGTAAGCATTTCTCGGCCGTTGCATCTTTTTGTTTAACTTGTACATAGGTGTCCCTGCTTAGCGGGATCTATAATCCCTTCAGGGCCTTTCCTTGTGGCCATCTCCTATTGTTCATGTGATT
Source organism: Aporrectodea caliginosa (assembly GCA_020284085.1). Taxonomy (NCBI): domain Eukaryota; kingdom Metazoa; phylum Annelida; class Clitellata; order Crassiclitellata; family Lumbricidae; genus Aporrectodea; species Aporrectodea caliginosa. The sequence goes on from JACEVL010001026.1 coordinate 467,213, forward strand.
TGCAACTTTGTAAACGTGAAGTGATTGTTTGGTTACAAAATAAATGATTGATTGATTGATAATCGCGCGGTATAGCCTACTTGTCATGTATTTTTATATGCTGAAACAGCGCACATGCATCAGAATTTTGTTCTGCAGATAACAACTCTTTCGGGTGTCAAAATAACAGTAAACAGAGAACTTTGGAAAGGAAGTTGCTACCTTGACATCTACGTGGCTGGTCTGGTCACTGAGAGTTATACTGGCCTTTGCGCTTTCAATCCACCTTCGGAAATCACTTGCACGACTGAATGCGACCAATACAGGTAATAGCATTTTTCATTAATATATAGCACGTAAATACTTTCGCTACACATGCCAAGCCCAATATGCGAATAATAGAACACGAAGAAGTGCCTCAGCAATACAGCAATACATAATCATTATTTTCTCTTATAGGGGGCCTACTGTTGGAGGCCATATTGTATAGAATGTCTAACAGAATATGGATGTATGGTAAACGATAATTTGATTCTATTTCGCAATATACATGGCTGTCGTAGTCAATTAGGAGTAGATACACGAAACATGGCGACATCTCATGCCAAAACGACCGCATACTACACATTATGTTACGTGTATAATATATAATCTTAAATCAGTACACACGTCGTTCCTTATAGCGATATTATTAACAGATTTGCTGTGTGCCGCTGCTAATAGTGTGCGCTGTTGCGTTGCTGGCCTGTGCCACTGTGGTAGTCTATTAGGGAATGCACTAGCCCTGTGGCGTTGTTGTTAGGCCTATGTGGTAGTCTATTAGGGAATGCACTAGCCCTGTGGCGCTGTTCATATGTGGTAGTCTATTAGGGAATGCACTAGCCCTGTGGCGTTGTTAGGCCTATGTGGTAGTCTATTAGGGAATGCACTAGCCCTGTGGCGTTGTTAGGCCTATGTCGTAGTCTATTATGGAATGCACTAGCCCTGTGGCGTTGTTGGTGGGCCTATGTGGTAGTCTATTATGGAATGCACTAGCCCTGTGTCGTTGTTGGTGGGCCTATGTCGTAGTCTATTAGGAATGCACTAGCCCTGTGGCGTTGTTGGTAGGCCTATGTGGTAGTCTATTATGGAATGCACTAGCCCTGTGGCGTTGTTGGTGGGCCTATGTCGTAGTCTATTATGGAATGCACTAGCCCTGTGTCGTTGTTGGTGGGCCTATGTCGTAGTCTATTAGGAATGAACTAGCCCTGTGGTTAACGCTGAAAAGTTTGAGATTAGAAGAGTCGAATACGCACGATCAGTAGACAGACTCTTTAACCAAGCATTTTCATTCAATACCGGCATTAGATTGGAAATAATAATAGTCTTATCCTAAAATGCGCTGCATGTTGTGAATTAGGGCTTGCAGAGGAGATAATTAAATTTCTGATAATGTGATTTCAATCTATGAGACTGTTGGCATAATATATCCTGCTGCATTTCCGATCTTTAAGAGATGCAATATGTTAAATAGAGTTCCAGACGAAGAAAACTTGTTTAACATCAATGCCGCCAATCCTCCGAAATGCTTCGAGTCATATAGTCTTCCAGCCTGCGATTGCACACCTCAAGAAAGCGGCAAGTATTGCAATGCGACAGCTTATAACTTGAATCAAGACAACCTTCTGAAGTCGAGCTTCTCGTGCTCAGGACCGTCACTGTTCCGACTTGCCATCGAAGATGACTATTTGAATTTAAATATAACAGTGCAAGTCAGCGTTGGTCACACCAGTGTTGCCTCTAACATCGTCCCAGTCTGGCCTACACTAAAGAACCAAATCACAGAAGAACAGGCGAAAATGCATTGCACCACACTGATAAAAAATTCCGCCTTTCAATCTGTGTGTGGAAATCGAAGCGACATCGACACAACATCTCTGATTACAGGATGCATAATGGATACCCAGGTTGTTCAATTGATTCAACAAATGCTCCTTTAAACAGCTTATCTTGTCTTGTCTTATATTATCTTTATATTATCTTATCTATCATACCTTGTCTTTTGAAACATATCATTACATATCATATCACATCATATGTCATATCATATATCATATCATATATCATATCATAAATTGTCATGTCATATCATATCATATCATATCATATCATATCATATCATATCATATCATATCATATCATATCATATCATATCATATCATATCATATCATATCATATCTCATATCATATATCATATCATATATCATATCATATATCATATCATATCATATCATATCATATCATATCATATCATATCATATCATATCATATCATATCATATCATATCATATCATATCATATCATATCATATATCATATCATATATCATATCATATATCATATCATATATCATATCATATCATATCATATCATATCATATCATATCATATCATATCATATCATATCATATCATATCATATCATATCATATCATATCATATCTATCATCACATCATATCACATCACATCGCATCACATCACATCACATCACATCACATCATATCACATCATATCATATCATATCATATCATATCATATCATATTCATATCATATCATATATAATATCATATATCATATCATATGATGGAATCATATCATATATCATATCATATCATCATAACACATATCATATATATCATATCATATCATATCATATCATATCATATCATATCATATCATATCATATCATATCATATCATATCATATCATATCATATCATAATCATATCATATCATATCATATCATATCATATCATATCATATCATATCATATCATATCATATCATATCATTATTCATCATGTCATATCACAATCATATAAGTGATCATATCATTATATGTTATCAGTTAATATCAGTTATTATCATTTTTTCTGACATATCATATTATCATATCTATATATCATATCTATCATATCCTCTGCTAATATCATATCATCATATATATCATATCATATCGACTATCGGTCCCTTCATATCATATTGTATCATATCAATCATATCATAATCGTCATATCTGTATCATATCATATCATATCATTGTGATCGTTGATCATGATTCATTCTGGATCATATCATATCAACTGTTCTATCATAACATAAAGGATTCATTCATATCATATCATATCATATCATAATCATATGTAATATGTTAAATCAGTTCCAGATATCATATCATGTTTCATATCATATCATACCAATATCCGATATCATATCGAGTCATATCAGTATCATATCATATCATATCAATCATATCGGCATAGTATTGCAATGCGACAGCATATCATACTATGATATCAAGATAACATATCATAAGTATCATATCGTATATCAGGACATATCACTATTCATATCTTATCATATCATATGACTATTTCATATTATATCATATCATATCAAGTCAGCGTTGGTCACATCAGTGTTGCCTCTAATATCGTCCCAGTCTGGCCTACACCAAAGAACCAAATCACAGAAGATCAGGCGAAAATGCATTGCACCACACTGATATCAAATTCCGCCTTTCATATCTGTGTGTGGAAATCGAAGCGACATCGACACAAATTCTCTGATATCAGGATGCATAATATCATACACAGGTTGTTCAATCATATTCATACAAATGCTCCTTTAAACAGCTTATCTTGTCTTGTCTTGTCTTATATTATCTTATCTATCATATCTTGTCTTTTTAAACATATAATTACATATCATATCACATCATATGTCATATCATATATCATATCATATATCATATCATATCATATCATATCATATCATATCATATCATATCATATCATATCATATCATATATCATATCATATCATATCATATCATATCATATCACATCATATCATATCATATCATATCATATCATATCACATCATATCATATCTAATATAATTTAATCTAATCTAATCCAGTCTCAATTATTTCTATCTGATTTAATTTCATCTAATTCAATTCTAATTCTAATTTTAATTTCATCTAATTCATCTAATTCGCCTCTGATACCACAAGATAGTGGATATCAGAGCCAGTCCTAAGCCTGGAACTCTCTCTAAGGGAGAAGTGCGAAGGTCGAACGGATGGGTGCAGATACTCCGTTCGTAAAGAAAAAATACGTATGAAATCCAATGCAAGCATTGGACTCCAACGGGCCTCGGCCCATGGATCCGATGCAAGCGTTGGACACCTACGGGCCTTCGGCCCATGGATCCTGATGATGATGATGAATTCAGTTTTATCTATTTTAATTTCCTCTAAATCAATTTAACGTAATGACTTATATGGCGCTGTCATCAGACTGTAGGCCTACAATGCATCACTCAATAGCTCTTGAAAGTGTAATCGCAGTAAAGGAGTCATAGATAGACCATTGCAGAAGTCCGCTCGAAATCCGCTAGGCTAAAGAAACGAGAAGACAAGACACTACGGTGGTTATTAAAGCGCTGGTGTCCTTTCTTTTGATTTTGGTGTGTCCTTCATTTGGATTCTTTCGATCCATGCTTTAGATTCTCTGTGATCTTTCTTAAGCTCTTTGTATAATTTCTTTGGATTGCTGCATCCTTCTTTAAATTCTTTGTATCGTTGCTTCGCTTCGGACGACATATCCCTCAACTTAGGCATTTCTAGAAAGACGTGTACAATACTGTACATATATATACTTTCCTTGCATCACATTTAATGGGATTGAAAAGAGGGCCCAACCCTGATAGGCGATAATCCTGGCCAGAAAGGCAGAAAAACGACATACGGTAACCAAAGATGTATGTATGTATGAGCACTTGTTATAGCGTCTCTTCAAGATTTCTACTCAAAGGCGCTCCCGACTACAGCGCGGACACTGAATCGGAGTTTCACGCCGAAGCGCATGAGCAATTCCGTGTTTCCTCTGGATTTTTCTAGTTAATTCAGTTACTCACAATGTTCCACATAGCTCCACACTGCTCCTCGACCTTCCTTCTGAATTTCGCATTTCTCAGTGCCCCTCCGATACCGCCGCTCACTCACTGTTTTCAGCGCTCGTCAATAGGCTGAGCTCTGTGTTTAGCTTTAGAGTAGGCCTAAAGCTTTAGACATTTGGAGTTTGCCATTACGACTAGGCCTACCTCTTTTTGTCACAGGTAGCAGATGACTTGACGATGGCGGAAATCGTTAGCATGCAGTATGAGACTTCTTGCCACTACAGCATCGAGAGCTCACAGATTCAAACGAATGATCCAAACAATACACTTATTGAAAACATCGCTAACACTAAGTTACAAGAACTAAAGACACAGATCTGCCCACGTGACTGTTCGCAAAGAGGATCCTGCGTAAACTCCACATGCGTCTGTAACGCAGGTAGACCCTATAATACATATTCAATTCTGGAATTTTGATGTAAGTGGTCAAGTACATTTGATCTAGTCTTGGTTGATTACTTTGATGTTTCTTATTACTTTCATACACCGGAAAATTGAATCGGGTGGATCTACGCAAAACGAATATAGCGACGAAACAACTGTGCCTCGATCAAACTTTTCGAGCTGATGTCCTTCGATGACCAAATATTTTATATTTTGTTGAGTACTGTACTGTCAGATTCAATTCACCACTATTTGCTTCTTATCACGATTAAATAAGTACCACTTAGGCTAAGCATGTATGCCACACAATATTACATAGCGTCTTGTAGGACTGTAGGTACATCTCGACGGTGTTCATCGCCAGCCAAAGTGATGTCAAGGTTCAATAAGATCCTGCCAGCATTAGGCTTACACTGGGTATCAGATAATCGTAAACTCGAAACTTCTACAGCGCCCACAAAAGCGTAGTCGCGGGAAGCAGCTTATTCACAGGACCCATATGGGCTCTATTTGGATCCCAGGTGGAAATATGGACCCTATAATTATGGCTCCATGTGAACGTGCTGGCCGAGTAACAACAAGTTATCCGTAAGCAATAAATGCTTCAACAGCTGGGGAAATGTTACCACTGAAGAGCTTTCGCGCGCAAGTATAGAATCCAGCAACGAAGTCCCCTCCAAGGTAGGAGAGTTGACATCAAATAAAAAATGTCCTGTTCCGGCCCACACTGGGAACGAGCAACGACTACAGCAGAACGGTACTGCCGTCTCCAACGACTTTGTCGCAGACGGCAAATATAATGTCAGCTTGAGACGTAAAACTGTTCATGCAGAAACCAGTGTACCTGCTACAGGTAGATCCATCCATCATGATGCTCGGAATTTGGCGATATGCGACCAAATGCCATCAAAGGTGCACGAAATTAAAGCAGACTTAAGAATAATTATAGAAACAGACTATGTATATAGGTGGCCTTAACCAGCGGGACTCTGGTCCCTTCTGGGTTCCCTTTTGCGACCAACAGATCTTTGTTCTTTGTACAACGAAATGTTACATTGTCAATGTTTGGAGCAATAAATTGATGGTTATGGTTATAAAGAGCACACACTGTCAAGAAAATTGTAGGAATCAGATTTATCGAGCAGATGCTTGCATAAATATAATTATAGTGACCACTTTATCAACAACAAAAACAAGACGCATCAGTAATAGCCATCTTAACTCATCAAATCTTTTGTTAGCCTCGGTTGCTACTGACATAAATAGAACAACCTGTACGAAGGTCAGCACGTGATATTTGTGGATGACATAAAGCTATTTTGTTATCTTTCAGGTTTCACCGGCAAATCCTGTGGGTTAACTGAGGGACAGGTTCCGAAAATCGAGAAGATAATAGTTGATAAGTGTGACATGCAAAACAGTTCGTGCCAGCAGATTTGGGTGAAGGCAGTGGATGTGGCTTTTACTGAGACACTGAAATGTAAACTAAACGTATGTTGAGCATTCTTAATCAAACTTTCAGATATATAAGTTAAATGCAAAGCACGAAACAGGCACCAATGAAATGTAGGCCTATGCATCTGTGGACGCTGCATGCGTATGGGGTTCCCTAAGAAGTGGCGGCCCATGCAAGAGCGATCTGTTGTCAGTTTAGTCTCACATTTCCACGAACATTTCCAGCTGCTATATGTAGTTAGCATTATTCGCAAGCCAGCTTATCACAGTTGGAGCACGTTCCCATATCCTCACGTTAAAATGGGCCAGTTTGCGCATCGGTCCATCATACCGTCGTTTAATGCGGCGAAACCATGGTTCATATAATATATTATATATATGGCTCAGTACAAGCGCGGGGCGCGGTGGTGTAGGCTATGTTCGTTTCCTTGCAGCCGGAGGGTTGCGGGTTCGAATCCACCTCAAGCCGCCGCGTAGGGACCCTGGGCAAGTCCTTCACTTGCAATTGCTCATGCGCTTCGGCGTGAAACTCCGATTCAGTGTCCGCGCTGTAGTCGGGAGCGCCTCTGAGTAGAAATCTTGAAGAGGCGCTATAACAAGTGCTTATACATACATACATACATACATACATACATACATACATACATACATACATACATACATACATACATACATACATACATACATACATACATACATACATACATACATACATACATACATACAAGGACTGATAGGACTGCATACCTGTAGTTCGGGTCATTGCTATTCTTGCTGTCTTTTCTGTGCTTGATTTTGTTGATGTTCTTATTGGTTCTACTATCTTGCTGTCTCAGCTTTTTTCATGTCCTTGCTGTTCCTCTGGACGACGAGCTCAATGACGGAGCATGCTGACTTCCATCTGCAGGTTTTTCTTTTGCAAATTGCACCAGCTAAGGATATTCCGGCGAAATGTATCCTAGTTTTTTTTCCACGGTGTTTCTACATTAATAATGAGCAACAGTTGTATGTGCTGGGTGCATTACTATTGATTACATATTTTGTAGAGTACTATCGATGGGATTCAGTTTGATACATTACCGTACCTCAACGCAGGATTAATTATCTGTAAAATACCGAAAAAAGCAAATGTGAATACCTACCAAGTGTCGATCAGTAATGACGGGAACGTATACAGCCCTCCAGTACAGTTTGTGGTATTCCGGGGCGAAGGGTCAATGCCCTCTGCGCAGGTAGAGGCACCAGCTACACTGGCTCCCTACACCTGGCCCTCCTGCACGACGTTAACTACAGCTACGCCAGTCGAAATGCTTCAATCGAACAAACATGGAAACACTCACGGATATTCTGCTAACCAAAGTTCGAAGTTCTGCTAATTACAGTTTCATGAAAGAATTCTTAAGTTATTATAAAGCATAATTCAATGCTTATAGTCAGTTTCTTCTTAGACCAAATTTGAACATTTTGTTTTATGATCTTCGGCCAAATGATTGTTCTTGAAATAAAACATAGTCGCATACGAATGCTATGGTGTTGTTGATAATAAACCAATGATTAGCAAGACCTGACCTCTACAAACCTGTGATGTAAAATTATTCTTTCCAATTTAGATTCAACTAACATGCAGGCATAGGTATGTAAGAAAACGAAAGTTACGAAACTATTGATTCTGGTCGTATAAATGTAATTTCCTCTGTAATTATAAGTTTTTATAGCGCCGCTTCAATATAACCTAATCTACGCTCCTCGGTTAAATAGTATTAGGAACAGAAAATTAATCAATCAACAAGTAAATCTCGTACCAAATTTTCTGCCCTAGCGGGGATTTGAACCCCGAACTCTCGACTGACAGTCCAGTGAGCTAACCACTATATACTATCGAGCACCCCGAAAATATAATCTTTGCACAAATGAACAGGTTTAACATGTATGGAACATTTAGCTTTTACGTCTATGCATCAATGTTTTGCAACTGGATATAACTGATTAGTCGTCGATAATAAGACTAGACTAAATAAGTAGTTCCCATTTATGTAGTCATCCTAAGCCATTTAACACATCTCCAGGTTATATTAGACATGTAGGGCTATGGAGGTAAAATGGAATGTGCATAGGTCTATATCACTACACAACTAAATATTATAAAAAGCAAGTGTCTCCAATAACTGTAAAACAATTGTCCAGTATAATAATCACCAACTTCATAGTCGATTTAGTCTGAAATAATATCAAGTGTGTATTTCAAAAAAGTTTCAGACATGCTTTTGCAGTTTGAACGATAACCAGCATAATTAGGCTTAAAACAAAACTCCAATATCAATAGTAAAATGCAGACGAATACCCGCTCTTTGGTCCTTCCAAAGGTAATGAATGAAGGCCAAGGTCGTGGACACGGGGTCAGCGCATCGTTCGACTTGCCGCTTACTATCCAGCGGCCAGCAGTCAGTATTCAGATAGAACGAGGATCGAGCAATTACTGCAGAGGATGAAGCGGGTTTCTCCCGCCAATCGCTCCTAGTGCAGAATAACTGGCTGATGCGGCTGACAAATCCCTATTTAGGGCTATCATCTTAGATCAAAACCGTGTACTGAGAAAATTTATCCCAGAGCCTCGTAGCTATAGTTACAACCTCTGAACCCGGGCTCATGGGTTTACACTGCCACAAAAGGACGACCGCAACTCTATACCACGACTCCTCTTTATGAACATGTATAAAAACTAACGAAAAGCCTCGGGCGGTGCTGACCGGTTGACCCTGGCTGTCCCGTCGCCCTGTAAATTTTCTCATGATCTGTCATTAAGTTGCGGCTGTGTCAACTTGAATATGTAGAATAAACGAAAATTGATTGAGCTCGGTAGGCCTACCAAATAATGACAATTTATAAAACGCATGTAATCATGTAACTAAACATACCGGAAATGCGCTATATAGTAGTAGGCATAGCTCGGTTTAGTCAGATGCTGAAGCTTTCAACAGAAGGTTGCAGCTCTTTCCGAAAGCAATCGAGACCGACCATGAGCTGATGATGACTTGATGATGCTAGCACACAGTTTTTGGAGCCATTTCCGTGTAGACATTTGAAGACAAGTGTCGCCACCTTGAAGGCGATCCTCTTGCAAACGGGCAACCAGAGGAGCTCTCGAAGTAGAGGGAGTGATATAAAAGAAATATAAAATAGATAATAGTAACCTAATCTAGTCTCACTCCCTTCATTCAGGCTAATGGCGTCCATAGGTAGCAGCCAGAAGAGCCAGTATACCATTCTCTGTATGCATGCATGTGTCTGACACCCTTCATATAACGCCTGTCCCCTCTCAAAAGCACTGGAATATGGTCATAAAACATGACTATTGGTCATGCAGCCGACATTCGTACCTAGATCCTGTTTAATATCCAGTCTCTCATGTTGTGTTCACTCATCTTTAATCTCTGTTATTCAAATTCCAATAAGACCAAAGTAACTTCTCGCTTCACCTGACTTTACCTGACTAACAGAATCACCTTTCCATCATAGTTGAGGAAATAAAACAACACATTAATTAAACGCAGATGCTTTTCTGTCATAATGCAACTCGGAGAACAACAGCAGATTAAAGAAGACAGAATCTGTCAAAATTAAAGAAACGAAGGTGAATTAATTGGGAATATTCAATAAGCTGTCTAAATTGAACTGAGTCTTCTATGAAAGTGATTTTATGATAATTCTCTCAACTACAACAATTAATTACAGCGTAATGTCATTCTGCAGTTATTAATTAAACTTTCTGTACCGCGTGCAACGGTGCATAAATATCAAGCTTGTCAGATTCAGGAAAGCAGATGTCAAGGGGCATATATTTCTCCTCATAAGTTTAGCATATTAGATGGCAGTGATAAATTATTCAGTAGGGGCCTAGAAGAAATCTTTAGCCAATGCTACATTAAGGCTTGATGCTCACATTTGTGTATGTATGTACGAGACCATTTATATGGCGCCTTCTAAGACCCTCACAAAAACAGCCGATTTATCTCAGCTGTGTCTATTCTAGTCTCAATAAAATCTTTTTTAAATGTTATTATCCACTGGGCAACTTAATCTACCTATAAAATTATTCACTAGACAGAACGAATTTTTAATTATCTTCATTCTTAGGCCTATATTTAGTCATACAATACTGTATACTGTGTACAATGTTGTACATGGCCAAGCTACGTTAGTCTAGTGCAGAAGAGAGTTGAAAAAAGGTTTTTTCAAGCTTTAGTTTATAGACCGAAGATAATTAGAATACAGGTTCAAATTCCAGTATTTTCTTAGACCATGATAGGACTTCGTTTAAGTGCTTTCAAGAGACCATTTAATTTATAAAATGAACCAATGTTAAAATATCTACGTAAGGATTAGGTTAGTTATTGATGACTTCGCAGCGTGACTCGGAGACAAGCGATTGCACTCCTGCATTTATAATTCGAAACGCCCCGAAAATAAATGTCTGCAGCGGCTTTAGACGACAAGTGCTCTGACTATTTAAGGCCTCGCCAAAGCACCACGTATCAATGTGCGACTTTGAAGCCAACATGGGACGTCAGTCTTCAGCGTCTCTCTTTCTCATCTTAGTGTGTAAGTATGATTGTACGTTTTCTGAATGCCACGATTGCGTTTCACAATATTCGTGATCTCAACTTCCTCAATATTGTGCTTGATATTACTGTAATATATAGGCTATGTTCAGTCTCAGTGTCATGTTGCTCATCAACTCGACAAGTAAACCAAGATCTTTAGAAAACTGTATATTATATAATCATCGCTATTAATACGAAAGATCTAGCAACTCATTGTATCGTGTGATTCGTGTCTTTAATGGCTTGTGCAGTGCAGTCTTTCTGCAGAAGGTACGCTGTGAATCAACTCATCATGCAGGTTTGTGGTGATGAGGTGAAGAAGAAGAGGTGATTTCAGTAGCATTTATTTCCGTTTCGTAATCGTAACGTAATCGTAATCTCGAAATTTCTGCAGCGCCCAAAAAGCGAAGTCGCGGGAACCAGCTTATTCACAGGCGTTGGTTTTTCTGGCATTGAAAACTCTTTCGATAAATATTAATGGCTAATTTGGTTCAATTTGAAGTCTATTTTTGATTCACATTAGCAGCATGTCGGATGTTGATGTATCATATCAGTCGACATTAGTAGAACATATTAGAGGCCCCTATATATATTATATACTCGACAGGGAATAGCGTGTTTCAAAAATAGGCGAATTCGTGTTTAAGGCGGTCAGAGTCATAACTCCAATTACTATGAAAAGCATTAATAGCTACCACAGCAAATGCAGCCCTTTATTTATTCAAGCATTAATAATACAATTATAGAAAGTGCTTTTGATGACATATTAAAAAGTATAACCTGCCTGCGTCTTATTAACTAGCAGACATGTTCTATTATTTGATAACAGGATAAGTATTTGACATCATTTGATTTAGGGAGCTACCTATCAAATGTTAACAAACGTTTATCCTGTTATCAATCTAATAGAACAGGACGCTGTCACGTATGTATACATGTCAGGGACGAAGCATCCAAACACACACTCACAAAATCAATGGACAATTATTCTCGTACTTGCAAAACTCCTTCTAATGAGAACTAAACGTAAGCCTCTTATTTTCTGTCATCGACCGCTGCTGTATGAGTCAAACAGCACTAAATGGCGAAATACCGAGAGCAGAATACACTGTAAACCCGATTGACAGCCGCAGCCACGCATGCCACTCGTTCGTATTAACCAATCATATCAGTAATAGGTCTAGCCTACATAATTTGGCGGATGTCTGATGATGTCACTGCGCAGAATGTTTATGTGTCGCGTCCACAAATCTCCAATTGAATGCCTAAATACATCCACTTCCAGTAGATAATGAAAACAATAACCTATTTATCACATTATTTTGCCGTCGATCGACGTTTTGCTACACAGAAAAAGTCGACCGCGAGTCCATAAACCTCACAGTACACACTAAAACACAATTGTATTAAACTTCGATTTTTTTATAATGCAATATTATATATGATGTAGCAAAGCAATCTGGAATTTATCTGCAATAAACCAGTTGATACTGTAGCCTACTTGACACATTTAAAACCTTTTCGCTAATAACCATTTTGATCGGCTTATCTTTTGACACATTTAATACCTTTTCTCTAATAACCACTTTGAGCTTATCTTTTAGCTGAGAATGGTTTTTAGATTTCAATACAAGGCAATGAGAGGACTGGGACTGTTTTAGCATCTGATTATCTCTTTTGCTATCTATCTATAAATTCCGTTTATGGTAATCAAATGACTTGTAATTGTTGCAGTAAGTTTTATTCGAGAATTTCTGGTGAAGTGTATTTTAAAATCCGGTTGAAGGTAATTAAATGACTCGGAACTGTTGTAGTAGGCCTATTCGAGCTTCTTCTGTGCGTCAGAAGTGAAAACATCGACATATGTACTACTGCGACTTACATCGGAAACCCTAAGCGAAGCACAGAGTACATTCTGGACACAGTAGAGAGGCCGCAATGCGACGAGTCCATTATGAACGGTAACTCAGACGGTTTATTTGCTGGCTTTTAATGTAATTGCGTTAATTAATAATGGTTCAGAGAAATTTTCTGTTAATTTAACCAATGTTATTTTTTTATTGCATTTGATCAGCTTTCAATAGTTGTATAAATCTGCTAATTTAAAATCATTTAATTCAAAGCCTATTTTAAGAAGAGCCGTGTTTTAATCCTAATAACAGATATTGGCACAGTCCTCATTCTTTATCGACATAACAGTAGGACGAGAATTTAAATAAAATTTATAAATTTATAAATTTAAGATTTGGAATCGAGTCAACGCCGGCCAGTCTCTTCTAGCAGTTATTCTCGGGACTATTAAGTTAACAACTAGGTCTTGACTATCGCTTAGGACTGTGCATTGCATAAAAAGCCGTGTTAGACTTTATATATATGGAGTCAAGTGGCAGCTAGCAAGAGACAGTCCACGGTCAAATGTGATAAGTCAACGATCGACAACGTCGATACCCAGACGCTCCTTTCCCTGATAGCCAAGAACTCCGACCGACATAACGGGAAACGCCTTTAACATATTTAATACAATATATACATACATATATATATATATATATATGTTACAGGCAATGTAAAATCAGGGATTTTGTAAAATGCCTGAAAGGCAATTTGTAAAATCCCCAATTCACTCGGGCACTTTACAAAATCCCTGAAAAACCAGGGATTTTGTAAATTCCCTGAAATCTGATGATGAAAATTTGACAGATTTGACTGAAAGTGACGAAAATTATCGAAGTTTTGCAAAATACCTGAAAAAACCAGGAATTTTGTAAAATCCCTTAAATCTGATGATTACAGGCAATGTGTAAAATCAGGGATTTTGTAAATTTTTTTAGGCAATTTGTAAAATCCCCAATTCACTCGGGCACTTTATAAAATCCCGGGATATAAAAAACCCGGGATTTTGTAAAATCCCATAAATCTGATCATGTCCGCCTTTGGCTGCGTGTCCGACATGTCCGCCGGCTATGTTTCAAGTCATGTGGTCGGGGCCGTGACTGTCTTCTCCTTAGGAGCCTAAATAGAGCTTTGAGTTGTCGTGACGGATTGTCAATTAATAAGAATAAATAAATAAATAAATAAATAAATAAAAAATAAAATAAATAAATAAATAAATATAATTAAATTTATTTATTTAATCAATTAATTAATTAATTAAATTTAAAATATAAATAAAAATAAAATAAAATAAAATAAAAATAAAATAAATAAAAATAAATAAATAATTAATTAAATTATTAATTATCTAATTAATTAAATGAATTAAATAATTAAATTTATTTATTCATGTAATTGTTTAATAAATTGTTAAATAAATAATTAATAATTCAATTAATTAATTATTTATTTTTATATATTTTTTATTAAAATTAAATAAATAATTATATGAATAAATAAATTTATTTATATAATTATTTATTTTATTTTATTTTTTATAAAAAAATAAAATTTAATAAATAATTATATGAATAAATAAATTTAATTCTTTAATTTTAATTAATTAGATAATTAATAATTTAATTAATTAATTATTTTTTTTATTTTAATTTATTTTAATTTTTATTTATTATTTTATTTTCTTATATTATATATGAAAATTAATTAATTAATTAATTAATTAATTAAATAAATGTAATTATATTTATTTATTTATTTTATTTTATTTATTTATTTTATTTTATTTATTTATTTATTTATTCTTATTAATTGACAATCCGTCACGACAACTCAAAGCTCTATTTAGGCTCCTAAGGGGAAGGGAACACACAAGTCACGGCCCCGACCACATGACTTGAAACATAGCCGGCGGACATGTCGGACACGCAGCCAAAGGCGGACATGATCAGATTTATGGGATTTTACAAAATCCCTGGTTTTTTATATCCCGGGATTTTATAAAGTGCCCGAGTGAATTGTGGATTTTACAAATTGCCTAAAAATTTCACAAAATCCCTGATTTTACACATTGCCTGTAATCATCAGATTTAAGGGATTTTACAAAATCCCTGGTTTTTTTCAGGTATTTTGTAAAACTTCGATAATTTTCGTCACTTTCAGGCAATCTGTCAAATTTTCATCATCAGATTTCAGGGAATTTACAAAATCCCTGGTTTTTCAGGGATTTTGTAAAGTGCCCGAGTGAATTGGGGATTTTACAAATTGCCTAAACATTTCAGGCATTTTACAAAATCCCTGATTTTACACATTGCCTGTAACATAATATATAGGGCTTAATTAATTACGCGGCCATTAGATTCGTCTCTTTGCCATGGACTTAGCGAGGAATAGGCTGGATTAACAAAGCAGAAAATCATTTATGAATGAGTCCAGACAGATTCGAATTGTTCAGTTGTTAAGTTTTCCATGCGTTCGTCTTTCACTTCCTTCTGCATCAACCTACTTCTGCCTCTCTGCAACTCATTCTGTCTTGATTATAGCTCATCCCCACGCCGTTTCTAAGCTGTTTTCCTACCAACGACACTATCTGTGTGTGTATGTACAATTGTACATACACAGTTACACACACACATATATATGTACGTACGTATGTAGTTTGTATACATATATTATATAT
This sequence comes from Aporrectodea caliginosa, assembly GCA_020284085.1. Lineage (NCBI taxonomy): Eukaryota > Metazoa > Annelida > Clitellata > Crassiclitellata > Lumbricidae > Aporrectodea > Aporrectodea caliginosa. The sequence goes on from JACEVL010001026.1 coordinate 483,203, forward strand.
TCAAAAGTATATATTTATGCATGTGTATATGTATTTTATGTATGTATGCAACTATATATGTATGTATGCATGAATGTTTATGTGTACGTATGCATGTATGTATGTATGTATGAATTTATGCATATAAATAGGTATACATGATTGCATGTATGTATGTTTGCATCTACAAACATACATGCTAGTATGCTTGTGCATTCTGGAACTACATGTATGTAGTTTGGCTAATTTATAATTCAAGCTGCATAAATTGGTATTAGAATTGCGTCTAAATTTTACAGGTGTCTGGTACAGTTTCGGTAATTCGACTGGGGATAAAATGCCGGAAAGTTGCGTTGAAGTATATCACTGCGGAAGTAATGCTCCAATTTGGTTGAATGGAACTCATCCGACAGGTTAGCATGCACAACACGTAAATACAACGCAAACAGGAACACCGTATCTGCATGTATAAGTTTCTGAACTGCTGTTGTCTCCTTTACCAATCGACATATAGAGTAGAATATTCTTCATTAGAACCGGTTGCGTACCCATTCTGGTGTACAGGAGTTAAGACATACACAGCATATTTAGTCTTAAGTGATTGTTACTATAATTATTCCATTTATATGTCAAAGTCTATCTTTTTTATAAGTAATACTTAATATTTTGTCTCGTGTAAATTCCGTATGATGAACGTTTTTCTAGCCAGACTGTCAGAGGTGGAACTAATCGGACATGGCCCCTTGGGCGTAGCAAATAGTCTGCATGTTTGGTGGTAGCAGGGCGTGACCTCGGTCCCTTATAGCAGCTGAAATAATTCGGGTGTCGGCCAGGAGGCATAGTTGCTAACTAGGTGGTGTATTCAGGGAGATAGCAGCCCTAATCAGACGCCGCCATACGGCCCCCACACTATCGCGGTCTCCTTGGGTAATGAATCCCCATCATGCAGCGAAGGCATAAGAGGATCCGGGACAGGGCAGTGGCTCTGACCACATCGTGCAAATGTGGACCACGTAATCCCTGTGATACTAGGGTTTGTAGTGCGTAGAACTACCGACGAGCCTGCCTGTATATATAGGGTCGACATGGGTCCTTATTAACATGGATGAATTATGTAGCCCCACTCAGCTGAGCTAGAAAAAAGTTAATATTCAATTATATACAAGCTAAATGATGTGAATATAGTTTTGTTTGGTGTTCTATAGCTTTATGCTGATTCTATTCTTAGATCATCATAAAAAATTATCTTAAATTGCAGGACACATAATTTCTGTGCTTTCATAATTTAACCCATTCTCTATTTCAAATCATCTCAAGGTGTACTTTTCATGTGAAATCTATTAAATTTTCAACACTTTGAGTATAAATTGACCTTAAAGTACCTCTAATTTTTAACGAAGCCGTCACATTTTCAAGATACCTCCCAAGCGCTTTAAGTGGCAAAAGGAGACCTTACCTTAGACCTTAGTCCTTCCCGTGCAGGACTGCTCATCGGGCACCGCAGTGTTTCCATTCTTCCGTGTCCTTCGCCACCTCGATAGCATCCTCCTCCGTCATCTCCAGACACCTCAGATCTTCTCGAACAGTTCTCATTTAGTTCTTCTTGGCCTTCCTCTCCCGCGCTTCCCCTCCGGAGTCCAGTTGATCACTTGGCTGGCTCTTCTATCATTATTCATTCGGGCCACGTGTACCATCCAGTTCAGTCTTTTAAAAGGAGACGCTACGTAAACATTCATCTGCAAACATTGATACATATCTACTTGAATACATAGATGCAAGTGATACATACATGCATACATACATACATACATATAATCATCAATGCATAAAATACACATGTTATGAATTTCTCGTGCTTTGGCAGCTCAAAATCCCGGACCCATAAAACTGAAGACATGTGGCAGGCAGAAAAAGGGCGGACCGTGTTGTGAATATACGGATGAAATACAAGTGAAATGGTGTCAAAATGCTGAAACAAAGAAGGATTACTTTGTTTATCAGTTGAAACGTCCGCCAATGTGTGAACTCTCATACTGTGCAGGAGGCAAACTCAAATGCAATGACAACTGTGCTTGGAATGAAATGATCTCAAACTGTTCTTGTAAGACAATGCATATTATTCTACACCTACAAAAGATGTCTGGTTACTAGTAAACTTAAACCGGAGCCAGTTTAAATTTCTGTAGTCGTTCGCGTTTGACCTAGATGTATAGGTGCTGTGGCATAGGTTAACACAATGTCAAGCCACAAACTTGTGTCAGCATTGTTTAGAAGCAGACTTTCACCACAAGTATTTGCCTATATCGTGTGAAAGTGATGTTTAATTTATTGTTTATTGTTTATGCATTCTGAAGCATCGTCCTAAGAGACGAATGATATAATCGCCTGCTGGAGAGAATTACTTCCTCATTAATTGAAGATATATTACTATTATTATTTATCATGTACTTACTACTTATACTGCGCTGCTTTTGAATAATTAGCCTTAACGCAGGGTTGCTGTGCTGCTCTGGGGGTGCCTCCTTGGCTGTGCCTCGACCTTCCTGCGTGATCTTTGTCGCCCGGTCTCTAATACAGCTGGCCGTCGAGCCTTCCGATCTTCTGCGAGTGGAGAACTCATAGTCTCTCTGGCTCGTTTCTCAATTAGGTAGCGCCGGGACTTCTCAGATGTTGGACCCTCCTTTTGGAATGGTCTGCCATTAGAGATTCCCCTACTGCCAAGGGGTAGTACGCCTGCATATTGTAAGATGCTAAAGCCTAATTTTGACTATACCATTGATGGCCTCTGAGTTGGTATCTTGAAGGGGCACAGGATCAAATATTTTCATGAAACGAATGAACACCGCGGGTAACTAGATACATATCAGTCTTCAATTGTTCTAAACGAAACCGTATTCTCGTTTCAGCTTTCAGAGCTTAAAACTAGAATTCTTTTCTCCATAGAATAGTGTGCCATACAATTTTGTGCTGGATAGAAGGTAAGCTATACAACGAAAGTTTACCTGGTAGTTCTAAAATTATAGAGCATTATTGTTTAGGTCCGGCGTACCCTCCCACTACACCACCCGTTCTGGAGAAGCCTGTTATATCATCGACGAAAGATGTCACCGACACTCGAGGTCAACCTTTCATCGCCACGAGATTCAGCTTGAAATGCACAATCGGCTATACGAAGCAAGAGATAGACGATGGAGCTCGATTTATGGCAGTGCTTCAATCTAACGGAGTGCCAATTGCCAATGCCACGAAACATTCGCACGAGCCGTTCATAAATTTTGATGAACAATTTCTTTATGGTCGACTGGGAACCAATGTAAGTCATGATCACCATCAAAAATATAGTTGATCAGTGAGTATCAAATATGGTTTGCTTTAGGACAAAAGGTAAATGCACTGGTCTCCTGACGCAACTTCTGTGTGGACTATAATTGTAATTGTAATTAAAATTGCAATTGTAATCTGACATGTATAAAGCGCCACTTCAAGAAAAACCAGTAGCGCTCCAAACCCGAACTTGTAAGTAAAATCAATGTCAAATAGCACAGACTTCAGGCGCTTGCGAAACTGTGGAAAGGACAAACTGAGGAGCTTGAGACGCAGCTCTCGAGAAAGGCGACTCCAGCTGGTGGGCCCAACACAGGCAAGGCCCCTGGACTGAGCTGGACATTACACTACTTTGCATTACATTGCCTCCTAACATATGTTTTTGTGCCGCTAAAGGTCACGAAGATGCGATATTTGGGTGACGTGGAAAAGCACCTTGCGTAGAAGTTGAGTTGAAAAATGTGTAGTGAGAGACGGTGGGAGGAGACTGTAAGTGAAGAAGAATGAGAAGAAGTGGGCAATGGACGAACATGCGAGAGAGTTTTAGAGAGGGTGAGAGGAGCTATGCACATGAATAAGATTATTGTTTACGGCTTTATAAAGACTTTCGAGGATTGGATGAATTTGAGTGAGCAAGAGAGGATAAATATTGTTTTTTTGCTGAAAGAATATGGCTGCGATATCTATTTGCAGCGGTCTAATTGGAAGAGCCAGAACGTCTGTATGTACGTCGTTCTATACGACGGCCAGAAATATCATCTTCCATATTAGGGGATATGTAGCCTACTGTACTTTCAAAAACATCTGAGTGTAGAAGTCGCATAAAAATCCGATTAGATATCGAGGGGTACAGTTGTTTCATGTATTGTGCAGATTACGTGTAGTGTGTCCATATTAGGGGATATGTAGCCTACTGTACTTTCAAAAACATCTGAGTGTAGAAGTCGTATAAAATCAGATTACATATTGAGGGGTACTGTAACAGTTGTTTCATGTCTTGTTCAGATTACGTGTAGTGTGTCTTCCTACTGGGCGTCAAGTGAGCCTCAGTACAGTCAACCTCAGGTCAGCAACGTTCTGTGGTTTGGATTACAGCCTGTAGTAAGTATGCAATCTGTTTGATCAAATTTCACTTCGTCTTATAGCGGATAAAATTTAACCTGATTAATAGTCAAAAGCGATATGAAAGTTTTAAAAATATTAAATTCTGGTTACGAAAAATGTATCTAAAACGTTTATAAACTACATGATCAGGCTTTAATAGAGTAACCGTTTTGCAGAAATTTCAGTAAACACACCCAAATGAATATAATACGTACATGTGAAAATAGATATACTTTGCGAAAAAACAAGTCAGTAATAGTTTTATTAGTTTCATCGCGCATGGTTTATTGCTAAAATTCTGGTGGCAAGGAATGCTTTGAATTAAGACACTGTACTAAACTGCCATAGTTCTAACCATTACGACATACGAGAAATAACATTTATGATATATACATGTATCATCTTCCATATTAAGGGATATGTGCTGTACCAAAGATGGTCAACTTAGTATTTTAGTCATGTGTTGCATTGCATTAAAGCATGCACGACCAGCTAACCACAAAGACCATAGATTCGAAAAGGGTTTATTAAAATGTTTAAGTAATATGAAGGCATATACGCTACTCATAGAATATAAGTTGAGTTTTGAATACAGTATCCTTCAAGTGAAATGATGGGATACTGTTGAGCGACTCAGGTTAGTCATGAAGTGGATGAAAAATCAACAGTAGCTTACTCCATATATGCTTAGTACTGACAGTGCTTTAGTTTAGAGTTTTAAGACGTCACCATGCAAATACTCAGATATTTAAAGTTGCAATCATGTTGCTATAATTTAATTTCAGACGGGAAAAGGTGAAGTAATCAAGAACCCGGTTATCAAAGACGGCGAAGTATTCGCTTTCAGGATCGAGGCTAACTTTCCAATTACATCACCGAAGTGCTTTGACACTGCACCAGATGTTCCATGTCATCCGATTTACACATTTCAAATCGCTGCCAGCAAGGCTGGAAGAATCTGCGCCTGTCGGATTTTGCTGTCGCCTCTAAATAACGAAACGGACCTTATAACTGTATCGCCAGCTCCAATAATCGGCTCGCGAACAAAACCTTTCCTCTGGGAAATCGCTTTCCTTAACCAAACCAACGAAGCCGAGAGTTTCGGCACCATATTTCAAGGTTACACGATTCCAAGTATCACGGCAAGTATAAGTGGAGTTTCCTTTTCAGAAATTGTATTGTATTATATTTAAAGATTTATAAAGCGCCTCTCGCAGTGCATACCAGTCAGAGGCTCCCCAGTGCGAAAGTCCTCGAGAATAAAGACAAGTATTGACGTAGCGAAAAGATGTAGCAGGACCACCGGATAGTATGGTGGTGCGAACAAAGAGGGGAAGTTGATTCCATAGCGAAGGGTGAATGCAGGCAAAGGCACGGGCTGAGCTATGGCCGTTCTTACACGAGGAACAAAAAGATCAAGACGATCCGATTAGAGGGGAGCGGGCGAAGGGAAGCAGCCGAGGTTGGCTGACGTATGGAGTCACAGAGGTATTTGGGACAAGACCCAGGTAGGATCGGTAAATGAGGATAAGTACCTTTAACTGGATGCGTGCAGTAAGAGGAAGCCGATGCAGATGTTCAAATGTGAATTCATTCTGAGAATTTATGTAGTGCCTCGTCAAGATATCTACTCAGAGGCGCTCTTTGCGCTAGCCTATTATGATGCTAAGTGTAATTAAAAACGAAAATATTTCATCAATTAGCAAAAACCATGCACAGTTAGCTCAAAGAGTCACCAGTAGTGGGCCCACGTACAAAAGTTGAACCAACCAACGGATTTCCGTCGCCAGCTGAAGATGGCATGGATGTTCAGAGTCTCTGAGCCAAGTTGCGTCGATAGAATAGAGCGGCCACAGGTGACACCGTTCGCACACATAATGACGCGCAGTCCCTCACTCGTAAAAGCTATTCGTCGAGGCACAAGGACTGCACGAAAGAAGGCATTCGTCGTGTGTCGCTCGTTAGATTGAAACGTCTCCAGTGACCAGCGTCGGTCGTCCTCCACCGTGACGAAAACACTCGGCTACAAGCGGCGTACACGGTCCGTATGGCTTAGACACGACCGTACATCAAAGGATGGGCCTGATACAGTCAAGTATGGGCCAAGTTCTAACGACAGCGATTTAACCCTAGGGCTACCAAGCTTTTTGTAACACTGACTACCAAGGGGGTGGTTACCACCCCCCTGGATTTTCGTGTTTGGTTTTACATATCATAACTTGTAATATAGCATTGGATTCAGCATTCATTTCTGCACAGAATGGTATATTTAGTTGTACATTATCTGAATGCACCTCGAAATTACATCACTTTTAACAACGGAACCCATTAATTAGCAATATTGTATATTATTGCGTACATTTTGTACTTTTTGGATAAACAAATATAAGATTATGTGTGTTTTGAAACTAATCTATGTATAAAAGATACACAAAATCATCCCTACACATGTTTATATAGTATAAATGTACATCCATACATATATATCCATACATATATATCGGTTTACGTTGTAATGCTGTATTCAGCCATTTTCACACAGATTACGCGTATTATTATTTATTTTGATCACTTCCGGTATTCAAAAGACAAAGATGTAGGTATGAAAATGAAGCCCTTCATTCCCTCTAAAGAATGGTATCTTTGTTTCTCTTCCAGGAAGACAAATGAATACGCTACAGACAAAAAACTAAGGGAGGAGTCCTTCCATTCAGCCATTTTTCACGCATATTACGCGTATTATTATTTATTTGAGCACTTCCGGTTGTCTCAGGTCAACTCAGTGACCATAGAAATGTAGCCCCACCATTCCCTCTATAGAATGGTAAAATTTGTGTCTCTTAATATTAAATTACGGATAAGATATAGTCGAAAATCTAGGGGGGTGTATCCACCCCCCCTGGTGCCGCCTTCAGGTATATTGGGTATAACTCTTTGAACGGTGTGAGATATCATCTCACATTTTACCTCAAACGTGTGTAAATGAACCCCCTACAGCTACCTAAAAGGTCAAATTTTTATTCCATACGGAAAAAGTTTGAGATGAAAAAAACCTTGGGGGGTGGCAACCACGTCCCCCCTTTGTAGCCCGAGGGTATACCCTAAAACGCACAAAATCCTTCACAAAATCGACGAATAAGTCCGGCACACAAACCCAGCACCAGAAAACTCCAACATGCCCCAATGCCGTTTGACCATAGGTCTTCACTACACTGTCATGATAATTTGCTGACATACACCGTGGTGAATCGTAATCTCCAAACTTCTAAAGCGCCCCTCGAAAGCCAAGCGCAGAGCACCAGCTTATTCACGAGCGCTGCAATGGTGAATATGACTAGGACCATTAAGAAGCGTCAAGTACAGTATAAAATAGTCCACAAAGCAGTTAGCGATATTTAAAGTTGTGCGTGCATGCTTTTGAAATGTGGCATATCGCATGAATCTAGCGATGCCATTATCGTGAATTTAGGTGGAGATCCTGGACTCAGGAACAAGACCTCTGTGCTCGTCCACAGGAGATCCACATGTTACTAAATTTCCAGCGGGACCATCTAACGCCAGGCTAGTAACATTGCAAGCACCACAATCGAACTTTTTTGTAGCACAATGCATACAGTTACACACCAGCAGTATGTACTATGTACACAAAATATTACTTCATTAAAATGTCTGTACAACTACAGAGCTCTACTTGGTGCATATGCACGTGGGTTTTGGAGTTGAAATCGTCTTAATGGCGCTGATGAAGTGACTTATGCATGTGTCTGCACACATGATGTCATCAGTCATAGTGTTTCCAGATGATGACACGCTGAGTGAATTTAAGCAGTGGTGAGCCTGGATACCAAGTGGCCGATATAGAAGTTTGCAGATAATTATAGTACCAACTCTAAAATGCTCTGTCGTTGTTCTGATGATGTGTGTTTACTGTTTACCCAGCAAACCGTGTTAATTGTCGTTCTACCTTAACAATTTATGGGTATACTTTTAAATTCCTTAATGTTTGATGTTCATTTTCTTGCGATTAGACTCTTGTGTCAGATTACAACTTAAATCTTATCTATTTCTTTAGGCTTCGTTACAATATATACTTGTCGGGTGACTTTTCTCTCGTAGAGACAGCATCGAGACTATTTCAGGCGAGTCTGTTCAAATCAAAACAAAATCTCTTAGCTGTTTATCTGTTATAGCATTAACATCATGGTCGTAATCTGGCAGTATGAGAATTTCTAAAGCAATACTTTAAAGTTAAGCATTATCTAAAGAGCTGCCTCAAGTCNGACACATAATTTCTGTGCTTTCATAATTTAACCCATTCTCTATTTCAAATCATCTCAAGGTGTACTTTTCATGTGAAATCTATTAAATTTTCAACACTTTGAGTATAAATTGACCTTAAAGTACCTCTAATTTTTAACGAAGCCGTCACATTTTCAAGATACCTCCCAAGCGCTTTAAGTGGCAAAAGGAGACCTTACCTTAGACCTTAGTCCTTCCCGTGCAGGACTGCTCATCGGGCACCGCAGTGTTTCCATTCTTCCGTGTCCTTCGCCACCTCGATAGCATCCTCCTCCGTCATCTCCAGACACCTCAGATCTTCTCGAACAGTTCTCATTTAGTTCTTTCTTGGCCTTCCTCTCCCGCGCTTCCCCTCGTTCAGTTGATCACTTGGCTGGCTCTTCTATCATCATTATTCATTCGGGCCACGTGTACCATCCAGTTCAGTCTTTTAAAAGGAGACGCTACGTAAACATTCATCTGCAAACATTGATACATATCTACTTGAATACATAGATGCAAGTGATACATACATGCATACATACATACATACATATAATCATCAATGCATAAAATACACATGTTATGAATTTCTCGTGCTTTGGCAGCTCAAAATCCCGGACCCATAAAACTGAAGACATGTGGCAGGCAGAAAAAGGGCGGACCGTGTTGTGAATATACGGATGAAATACAAGTGAAATGGTGTCAAAATGCTGAAACAAAGAAGGATTACTTTGTTTATCAGTTGAAACGTCCGCCAATGTGTGAACTCTCATACTGTGCAGGAGGCAAACTCAAATGCAATGACAACTGTGCTTGGAATGAAATGATCTCAAACTGTTCTTGTAAGACAATGCATATTATTCTACACCTACAAAAGATGTCTGGTTACTAGTAAACTTAAACCGGAGCCAGTTTAAATTTCTGTAGTCGTTCGCGTTTGACCTAGATGTATAGGTGCTGTGGCATAGGTTAACACAATGTCAAGCCACAAACTTGTGTCAGCATTGTTTAGAAGCAGACTTTCACCACAAGTATTTGCCTATATCGTGTGAAAGTGATGTTTAATTTAGTGTTCATTGTTTGTGCATTCTGAAGCCTCGTCCTAAGAGACGAATGATATAATCGCCTGCTGGAGAGAATTACTTCCTTATTACTTGAAGATATGTTAGGCCTACTATTATTATTTATCATGTACTTACTACTTATACCGCGCTACTTTTGAATAATTAGCCTTAACGCAGGGTTGCTGTTCTGCAGCTCTGGGGGTGCCTCCTTGGCTGTGCCTCGGCCTACCTGCGTGATCTTTGTCGCCCGGTCTCTGGTACAGCTGGCCGTCGAGCCTTCCGATCTTCTGCTGGTGGAGAACTCATAGTCCCTCTGGCTCGTTCCTCAATTAGGTAGCGCCGGGACTTCTCAGATGTTGGACCCTCCTTTTGGAATGGTCTGCCATTAGAGATTCGCCTACTGCCAAGGGGTAGTACGCCTGCATATTATAAGTGGCTAAAACCTAATTTTTACTACCACTGATGGACTTGGGGCGCCTCTGAGTTGGTTTCTTGAAGGGGCACTGGATCAAATTCATGAAATGAAATGAATGAACACCGCGGATACGGTAGCTGGATAAAGACCAGTCTTCAATTGTTCTAAATGAAACCGTATTCTCGTTTCAGCTTTCAGAGCTTAAAACTAGAATTCTTTTCTCCATAGAATAGTGTGCCATATAATTTTGTGCTGGATAGAAGGTATACAACGAAAGTTTACCTGGAAGTTCTAAAATAATGGAGCATTATTGTTTATACTATTATATTATATTATTGTTTATTATATTATTGTTTAGGTCCGACGTACCCTGCCACTACACCACCCGTTCTGGAGAAGCCTGTTATAACATCGACGAAAGATGTCACCGACACTCGAGGTCAGCCTTTCATCGCCACGAGATTCAGCTTGAAATGCACAATCGGCTATACGAAGCAAGAGATAGACGATGGAGCTCGATTTATGGCAGTGCTTCAATCTAACGGAGTGCCAATTGCCAATGCCACGAAACATTCGCACGAGCCGTTCATAAATTTTGATGAACAATTTCTTTATGGTCGACTGGGAACTAATGTAAGTCATGATCACCATCAAATACATAGTTGATCAGTAAGTATCAAATATGGTTTGATTTAGGACAAAAGGTAAATGCACTGGTCTCCTGACGCAACTTCTGTGTGGACTATAATTGTAATTGTAATTAAAATTATAATTGTAATTTGACATGTAGCCTACAATTGTACAGTACAAAGCGCCACTTCAAGAAAAACCAGTAGCGCTCCAAACTCGAACAAGTAAAATCAGTGTCAAATAACACAGACTTCAGGCGCTTGCAAAACTGTGGAAGGGACAAACTGAGGAGCTTGAGACGCAGCTCTCGAGAAAGGCGACTCCAGCTGGTGGGCCCAACACAGGCAAGGCCCCTGGACTGAGCTGGACATTACACTACTTTGCATTACATTGCCTCCTAACATATGGTTGTTTGTGCCGCTAAAGGTCACGAAGATGCGATATTTGGGTGACGTGGAAAAGCACCTTGCGTAGAAGTTGAGTTGAAAAATGTGTAGTGAGAGACAGTGGGAGGAGACTGTAAGTGAAGAAGAAGAATGAGAAGAAGTGGGCAATGGACGAACATGCGAGAGAGTTTTAGAGAGGGTGAGAGGAGCTATGCACATGAATAAGATTATTGTTTACGGCTTTATAAAGACTTTCGAGGATTGGATGAATTTGAGTGAGCAAGAGAGGATAAATATTGTTTTTTTGCTGACAGAATATGGCTGCGATATCTATTTGCAGCGGTCTAATTGGAAGAGCCAGAACGTCTGTATGTACGTCGTTCTATACGACGGCCAGAAATATCATCTTCCATATTAGGGGATATGTAGCCTACTGTACTTTCAAAAACATCTGAGTGTAGAAGTCGCATAAAAATCCGATTAGATATCGAGGGGTACAGTTGTTTCATGTATTGTGCAGATTACGTGTAGTGTGTCCATATTAGGGGATATGTAGCCTACTGTACTTTCAAAAACATCTGAGTGTAGAAGTCGTATAAAATCAGATTACATATTGAGGGGTACTGTAACAGTTGTTTCATGTCTTGTTCAGATTACGTGTAGTGTGTCTTCCTACTGGGCGTCAAGTGAGCCTCAGTACAGTCAACCTCAGGTCAGCAACGTTCTGTGGTTTGGATTACAGCCTGTAGTAAGTATGCAATCTGTTTGATCAAATTTCACTTCGTCTTATAGCGGATAAAATTTAACCTGATTAATAGTCAAAAGCGATATGAAAGTTTTAAAAATATTAAATTCTGGTTACGAAAAATGTATCTAAAACGTTTATAAACTACATGATCAGGCTTTAATAGAGTAACCGTTTTGCAGAAATTTCAGTAAACACACCCAAATGAATATAATACGTACATGTGAAAATAGATATACTTTGCGAAAAAACAAGTCAGTAATAGTTTTATTAGTTTCATCGCGCATGGTTTATTGCTAAAATTCTGGTGGCAAGGAATGCTTTGAATTAAGACACTGTACTAAACTGCCATAGTTCTAACCATTACGACATACGAGAAATAACATTTATGATATATACATGTATCATCTTCCATATTAAGGGATATGTGCTGTACCAAAGATGGTCAACTTAGTATTTTAGTCATGTGTTGCATTGCATTAAAGCATGCACGACCAGCTAACCACAAAGACCATAGATTCGAAAAGGGTTTATTAAAATGTTTAAGTAATATGAAGGCATATACGCTACTCATAGAATATAAGTTGAGTTTTGAATACAGTATCCTTCAAGTGAAATGATGGGATACTGTTGAGCGACTCAGGTTAGTCATGAAGTGGATGAAAAATCAACAGTAGCTTACTCCATATATGCTTAGTACTGACAGTGCTTTAGTTTAGAGTTTTAAGACGTCACCATGCAAATACTCAGATATTTAAAGTTGCAATCATGTTGCTATAATTTAATTTCAGACGGGAAAAGGTGAAGTAATCAAGAACCCGGTTATCAAAGACGGCGAAGTATTCGCTTTCAGGATCGAGGCTAACTTTCCAATTACATCACCGAAGTGCTTTGACACTGCACCAGATGTTCCATGTCATCCGATTTACACATTTCAAATCGCTGCCAGCAAGGCTGGAAGAATCTGCGCCTGTCGGATTTTGCTGTCGCCTCTAAATAACGAAACGGACCTTATAACTGTATCGCCAGCTCCAATAATCGGCTCGCGAACAAAACCTTTCCTCTGGGAAATCGCTTTCCTTAACCAAACCAACGAAGCCGAGAGTTTCGGCACCATATTTCAAGGTTACACGATTCCAAGTATCACGGCAAGTATAAGTGGAGTTTCCTTTTCAGAAATTGTATTGTATTATATTTAAAGATTTATAAAGCGCCTCTCGCAGTGCATACCAGTCAGAGGCTCCCCAGTGCGAAAGTCCTCGAGAATAAAGACAAGTATTGACGTAGCGAAAAGATGTAAGCAGGACCACCGGATAGTATGGTGGTGCGAACAAAGAGGAAGTTGATTCCATAGCGAAGGGTGAATGCAGGCAAAGGCACGGGCTGAGCTATGGCCGTTCTTACACGAGGAACAAAAAGATCAAGACGATCCGATTAGAGGGGAGCGGGCGAAGGGAAGCAGCCGAGGTTGGCTGACGTATGGAGTCACAGAGGTATTTGGGACAAGACCCAGGTAGGATCGGTAAATGAGGATAAGTACCTTTAACTGGATGCGTGCAGTAAGAGGAAGCCGATGCAGATGTTCAAATGTGAATTCATTCTGAGAATTTATGTAGTGCCTCGTCAAGATATCTACTCAGAGGCGCTCTTTGCGCTAGCCTATTATGATGCTAAGTGTAATTAAAAACGAAAATATTTCATCAATTAGCAAAAACCATGCACAGTTAGCTCAAAGAGTCACCAGTAGTGGGCCCACGTACAAAAGTTGAACCAACCAACGGATTTCCGTCGCCAGCTGAAGATGGCATGGATGTTCAGAGTCTCTGAGCCAAGTTGCGTCGATAGAATAGAGCGGCCACAGGTGACACCGTTCGCACACATAATGACGCGCAGTCCCTCACTCGTAAAAGCTATTCGTCGAGGCACAAGGACTGCACGAAAGAAGGCATTCGTCGTGTGTCGCTCGTTAGATTGAAACGTCTCCAGTGACCAGCGTCGGTCGTCCTCCACCGTGACGAAAACACTCGGCTACAAGCGGCGTACACGGTCCGTATGGCTTAGACACGACCGTACATCAAAGGATGGGCCTGATACAGTCACATGGGCCAAGGCGACCTGCGATTTAACCCTAGGGCTACCAAGCTTTTTTTGTAACACTGACTACCAAGGGGGGGTGGTTACCACCCCCCCCCTGGATTTCGTGTTTGGTTTTACATATCATAACTTGTAATATAGCATTGGATTCAGCATTCATTTCTGCACAGAATGGTATATTTAGTTGTACATTATCTGAATGCACCTCGAAATTACATCACTTTTAACAACGGAACCCATTAATTAGCAATATTGTATATTATTGCGTACATTTGGTACTTTTGGATAAACAAATATAAGATTATGTGTGTTTTGAAACTAATCTATGTATAAAAGATACACAAAATCATCCCTACACATGTTTATATAGTATAAATGTACATCCATACATATATATCCATACATATATATCGGTTTACGTTGTAATGCTGTATTCAGCCATTTTCACACAGATTACGCGTATTATTATTTATTTTGATCACTTCCGGTATTCAAAAGACAAAGATGTAGGTATGAAAATGAAGCCCTTCATTCCCTCTAAAGAATGGTATCTTTGTTTCTCTTCCAGGAAGACAAATGAATACGCTACAGACAAAAACTAAGGGAGGAGTCCTTCCATTCAGCCATTTTTCACGCATATTACGCGTATTATTATTTATTTTGAGCACTTCCGGTTGTCTCAGGTCAACTCAGTGACCATAGAAATGTAGCCCCACCATTCCCTCTATAGAATGGTAAAATTTGTGTCTCTTAATATTAAATTACGGATAAGATATAGTCGAAAATCTAGGGGGTGGTATCCACGACCATAGGTCTTCACTACACTGTCATGATAATTTGCTGACATACACCGTGGTGAATCGTAATCTCCAAACTTCTAAAGCGCCCCTCGAAAGCCAAGCGCAGAGCACCAGCTTATTCACGAGCGCTGCAATGGTGAATATGACTAGGACCATTAAGAAGCGTCAAGTACAGTATAAAATAGTCCACAAAGCAGTTAGCGATATTTAAAGTTGTGCTTGCATGCTTTTGAAATGTTGCATATCGCATGACTCTAGCGATGCCATTATCGTGAATTTAGGTGGAGATCCAGGACTCAGGAACAAGACCTCTGTGCTCGTCCACAGGAGATCCACATGTTACTAAATTTCCAGCGGGACCATCTAACGCCAGGCTAGTAACATTCGAAGCACCCAACCGAACTTTTTCTAGCACAATGCATATAGTTACACACCAGCAGTATGTACTATGTACACAAAATATTACTTCATTAAAATGTCTGTACAACTACAGAGCTCTACTTGGTGCATATGCACGTGGGTTTTGGAGTTGAAATCGTCTTAATGGCGCTGATGAAGTGACTTATGCATGTGTCTGCACACATGATGTCATCAGTCATAGTGTTTCCAGATGATGACACGCTGAGTGAATTTAAGCAGTGGTGAACCTGGATACCAAGTGGCCAATACAGAAGTTTGCAGATAATATAGTACCATCTCTAAAATCCTCTGTCGTTGTGCTGATGATGTGTGTTTACTGTTTACCCAGCAAACCGTGCTAATTGTCGTTCTATCTTAACGATTTATGAGTATACTTTGAAATTCCTTAATGTCTGATGTTCATTTTCTTGCGATTAGACTCTTGTGTTAGATTACAATTTAAATCTTATCTATTTCTTTAGGCTTCGTTACAATATATACTTGTCTGGTGACTTTTCTCTCGTAGAGACAGCGTCGAGACTATTTCAGGCGAGTCTGTTCAAATCAAAACAAAATCTCTTAGCTGTTTATCTGTTATAGCATTAACATCATGGTCGTAATCTGGCAGTATGAGAATTTCTAAAGCAATACTTTAAAGTTAAGCATTATCTAAAGAGCTGCCTCAAGTCAAAGAGGTTCACCCTCAAGCAAGAAAAATTCCGTTGTCGGAAAGCCAGAGAGAGAAGAAAGCAGAATACTGTTGTCGTATAGGCCTACGTCGTGCACAGAAGAAGGAGATACATAAACCAGATTACAGCGATTCATCCAGGCAGTGTTATTTAAGTTTCAGTTTACTATTCAGTTTCAGTTTCAGTTTTAGTTTTGTTTTAACTTTCCAGTCTAGTTTTAGTTATAGTTTTCAAATCTCTTCAGTTTTAGTTTTAGTTTAGTTATGTAAACATTCAAGAGAAGCAATTTTAATGTCACTTTTTATTAATGACATTCATTTTGATTACCAAGAACAACATAATCTTATTAAATTCATGCTTTCATGCTATTGAGCTGCAGTGTGAAGCACACGTCGCTAACTGTTTCAGACATGTCCGCCGCACGGTTTGTGCGCCACACAGAAAAAATCAATTCAGTTTTCCACTTTCAAGTTTAGTTTTAGTTCTAGTTTTATACTTTTCAGTTTAGTTTTAGTTACAGTTTTCAGAACTTATCAGTTAACGATAAAGTTACTTTCAGTTTTAGTTAACTTAAATAACACTGCATCCAGGTTTGGCCACCCCGTGTTCATTGGCGCCAAATGTCGTTCTTAAATGGTAGCAGTTATTTGTCTATTATCGTTTGCTACTTGATAGAACCGTTGATTGCATGAGTACATAAGAAGAGAAGCGAAGAACTTTCTTTAATTTATCTGTGTCCAACATGTAGATTCAAGTTCGTCAGTTTCCATGCACGAACAAGGTGTCTTGCAACTGTGGTGTGATGATCAGAGAGGGTAACAATATCCTCGGAATAGACAGCTGTCAGCGTGGTGAAGGAGCCCAGGCAGACTCGAGTCCAAGGCTAATCCGATATCTTCTTGATCCAGAATATCCCGGCGGTGAAATTGAACCGACAGGATCTGGCTGGACGGTAGGCATCCATATAATCGAAAGTATTTCCATTTTGACCTTGTTTTCGCATGTTGCTTTACAGAAGTTCGGTGGATCTATTTAATAATTGTCATAGAATATATTGTCTGTAATCGATAATTTTAACTGAACATGAGGTTCTTAAAAATTGTTGTCTAAAAGATACGTTCGTAGCATCAAGGTTATTATATATAAGCAAATTTCGCAAGAAATGGACAATTTCATTAAGTAAATTTATGTCTCGATATTTATGTTCCATTTCATTCGATGTTGCGTCCAACTGTTGTTGACCTATGAAGCCGAAACATGGACAATTTACAAGCACCAATAAATCATACTGAAGGATGTTAAGTATAATACGGCGCAGAATTTTAAAGGAGTCTAGAAAAAGACCAACCTGTTAATCATTAGATGCGCTGTGTGACCAATCCATGCAGGCCAGGGGAATGATCCCAACTCATCTCTAAGATACTGAGATTTTATGGACTCATTGTTACAGCTCACCGAATGTAATAATTATAATGTCAATCCGAAGGTTCCTACCGATTTTAAAAGCTAATGGTAATTGTGAATGCGAAACTTCTAAAGCGCCATTCGCAGGGCATCAGCTTATTCACGAGCGCATAGAGCAACTTCGGGGAGGCGTCTCATCTACTGGCGCGACCTCACATCAATTTACCACCAAAGCTCAAGAGTTTTAAGTCAACTTTGGTGCCACATCAAATGCGCTGAAGAACCAGCAGTTGCTTGTCAGACCAATGTTGGGCCAGCATCGCTTCAACTCTACTCATTTTGATTTCTTCTTTGATTCACTGCTATTTATCACAAACATATTTTGACAGTTGTTGCTCAAATAGAAATAAGAAATGATCCTAGCATAGACCTTAGCAGCATCTGTCCAGAGCATTGCTCTTTGCTGCTTACTTATTGTTGCTGAAGTGGTTTAAATGTAGTGAAAACTTCATATCAACTTTTACCTTGGGGCTGTGCAAATTGGATCCACAAATAATATAACATCTTTTTTATTGATTCTATGTGTTTTTTCCAGATAATGATGCTTTCCGGCGTCAAGGTTAATGTAGACCGGGGCTTTAAGCCCGGAGTCTTAGATATTCACGTAATTGGATTAAGCAGCGAGACTTACAATGGACTCTGTTCCTACAGTGGAACGCAGATCGCAAGCTGCACGACTGATTGCGAGAAATACAGGTTATACTGTCTAACAATGTTCTGTTCTAACTAAACAAAGACAACTGCGTAGAATGAAACACGCATACATGACGGTTGCACCATTAATCTATGATCAAATCTCAGTTAAATCAACCTCGGCTCTCATGTAATCTGAAAACTTACTGTAGCGCCGAGTTATCACAATGCACAATGCATAAGTCGATGGTCGCTTCTAGGAAAGCCGAATTTTTTCCGAGAAACGACCTTTGGAGCAGTCATGATCCAAGGCAAGCTGTGGAAATAAATAATACGACAAGATCGGATTTCAAGCGAAATTATACGCATGTCTCAATCTGATTCTGATCGTAAATTGATTTCTGTCGATTTGGGTCAAAGCATAAGCGTCCTCTAGATTTTCAAGAACAGAGTAGACTCGTAATTGTAACCGTGATTAGAAAAACCACCATTCAGAGCGTTCTCTGCTTTATCCTAAGAGATGCAAAGCGTCATTAATAACAAACTGAATATCAGTTAACAAACATTATTCAGATAACTAACAGAGTGGCAGGCTCACGCGCACAACGCAAAACCCAACTTTACAAATTTCCAACTGGATTCGACAGAAAGCATCAAGGTCAGACTTCCTGAAGCGTGATGAATTGAGGATGAGGAACGATTATATTCGGCTTGTGATGGCACAAGGTTGTCTCACAGTACACCAGCCAAGCACAGATATAACACAACCTTCAGTCGGCGATGCGGCGTCTGATTCGTCTGCGGTACCTGCCAGAGTACAGTCCATCGTTTGAACATCTTTGCCACACTGCTGACTCACGCCTCTTCTCTGCGGTCTTGGGAAACCCGGGGCATGTACTCCATGGTAATACCCCTATCCCATGACCAAAAAGCAGCTCCCCAACTCTCTGCCCCCGCGATTACATGACCGTTTTATTCCACAAGCGGAAATCTCACGCGCAGAGCTTTTTTAATAAGAATGTTACACTCTGTATAAATGTATGTACACCAAAGTGCGGATATGCAATTGGTTTAAAAAAGAATACACTTACGTACTTACTTACTCACTCACTTAAAGGATAGAAGAGTGCAAACTCTATGACCTATAATAATTGTCACAACAGTTTAAAGCTTCATACGAAGTTTTCAGTTTTTGACCGCCCTATCTTTCTTGTGTTGTACAGGATCACGGAGGCAGACAGCTTCTTCAACTTTAACTCTTCCAATACACCTAAATGCGGTGAGCCTTACGTCGTTCCAACCTGCGATTGCCATCCGGGAGAAGGAGACAACTCGATTAATGTGACATGTTCGCAACCAAAGCAATCTAATCTACTGAAGACTAGCCACAGATGTGAGCCACCGCCCGACAATACTACAGGGACAATACCCAAACCTCCGCCGGTTGCAAACGAAACTGACATCATTGACCTGCATGTAATTGTTATTGGTGAGGTACCTAACTATGGAATAGAAACTACATATGTGCCAGTTTGGCCAACACCTGTCAACCAAATTAACGAGTCTCATGCGAAATACGTGTGCAACGCTGCCATGGTCAGCTCCACGGTGTATACGTTATGCAGCAGCCAAACGGAAATCAACTTTGAGTTCATAGTAGATGGATGCGTACTAGATATTCAGGTTGGTCGTATTTCTAGCCTGCGTAAAACGCTCTTGGCTTACAGAATGCATCTAATTATA
Organism: Aporrectodea caliginosa; assembly: GCA_020284085.1. Classification (NCBI taxonomy): domain Eukaryota; kingdom Metazoa; phylum Annelida; class Clitellata; order Crassiclitellata; family Lumbricidae; genus Aporrectodea; species Aporrectodea caliginosa. The sequence continues at coordinate 502,953 of JACEVL010001026.1, forward strand.
ATATGTTTAGCCACCATTCAACCAGTTTAAAGAAACCATAAACACAAAATAGGAAATAATTCAGACGTCATTGTAAACAGGACTATCTTGTATGTTTCATGCATGGGAATAGCCAGGAAAACATTTCGGAGGGGGTTTTAAGATTTCGGAGGGGGCGATTGCATTAAAGATTGTGGCAAAAAGTTAAGGGTTTTTTCTATTTCGCATGTAAAAGCCTATAAACATTTTTCGGAAACTTATTTGGGGGTTTGAACCCCGAAACTCCCCCTTAAATACGCCCATGGTTTCATGAAGAAACCAGTTATGCACAAGAAATAACCGAATAGAATCTGTGTTGTGGTATTTAATTATCTCCTTTATTCGTCTGAAGTCTGCTAGTTACTGTCATCTTTTAGTTGGAAGCGGAACCTTCAAAAACTTATCTGTAAAAAATACTAACTTAGACATCTTGATCTTGCGCTGCTCACAAGAAAACTGATAGATCGCTTTCTTTGCGCCTTTAACTGTATTTGTTACTATGAGGCAAACCAAGAGGCACACAGTCTAAGTCAGTGCAGTCACTTCCTTATGTTTGACTTCACATTGTATTTTTGTATTTTCGTTTATTAATCAACTCTACTGTCACGCATAAGTTGAATTTACCTATCCATGCCCACTATAATAGTATTAGCATGGGTTGGAGCGCCGTTAAAACACTTGAAACTTTATTAAACTGTCAACGATTCAAAATACGGCGTCAGGGTTGCCGGAGGGTTGCGGGTTCGAATCCACCTCAAGGGGTATATTCAACCGGAGGGTTGCGGGTTCGAATCTACCTCAAGCCGCCGCGTAGGGACCCTGGGCAAGTCCTTCACTTGCAATTGCTCATGCGCTTCGGCGTGAAACTCCGATTCAGCGTTCGCGCAGTAGTCGGGAGCGCCTCTGAGTAGAAATCTTGAAGGGGCGCTATATAAATATCTGAAATGAAATTAAATAAAATTGGCATCACAGAAGTTACTCGGCTACATTAAAATTATCCGAAATCATTGGGAAGCCATTTTGACGCTCTTTGTATTATTTAAGTATGCAGGCCTATGTGTGTATATTATTATTATTATTATTATTATTATTATTATTATTATTATTATTATTATTATTATTATTATTATTATTATTATTATTATTATTATTATTATTAGTATTATTATTAGTATTATTATTAGTATTATTATTATTATTATTATTATTATTATTATTATTATTATTATTATTATTATTATTATTATTATTATTATTATTATTATTATAAGACAAATTTATTTCTTCATAAAACCAACAAACTTATTACAGACTGATTAAAAATGACTGTTTCAATAATTTTATAAGCCGTCATTCAGTCCTGGGCTACTGTTGTTGCAGTCCGCGGTGGCTAAAACAGACAGTGAGTTTCCAATCTGTAGGGCGACCGATAGGCGTTGCAGCAGATGGCTGGTCTCACGCTGGTCTCCGGTCGCTGCAAAGATCCTGCCTCCTAGTTCCTGAACAAACGACAGTGAATCTTCATGCCAACTTCCTGAAGTTTCGACTGCAACAGGTACGAAATGATGGGACTGTGAGATAGCGGCATATTTGGATTCCTTATTGCGAGCTGCTTTTTCCGCTGCCGCACCTGCGTTTAGCGATGTTAAATACTGGTAAGATGCAGCAAAAGTGTCTGGCACCGTAACATCCCACGTCAAGCAACGCCCTCTGTGCCTAGGTATGATGGTGACTCCGTCAGGCCTTTTGCCGTCAGATCTTGAGAGGCCATTGGGCTCTTTGATGGCCGGTATTTTGGCTCTGGTGAAGGCCCGCCAAATCACGTCGTTGATCATTCCATGCCGTTGATGTCTTCCCGCTCCTTTGATGCAAGAGAATCCATGATGGCCGTTGGATTCTACTATGGCACCACATTTGCAGGTGTGTTTTTCGCACAATGCAGTGCCCAGCCGGATACCAGATGCGATCCTTAGCACCTCTCCTGACATCCGCAATCCTGCTGTTGATATGGGAAGAGCATGAAGCCAGTCTCCAGAGTGTGGCGATTGCACTGCCAACAACCTGGCTTTAACGGTTGAATCACTAGCTCTGTCTGATAGGCCTTGAAGTGCATTTGAGATCAGTTTGCTGTCCCATTCTCTTTGTATATGAGCCTTCTGCTCGACGGGAGGAGGTGCGTTCGATCGTGATGACCACGACCCAGAAGCCTCCTCTACCAATGGATCTGTGGGCATTACAGCGACTTCGTGTAGCAGTCGGTCTTGAAGGCTTATTATTATTATTATTATTATTATTATTATTATTATTATTATTATTATTATTATTATTATTATTATTATGTATTATTATTATTATTATTATCATCATCATCATCATTATTATTATCATTATTACAGTAGATTTATATAGCGCCCTTCAAGACAGTCTACTCAGGAGCTCTCCCAGCCCAACCTCAGTGAAACAGGATAGTCTTAAGGCCAGAGAAGAACTGAGCAGAGTGTCCTATTGAGGTCAGACGCAGTGCCACCGGAAGCCCATTCCAGGTCACTGGGCCAGCCACAGAGAAGGCGCGGCGCTGTCGGATAGCAGTCCGAGCAAAGGGGACAAGGAACTCCGCTTGCACTGCTGAGAAAAACGAGCCACGACGCGGAACAGCCACAGTCGGGCAGCAGAGTTCCCGCAGATATGGAGAAGCCAGGCCCTCAGTGCAGCGCCGGACCAGTGCAGATACAAGGTAGGCAATGCGCTGCGGATAGGGGAGCCAATAGAGGATATCCCGCACGTACCCCGAGACTCGAGAGAACTTAGGGATGAGGCAGCCGTGCGCAGGACTCTGTCAAGGCATTTAAGCCGACAAGCCGGGAGTCCATCATATATGGCGCTAAGTCTATCATATATGGCGTATATATGTGATCACCTACTACAAAGACTTTTAGGTACCTCATAAAGTGCTGTCTGCATGCGCCATGATTCTAAATGACAATAAAACAGAAATATCATAAGCAAGCAAAACGAATGCAAGGAAAACTAGAAGAGTAAGTTATGGCTGTCCCACGCACACACGTGGAGCCCAACCAACGGATTCCCATCCATAGTTGATAGATGGCATCATGTTCGGAGGGTTCGGACCAAGCTACGTCGATTCGTGGAGCGAATGTGTCTCCGCAGCACACGTTTACCATAATTATGTAATATTGTTATAAATCTTATGGAAAATTATACGTGAACGTAGATCAAATGTTGATCAAAAGTTACTCTGGTGTAATTGAATTTTTGTCATAGATTGCAGACGATTTAAGCCCGGTGAAAGCAGTTCAGGGGCAACTGGAACGAATCTGCGTCTATCATTTTGAAATCATAGTCATTGTGACGATCGATGGAACCGATCCTAAAAGCCGCGAACCATTGGAAAATTTAACTAGGAATATCTGTCCAAATCAATGTTCAAATAGAGGCAGATGCGAGAATAGCGTGTGCGTCTGCGATTCAGGTAGACCTATACCCACTCAAAACAATAGATGTTGATGTACAGATGAATAATTATTTAAACTTTTGCTGATGCTTGTTTGCCACAGTGCTGTTTGGCAGCGGCTTGTAGTTTAGAATTAATTACTTATTTGCAATGACTGTCGTCAATTAGAATCTCTAGTCTTACAGTGTCCGCTATTGTTGCCCAGCAGCAAGTCCTTTCCTTAAGAACTGATGCCTGTCAGCAATGAATAGCGCCTTAGACTTATATATAAAACTATAGCTTAATATTTTAGACTTATATATAAAACTATAGCTTATTATTTTAGACTTATATATAAAACTATAGCTTATTATTTTAGACTTATATATAAAACTATAGCTTATTATTTTAGACTTATATATAAAACTATAGCTTATTATTTTAGACTTATATATAAAACTATAGCTTATTATTTTAGACTTATATATAAAACTATAGCTTATTATTTTAGACTTATATATAAAACTATAGCTTATTATTTTAGACTTATATATAAAACTATAGCTTATTATTTTAGACTTATATATAAAACTATAGCTTATTATTTTAGACTTATATATAAAACTAGCGTCATATAGTATAAAGAGAATATCGTAATGAACGACGAGGAATTGACGCGGTTGAGTCTACGTACTCTGAAGAAATATTTATAGTTAGAAAATATATGTATATATGAAACGGAATGTTTTGGCATGCCTGCGTAAATTAGAATTCTTCCAAATGTACAAATTTGCGACCAATTTGGCCAGTTGACAAGAAGAGAAACACACGTAGCCTATCCAGTTGCCTTACGTAGTAAAACATTAAAGAAATTAAATGCAAAATCGAACAGAAGTATAAATGGTTGATTTGGGTTCCAGCGAATAAATTGTAAATGCTAAATATTTGAAAAATCTGTCATATGATGCTGAAATGAAATACGATTTATTCTTTAACAGAAAAGAATCAACTGAAAATTTCCTGCAAATTGTTATCTTCATAGGCTACTGAACTACCAGCAGAACCTAGAGAGGTCATCAAACTGTTTGTCCACTACCTTCTTCTGTATTTTCTACCATGTCGTTGTAGTTGCAATGTTTCTATCTGTTTTTCTTTCAGATTATATCGGCAGCGATTGTGCCTTGACTAAAGGATACGTTCCAGTTATCAGAGGCATACTGTCACCAGTGTGCACCATTAGGCCTAACATGAACAACTGCGGTAAAATCTATGTTCAAACAACGGATGTGTTATTCGGGTACAGTGTATCCTGCCAGATTAAAGTAGGTTTATCGTTATAGCTAGTTACATTGTAAAACATTAAGTTACATTATATAATGGTGGGGCATACAATTATATGACCTGAAATCTGTTAGGCTTTATAATTCTCTTTCAGTCTCCTTGTGAATTTTAAAAACATGCAATAAAATGGCGACATACAACTATTTACAGTCCATGATGGCAATGACTCGTTGACCTTTGCTAAATCGTTGATCGAGACCTATAACCCGCGTGCATATACTCGAAATTTCCAGCAAATAAATTCGATGTAGATCCTTAAATAACGTTACAGCATAAATAACCCTGTTACTAAGTCATCGAATTGTTTCCACTGTGACGTTTTTCTTGACTTTCAGTTTAAATTGTCTAAATAAATCAAACAAAGGCGTGGGTCACGTATGAAGTACTTTTTGTCTGATTGTATTCTGCATTCGGTCACGAATAAAATTATAAAATAATTACATATATTTTATATTATTATATAATTATATTATGTGTGCATATAAATTATATAATATATAATTAAATTAATATAATTAATTATATTAATAGAAATAATATATATATTATAATTCAATTTATAATTAATAATATATATAATAACAATATAATTAAATTATTATTATATAATAATTATTGTAATTAATCAATAACAATATAATTAATTATTATAAAATTATATGATATTAATAATATTAATATATATTTTTATAGATTATTAAATATTAATATAATTATATAAATACCTATGTATATGTGTATATATTATATTATATATATAATTTAATAATTATATATTATATAATAATTATATAATTATAATAATTAATATAATATATTAATATTATATATTATACATATAATTTTAATAAATAATTAATATATTTATTAGTGATATTAATTATTATTACATATTATATATTATTTTAATAATTATATTACTATAATAATTAATAAATATTATTATAATTAATTATATTATAGTTATAATTAATTATATTAATTTAATTATATATTATATAATTTATATGCACAAATATAATTATATAATAATATAAAATATATGTAATTATTTTATAATAATTATTATATATATGTAGGGGGAATTGACCGGGGGGAATTGACCGGGGGGAATTGACCATCAATAACTCCCACTCCATCTATACCTCCTGCTACTAAGTCATCGAATTGTTTCCACTGTGACGTTTTTCTTGACTTTCAGTTTAAATTGTCTAAATAAATCAAACAAAGGCGTGGGTCACGTATTAAGTAGGCCTACTTTTTGTCTGATTGTATTCTGCATTCTCTGACGAAGAAAATTGTGACTTGCTGTTTAACAGAATCCTGAAGGCGTAGTCAAGGATGACTCCAGTCCTACAGTATCCGGTGGAGTGATCATTTGCTCACTGTTGTTTGACATCAGTCCTGGGACCTATACCGTGTCGATCAGCATAGATGGAGTAACGTACAGCGTCGGGATAGACTATATCATCCGCCCAGGTGGTGCCGAGGTTATAACTACTACCACCACTCCCTTAGTAACGCCCGTCGTTCAAACTGCATCAATAACTCCCACTCCATCTATAACTTCCACTCCATCAATACCTCCCGCTGCTGTCACCACTCCTATAGTAACGCCCGTCGTTCAAACTGCATCAATAACTCCCACTCCATCTATAACTCCCACTCCATCAATACCTCCCGCTGCTGTCACCACTCCTATAGTAACGCCCGTCGTTCAAACTGCATCAATAACTCCCACTCCATCTATAACTCCCACTCCATCAATACCTCCCGCTGCTGTCACCACTCCTATAGTAACGCCCGTCGTTCAAACTGCATCAATAACTCCCACTCCATCTATAACTCCCACTCCATCAATACCTCCCGCTGCTGTCACCACTCCTATAGTAACGCCCGTCGTTCAAACTGCATCAATAACTCCCACTCCATCTATAACTCCCACTCCATCAATACCTCCCGCTGCTGTCACCACTCCTATAGTAACGCCCGTCGTTCAAACTGCATCAATAACTCCCACTCCATCAATACCTCCCGCTGCTGTCACCACTCCTATAGTAACGCCCGTCGTTCAAACTGCATCAATAACTCCCACTCCATCTATAACTCCCACTCCATCAATACCTCCCGCTGCTGTCACCACTCCTATAGTAACGCCCGTCGTTCAAACTGCATCAATAACTCCCACTCCATCTATAACTCCCACTCCATCAATACCTCCCGCTGCTGTCACCACTCCTATAGTAACGCCCGTCGTTCAAACTGCATCAATAACTCCCACTCCATCAATACCTCCCGCTGCTGTCACCACTCCTATAGTAACGCCCATCGTTCAAACTGCATCAATAACTCCCACTCCATCTATAACTCCCACTCCATCAATACCTCCCGCTGCTGTCACCACTCCTATAGTAACGCCCGTCGTTCAAACTGCATCAATAACTCCCACTCCATCTATAACTCCCACTCCATCAATACCTCCCGCTGCTGTCACGACTCCTATAGTAACGCCCATCGTTCAAACTGCATCAATAACTCCCACTCCATCTATAACTCCCACTCCATCAATACCTCCCGCTGCTGTCACCACTCCTATAGTAACGCCCGTCGTTCAAACTGCATCAATAACTCCCACTCCATCTATAACTCCCACTCCATCAATACCTCCCGCTGCTGTCACCACTCCTATAGTAACGCCCGTCTTTCTAACTGCATCAATAACTCCCACTCCATTTATAACTCCCACTCCATCAATACCTCCCGCTGCTGTCACCACTCCTATAGTAACGCCCGTCGTTCAAACTGCATCAATAACTCCCACTCCATCTATAACTCCCACTCCATCAATACCTCCCGCTGCTGTCACCACTCCTATAGTAACGCCCGTCGTTCAAACTGCATCAATAACTCCCACTCCATCTATAACTCCCACTCCATCAATACCTCCCGCTGCTGTCACCACTCCTATAGTAACGCCCGTCGTTCAAACTGCATCAATAACTCCCACTCCATCTATAACTCCCACTCCATCAATACCTCCCGCTGCTGTCACCACTCCTATAGTAACGCCCGTCGTTCAAACTGCATCAATAACTCCCACTCCATCTATAACTCCCACTCCATCAATACCTCCCGCTGTTGTCACCACTCCTATAGTAACGCCCATCGTTCAAACTGCATCGACACCTTCCACAGTTCAAACTGGTTCCACTGCTGCAATACCCATTCCTACAGTTTCGTCTGCAATTCCTTCCTGTCCAGACTTGGCGGTAATAGCGGTCGATTTGGGACGTTGCACAAATACCGTTTTGGAGAAAGCAAGAAACAATCCACCAGTTGATGCAGTGTCTCCTGGAAATGCTGCTTGTCTGGACACGACGCTGATATGGGACGAGTTGAGAGATTGTATAACTTCCATTTCCACAAAGTAAAATCCAGGCCGAAAATAAACTAAGATGGCTCTCAACGGCTTCCTTTAAACTACCTAGAGTGTATTAATTTACTTTGGACATTCAATAGCTAAAGGTAATGAACATTACTTGTGAATTTTTACATATCTATAATGATATGTTATCCTAACATCCTCAGCTTTGAAATAAAGTTCTTCCAGCTTGTTATTGCCTTGTTGACGACGAACGCGTGTCTTGTGAAACTGTTACAAAATTGCAATATTAAGTAAGAGTATGTAGGTTAAAGCTCCTAATTCCAACCAAACTATGGGGTTAAACCTTCCGTTTGGTTCTCAGAGAACGCTGACATTTTTAAAAAGAAGACTAAACTTTCAACTCCATTTACAATGACACTTTGAAAATGGGATGTTAGATCGGCCGAGTATGACATGAATGAAGCATTTGTAGCCGTCAGTTTTTGTATGGGAAACCTAGCGTTATTGAAATAATTTCTGCACATATAATGAGATTTATTCATAGAACTTCAAAAGTTTTAGAATAAAGGTGAGATCTTGGACCTCACAGAGCAAAGGACAAGTGGAAATCGATGGCGTGCGTGTGTCATTGAATGGAGTGTTTACAACAGTTAGCTTTATAGATGTAATTATAATTATTTGCTCACATAGATTGCTCAACAGATTAGCCCAGGGAGCGCCTCTGAGTAGGAATCTTGAAGGGGCGCTATTTACATTTTTGGGATATATGAATGAATTATAAATTTATGGAATTAGGGCATAGCTTGGACTCCATGCAGGAATGGTACAATGAAAATAGGAATAGTTTGATGCGAATGGCAATAAAGTGGGCGCTTTTAATAGTCAGCATGAGTATTGAAGTAGCGCTTAGAAATAGTATCAGAATTATAGTGAGATTTCCAATGGCACCTCGATATAAGTGTCATTCTAGTAGGAGACAAATTTAAAGTGAACATGCTTCAGGTCTTAATTTTCGAACTAGTGAAGTAAAAGTGCACTACTATTTCATTATTGATTATTCCACGTTAATGTTCCACTGTCCCTGGGCCTCCCTAGGAAATGCGTAGATATCACAGACAGAGGGCGTTTTGTCTCTACCAACAGTGCCAATCAGAATCGCCAAATTACAAGCCACCTTTGCTTCATTTTAACGACTTAATGCACATCGTGGATTTAATGTGGTAATGCGATACCACATCTCAAACGTCTGTCTATATATTCTGAGTCTTTTTTGACATCACGGACAGGGCTCTACTATAATGGATCCATTCATTCCCACTGATAGGTTCATATCCGTGGTTTTTTGTTCAAACCGAACCCCTTGGGTCACTGTTCTCTATGGTCTTCCGCAGGGCTCTGCTCTTGCTCCTTTGCTGTTTGTTCTGTATACCCTCGGAACTTGGGGAGTATTTATGAAATGTTTGAGGTCTCCTCAAATCAATTTGCTGATGATACCCAGGCACTCCTGCATGACCCTGCTTCCTCTGCCGTCTAAATGGTAGAGCGCCTGTTAGAGGCATCTTCGGCCTTAGAGGCTTAGATGCTCGGCTCTCCTCTAATCGCCTGCGACAGAATTTATATATAATATCGTAAATTGTTAATAATTTTCTGGGACTCAAAAGATATGAGCTCTCAGTTGCATAGTGGATCCCACAGATAATTCTGATTGCCCTCTTTCTAAATAACAATATTATAGGGGTCTGAGCATACCCTGATAACCACCTGCCCAGACTTTAGTACAGTAATTTAGATAAAGCAGTAGAAGAGTAGTGTATACAGCAACTTAAGGTAAGGGGTTGGCAGGGTCAATTTAAGTAAACGAATAATTCATACAATTTTTGAGACCTTGTTCGACACATAAGCTTTCCAAGTGAGATTCTCATCAATGATTACACCCAAAAATGTAACTCTGGATACCCCGCATACCTGGGTGCTATCGTTGATTAAGTAGGGTTAAAGGATTCAGGTAAACTTGTCCTACGACTTTTAAATAAAATGTAGTTTGGTTTCCTAATGATCAAGAACAGCATATGCACTTGAAACCAACAAGACAAGTGCCATAATTCTAAGTTCATACCGGTGAGAAAGATCATAGTAATTTTTGCCAAATACAAGAGTAGAGGCGTCATCCGAAAGACAATACCAATTTCAAATCGAAGAGCAATTAGTAATATCATTTATATAGTCTAAGAACGGTAATGGTCCCAGGTTTGATCTCTGGACGACTACATATTGCACTGTCCGATTAAACACCTAGAACCTGCCAGGATACCGAACTAACTTTGCCAAAATTACCGTCCCATCTCCAATATTTCTTTTCTTTCAAAAACTCTTGAAAGGCTTGTCTCTATTCAGCTCTTACCTTTTCTTGAACAATCTGGTCTGATGCCTGCTAGACAGTCTGGTTTCAGGGGTCACCATTCCACGGAAACGGCCCTTCTATCACTACTTTCTGACATATACTCGGCTATGGACAAATCTCAGGACACGCTCTTAGCACTTTTTGACGTGTCTTCTGCCTTTGAAATGGTGGACCATGAGATCTTGCTTCAACGACTTGAACTGGCTTGTGGTCTTCATGGTCCCCCTCTTTGCTGGTTCCGCTCCTATCTTACGTGTCGCACTCAGAGGATCATCCTTGGCGACACTAGAATGTCCTGGGTTGAGGTCAAGTTCGGTGTTTCTCAGGGCTCCGTCCTTGGTCCTCTTCTCTGCATCCTTTACACTGCTGATATTCCATCTCTCTTCACCAAACACGCGGCTACTGGTCACCTGTACCCGGATGACGTCCAGGCTTTTGGTCATCCCCCCTTCAGAGCAGCTCTCTCTTGTTCGATCCATTGATGCATTGTCCTTTGACCTCCACCTGTGGATGTCCTTAAACCGGCTTTGCTTTATTATTATATGACGATTTATTTAGCGTATACATGTTATCATATAACTGAACACACCGGAAATACTCTATTAGAGCCTCGGTTTAGTCAGATGACTTGGACAAGTAGGACTAATTTCTTCCTAAAGCTTTCTATAGAACGTTCCCGAACACAGAGTTCGATGGTCAGCTCATTCCGAACCGTTAGGCCAGAATCATCGAATGTTCTTCAACGCGTCACAGTGACCATGCTAAGTCGTAGCTCTTTCCCGAAAGCAATCGAGATCGACCAGGAGTTGACGATGCTGGCACATAGTCTTTGGGTAAGTACGGTGGCGCCATTCCGAGTGGACACTTGTAAGCAAGCGTCGCCACCTTGAAAACGATCCTCTAGCGAACGGGGAGCCAGTGTCCTTCTCGAAGTACAAGGGTGACATGGTCGACCTTCCGCATCCCGTTAATTAACCTGGATGGGGCGTTCTGTACACTGTGTAACTTGAGCAGCCCGCGGTCACGCCATATAACAAGCTGTTGCGGTGGTCCGGTCTTGTGTAGAGTGACAGCGATGTTCATAGCTGTCTGAGCTGGCGCAAGTCAAAGCAGCATTTTTGAAAGAGATTGGTCAATTGTTTTTTTGTTGTCAGCTTTTTGTCGACGATATCCCCTAAGTCGATGACATTCGAGAATAACGAAACTATTGACAAATTCAGCTGCAGTTCCCCGGTCGTGATAAAGTCCAGTTGGCGTCCCATTCCAATCTAAATGAGTTGCATCTTGTCCACGTATTCTTCAAGCGAGTCCGTCCCATCTATTCCTCAATGCACTCACACACTCTGCAATGCGCTAGACATCTGATGGAACATAAAAGGCAGAAACATTGAAGTAGATGCCAAGTTTCAACGTATCTGCTCTGGCAAGGTTGATCGCATGTTTTCTGCCACTCAAGTGATACCTCAGTCCCACAGCATTCGAACCGTATTGATGACCAGACATGATATATCTGGTAACCAATACGGATCGAAACTGTACAATGATGCACTATCCGAAATGCTAACAATATCGGATCCAACGCAAATGAACTACCCTGGCTGCTGGAAGGCAGTTAGTATTATAGTCTACAGCTGAAAGCGCTGCGATTGGTCTAGTGTCAAGAATTGATCAATACCACTAGCATTAGGCCTACTGTAACAGCAGGCGCTTGATTTTTGAGTAACGTAAATTGCAATGTTTAACCCAAGAAAGCTTTAATTCTCCATCCTCTGTATCGGTAATTCAAATCCTAATAAGATCATATTAACTTTTCACTTCCTCTGACTTTAGAGGTAGCTAACAGAATCGCCTTCCCATCACATTTGAGAAATAAAATATATCAATAAATCACAGATCTTTTCTGTGATAAAGCACTTCGGACAACAACAGCATAATAAAGAACGCAGAACCTGTCAAAATTAAAGAGGCGAAAATGAATTAATCAGAATATTCAATAAGCGCTCGAACTTCAACTGAGTCAGAAGATTTCTAAGAAATTCATTTAGTGATAATTCTCCCAACTGCAACGATTACTTACAGCAGCGGCGCCGCCAGGATTTTAATTGTGTACGCACAATAAGCAGTGTTTAATTTAGCCCCTCTTCTGGGGGGGGGGGTCCAGGTATGTGACGGGGAAGAGGAACGAGCGTCCAAGGGGTGTGGGGGAGAGGGATGTGCCCCTCCCCACTTAAATTTTTCTGAATTTCCACACTGTAATGGTAGCATTTTAAGCTGTCATCTGAACAAAATTGCTCTATTATTTCAGTTCTGATAGGAGTGGTTTAAGACTTCGATAAATATACATATAATAATAATAATTTCTTTATTCATCAAGTTCAGCAACTACGATCTGCAGTAGTGGAAGTGTGGAACAGTCATTTTCCAGTATGAATCGGTTATGCAATAGACTGCGACAGCGTTTGACATCTGATCACTTGGTTCACCTTATCCTCATTGTTCAAGGAGGTTCTTAAATTGCTTACCGGGACACAATTAGCAGAAATAGTTAAAAACATTATTGGCACACAAAATAAGCATGAAGGATTCAACAACCGAATCGGGAAGCCATGTAATAATGATGTAGTTTTACTAAATGCTCAAGGCACAAAACATTTTGAAATTTGATATTTTGAAATTTGAAAGATAACACTGAAGTTGTGCAAAAATATAATATTTTGTACAAATAATATATTAACAGTGAATTTTACTCATTATAATTTGACAGTAGGCCTATCATAATTATATTAGAATAATAAATAATATCATTATATCATTATTAATAGTAAATAATATCATTATATATTATAACAGTTCATATTATTATAATGCCAACAGCAACTCATAACTATTAGCCCCCAGGGCTCCGTCCTTGGCCCCCTCCTGTACATTATTTACACTTCTGGACTTGCCTCACTCCTTGCGGAGCACGCGGTCCTGGGTCAGCTTTACGCAGATGACATACAGGCATACTTGCACTGTCTGTCATCAAATGCCACCTCTGCAGTCCGTGCTATGAGTCGGACACTGGATAAGTTGGCGATGTGGATGTCGTCAAACCGCCTTCACTTAACTCGGCAAAGAGAAATTCATTTGGCTGGGCACCCGGCAGCAGCTTGCTAAGCTTGATTTAGCCACCCTTGCTGCTGAATTCCCCAGTTACACTTTCTCTGCCACTGTTCGCGACCTTGGCCTCATACTGGACCAAGAACTTACTCTTGCTCCTCATCTCCATAGTCTTATCGCAATTGCTTTCATACCAGTTGCGTCAGCTTCGCACCGTCGCACTGTCATGACCACCCAGTGCTGCAACCACTTTACTGCTTTCCTTTGTCTGTGCTCGACTTGACATCATCTCTTCGCTTTACTCCGGTCTACCGTCTGGTCTCTGGCGTGCCTCGACCGGGTGCTCCGTTTCTTCTGCGGCGCGCCTTATTGGCCGAAACCCAAAAGGTCTAACTATATGCTGGAAACCTTACACTGAAAAATTATCCGTCAGCGCATTGCGTACAGGATCGCCTCCCTGGTGTGGCGATGTCAGTTGGGCCTTAGCCCCATCCTATCTGCGGGACCTCTGAGTACCATATCGGGCGCAGGGTAGTCGCTCCCTTCGCTCCTCTGGGTCCTCGGTGCTCATAGTCCCGTTTGCCCGTTGCTACAATGCAAAATCGTGCTTTCTCAGTGGTGGGCCCGACCGTCTGGAATGGGCTGCCCTTGGAATTGCGCCTGCTTCCCAGAACGTTCTCTGACTTATTCTATGTTAACCTGAAAACTGTTCTTTTTGGCCGTGCTGGAGTCGGGAGCACCTCTGAGTAGTTTCCTTGAAGAGGTGCTATATAAATGTCCTGAATGAATGAATGAATGAATGAATAACTATTATTATTTTGTTATAATTTCTCTGGGGAAATAGATCGTGTGGGATTGGGGTGCCTAGCTTAAACACTGACAATGAGCAGGAGACCACGCATAGGCCGGGACCCGAGGACGAAGTGAGCGACTATAAGTTTTTAGCCTAACTCACCAACACGAACCAAGCATAAGAGACATGCCAGTTTATTTTACCATACTTTGACTATACTTATCAACTATTCAGCTATATGGTTTTTCTCCTTTTTGAAAGTTTGTAATGACCTAATTATTTCTGCAAAAGCTGAAGCAAATAAAATATTCATGAATAGCTTTCACTCAGCTCACACCACGGTAACAGGGCCGATGACTGGATGAAACTCTAGCACTGAACTGCAAAACACATAAGACTGTCTTTTTTCAATAATCGAAATAGGTCTATGATAAATAATTGTGAATTTAATTGAATTACAATTTCTTATTTTTATAATGATCACTGCACAAACATCCTTTCATGAATCAAGTGCTGCATTTTTCAAGTTACGCTGCATAATATTATTTTAAATCGCTGCACGTTAAAACAATCCCTGTGATCATCGCCATGAGGTAGACTGATGCACCGTTTCAACTGGAGGCTTTGTCTAATGTTGGCATAAGACGAGCAGCATAAATTCGAAAATTTAGCAGGGTCTCTCGAAATTGTTTCAGGGGTGGCCCGCTGCTTGACATTAGTTTCTTATATAGCTTAGATTTTTAACCAACAAGGTCAAACAATATAGATCAAAGGCCCACTTGGAAAATTATTCGAAACGAACCGCTGTAAATAATGAGGTCAGTCAGATCACTGATGTACTAAGTTCCTTAGTCTACTACTACTAATTAACTAGGCCTAGTTGGTGTTACCAAAGATCTTAGAATCTTCGGTGTTAGACGGTGCTAATATTAAAACTAGTAGGCTACCTAAGTTATTATAATTTGTAACTTAATATATTTTAATTTTTCATTTGCAATTTTTAATTTCTTAGCCTTTCAGCGCTGAACGCAATAGCGTAAGTGCGTATGCCTGGCGGCGCCCCTGACTTACAGCATAATGTCACCTTGCAGTTAGACCCTATTAATTAACCTTTCTGTGTCGCGTGCAAAAGTGTAGTAACATTGACGTTGCCTGACAATGATGCGTTGCATCAGAACTGAAATTGAATTTCATTAGTTTCTCCTTATAAAACGAACTAATGTTAGAATAGCTACATAAGGATTAGGTTATATTAATTGATGGCTTTGCCGCATGTGACTAAAAACAAGCGATTGGACTCTTGCATTTATTATTCGAACTCTTGCATATATTATTCGAAGCGCACCGAAAATAAATGTCTGCGGCGGCTTTAGATGACAGGCACTCTGACTATAAATGACCTCGCCAAAGCACCACTTATCAATGTGCGACTTCGAACATGGGACGTCAGTCTTCAGCGTCGCTCTGTCTCATCTTAGCGTGTAAGTATGATTGTACATTTTCTGAATGCCATGACTAGAGTTTTCTAAATTCGTGAGCTCAATTCGTTAATATTGTGTTTGATATTACTGCTATAGCATGTTCAGGATCACGTTCTTGATCAACAAGTAAAACAAGGTCTTTAGAAGACTCTATATATAATCATCGCTATTTATCGGAAAGATCTAACAGCTCAATCTTATCGATTCTTTAATGTCTAGCTAACGCAGGTTATCTGGGGAAGATATGTAATTGTAAATTGCACGTTTTTATATAGCGACTGTATGGCCTCGACCCTGCTCATTTTTCAATGAATTGATGGCGTGACATCCTTCACCACCGCTGCCAGTTTGAAGATGCCACGTAAGATAAGCTTACGGACCGTGCTAGGCCGAGATTTTATCTCTTCAATAAGCCAGCACCGGGAGGCGTATCGCGATCCACACGCTCTCTAGCACAGAGAAGCAGAGGCGTAACGAAGGGGGGCAGAGGAGGGCATTCGCCCGCGGGCGCAGCACAAGGGGCGCAACATTAGCTTTCAGTGGTACACAGTACTATGACAAGAACGATTAAAAGTCAGCAAGAAAATTTAAAAGGGGCGCAGTCATCAACTCTTGCCCCTGGGCGCTGAAACCCTAGGTTACGCCACTGCAGAGACGCATTGGACGCAACCTCTACGCTCCATGGGACGCAACCTATACGCTCTAACCAATGTTGCTAACTGGGTCAGTGTGCGTTATGAATGAACTCATCATGCAGGTTTTTGGTGATGAGGTGAGAAGATGTGATTTTAATAGCACTTTCTTTCGTTTCTAGTATTGAAAACTCTTTCAATAAGCATTGATGGCTAAATTGGTCGAATTTGAATTATATTTTTTGATTCGTATTAGCAGCACGTCGGTAGTAGATTGATCACATCAGTCGACATTAGTAGAACTTATTAGAGGCCCATATAGCATACATAATAACCGGCTAATAGCGTGTTTCGAAAATAAGCGTACCGGTATTCGTTTATAACAAGGTGACTGTCGTAGCTCCTGTTTTCCAATAAAAAGCATTAATTTCTACCACAGCAAATGCAGTCGTTCTTTTCTTCTAAAATATATAGCTAAAATATAACTGCAAACTTTAGAAAGTGCATTTTACGACATATTACAAAGTGTAATCTGGTTTCGATTTATGAACTATGAGACGTGTTCACTGTTCAGGATAGCATTTGACAACAATTTTGATTTAGGTAGCTACCTATCAAATGTTACCAAATTATTTTCATGCTATCGATCTAATAGAACAGGACGCTGGTATTTAGACGGAGAACCGAAACACAATAAAAAAGATCTGTGACAATTATTATCGTACACGTGAAACTTCTTCTAATAGGAACTAAACGTGATTTTCTGCCATCGATCACTCACTGTACGAGTCAAACCACACTAAAATGCGATTTAGGGTGAGCAGAATAAACTTAAACACTGTGGGCAGCCGTGGTCACGCATGCCACACATTCGTATTAACCAATGATATCAATTGTTGGCTGCATAATTTGACAGACGCGTGATAAGGTAACTGCGCGGAATGACTAAGAGTGATTTCTCGCATACAAATGTCCAATTGAACACTTAGACACATTCATTTTACACTAGATAAAACACAATAATATTGTAAATGGGATAAAATTATGGAATATTGGATAAACCGCCGCTACACATCTGAATTTTAGGTTTTGCAATACATTGAGAAAAATTTCGCCAATAACTTTTATAATTTGTTTATCATTCAGCCGATAATTGCTTTAGATTTCTATTTAGCCTAGGTCTAAGACATTGAAAGGACCTGGAACGGACTGCTTTAGCATATGAGTATCTTTTTTGCCAGTTAGGCCTATAGCCTATTTAAATTCCGTTTAATAATTACGGGGTCGTCCATTAATTATGTCAACAAATTTTAGGCAGTTTTTGACCCCTCCCTCTTGTCAACAACTGTCAAACCAAACATTGACGGACCTCCCTAAAAAATTATGTCAACAATCCCAGACCCCCCCCTACAAAAAGAAACACAATGGCTCAATACATGTAATCATTTATTTTTATTTTTTACACTAAAAAATGCAATCTCGAATTTCAAAAGATATGAGTTTAGTTTATTACCAGCTTTTTAGCAGTATTAAACATTAAGCACTTTATACATTTTGGCGTTACTTAATGTTTTCGCTTCCATTTTGAAGGGTCTGTGTTGATCCATTGGAAAAAAATTGTTGACGTCAAATTGTATCGAACCCCCACCCCTTGTCAACAACTGTCAAACATTTTCAAACCCGTCCCCCTATTTTGTTGACATAATTAATGGACGACCTCTATAGTAATCAAAATTACTTTGAATTGTTACAGTATTCGAGAATTTCTGTTGCAGTCTATTTTAAAATCCGGTTGAAGGTAATCAGATAGTTAAGGTATATGTTTTTTGCAATAGCTTTTTTGGATCGAAACTGAATATTGACTCTAAGTCCTTCCTGTTGTTATCATGTACTGCGATGATAGTAATAACTTAGTTGACCCTAGCTAGCGGGACTATTGTCCTTTAGGGGTTCCCTTTTGTGGCTAGTGATGAAACATAATCATTGACGCTAACAATAGCAAATAATCATGTTACCTTTGTTTCACTTTAATGGCTTCAATAAAAGAATTGAATTGAGATGACTTGGAACTGTTGTAGTAGGCCTATTCGAGCATCTTCTGTGCGTCAGAAGTGAAAACATCGACGTATGTACTACTGCGACTTACATCGGAAACTCTAAACGAAGCACAGCGTACATTCTGAACACAGTAGAGAAGCCGCAGTGCGACGAGTCCCTTGAAAACGGTAACTCAAACGGTTTATTTGCTGGCTCTTAGAGGGCAATTTCGTTAATTAATAATGGACTAGAGGAATATTTGGTTTATTTAACCGCTGTTATTCTATTGCATTTGATCAGCTTTCAACAGTCTTAGAAATCTGCTCTTTTAGAATAATTAATTTAAATTAGATTTAAGTGGAGAACCATGCTTGATTTCCTAGTAAAAGATATTGGCACTGTCCTCAATTTTTAGGTCTATCGACATAACAGTGGGACGAGAATTTAAAGAAAATTTACGAATAGCTTAAATCGATCTAGGTGGACACTACTATTTTCGTCCTGATATTTTATTCAGATAAATTCTTAATAAAGTTATACGATTATGACAAATTCACTTTTATATCTGACTGTATTGGGACTTCAAATGGGCAGAACAAAATTGCACGATTTTGTGTACTGACGTAAGTTGGTCACCCAGCTTATAACCTTTATGAGTGAGATCGAGAAAGAATGGAACAGAGAAAGACGCAGACAGACAGAGACTCACAGAAGCAAACAACATGCGTAACTTAAGAATTGAAATCGAGTCAGCGCCGACCAGTCTCTTCTCATAGTTCGCGGACTACCATAAAGCAGCGGCGGACTAACTAGTGGCGCTCTTTTTCGGTCGCTGGCCCTAAGACCTGGAATGGGCTCCCTGTTACACTCCGCCTAGTGCCTAGGGGTCACACCACTACGTTCTTTGTAAACCTCAAGACTGTCTTGTTTAGCCGTGGTTGGATTGGGAGCGCTTCTGAGTAGATTAACTTGAAGGGGCGCTATATAAAAAACTAATAGCTATTCTCAGGTGTATAAAGTCTAGCGAAAGATAGTCAACTGTCAAATGTGATACGTCAACGATTGACAGCGTCGACACCCAGAAGCACGTTTCGCTGGTGGACCGACTTCCAAGAAGACATAACGGGAAACGCATTCATATGCATATATATTATAGGCCTATATATATATAAATATATATATATATAATATATATATATGTCTATAGACTTAATTTCGCGGCCAATGACTTATCGAGGTATTAGCTGTCTTAATAAAACTGAAAGTGACTTTGAATGAGTCCACACAGGGCTCACGGAACGATCCTAGTCATTCAGTTGTTAAGATGCATGCGTTCGTCTTTCCCTCCCTATGCATCAGCCTCATTCTAAGTCTTTGTAACTCATTCTGTGTTGCCCTCATTCATGCTGCTTTTAAGTTGGATTGCCTTGGACGACACCCAGTACTGAACTACTGATGTCTGCCTGTCTGCATGTATATGCATGTAGGCCATAGGTATATGTATGTATGTAGGCCTATGCATGCATATATGCATAGGTATGTTTATAGGTACGCATGAATGTATGTAGTCTATGTATGCAGTGTATGTATGTATCTGAATGAATGAATGAATGAATGTATGTATGTATGTATGTATGTAGGTTGCATGCATGTCTACATCTACATGCATACATGCAAGCATGCTTGTATTCTAGAACTAATTAGTTAGGTTTATTTATTATTCAAGCTGCATAAATTAATATTAGAGTTGTGTCCAAATTGTACAGATGGCTGGTACAGTTTCGGTAATTCGACTGGAGATAAAATGCCGGAAAGTTGCGTTGAAGTATTTCAATGCGGAAGTAAAGCTCCAATATGGTTGAATGGAACTCATCCGACAGGTTAGCATATATCTCACTGAAATACAATGCAAACAAAAAACTGTATCTGCGTGTATAAGTTTCTGAATAGCTGTTGTCTCAAATTCTATCACTGCTTAAGTTTGTCGAAACATTTAATTGATTACAAGAATGAACATAACATACATGTATGAAAAAGGTTCTAATATGAACAAATTTAAAGGTGAAAATAAATTCGGTTCTTAATCACCCGTCCGATTATTTTGTATAATATAATAATAATAATAATAATAATAATAATAATAATAATAATAATAATAATAATAATAATAATCTTTTCTTTATTGAAGCGCTTGACAAACGCATTGTTCATATTTCAAGTATATACAAGCTACATGATTTAAAAATAGGTTTTTGGAGTTCAATAGCTTTTTCCGATTCTAGTTTAAGATCATTAAGCTTAGATTCTATAAAATGATGTCAAATTTCATGACACATAGTGCAAGCATACATATGTACATACAATCATACATACATATAATTATTAATACAAGATATTTATTAATACAAGATAATGTAATGAATTTGTCGTGCTTTGGCAGCTCAAAATCCTGGACCCATAAAACAGAAGATATGTGGTAGAAAGATAAAAGGCGGACCGTGTTGTGAGTACACGGATGAAATACAGGTGAAATGGTGTCAAAGTGCAACAACGAAGACGGATTACTTTGTCTATCAGTTGAAACGTCCGCCAACTTGTGAACTCTCATACTGTGCAGGAAGCAAACTGAAACTCAAATGCAAAGACAACTGTGCTTGGAATGAAGTGATCTCAAACTGTTCTTGTAAGACAATGCATATTATTCTAAACCTACAAAAGATGTCTGGTTACTATTAAGCTGAAACCGGAGCCAGTTTAAATTTCTGTAGTCGTTCGCGTTTGACCTAGAAGTATAGATGCTGTGGCATAGGTTAAAACAATGTCAGGCCACAAACTTGTGTGTGCATTGTTTAGCAGCAAACTTTAACAAAAGTATTTGTCTGTATCGCGTAGAAGTGATATTTAATTTAGTTTTATATAGCAGCGTCATAAGAGAGGAATTATATAATCGTCTGCTTGAGATAATTACCTTCTTATTAATTGAAGATATATTACTTTTATCATTTATCATATACTTACTGCTAATACCGTGCAACTGCTTAATTAGCCTTGAACCGTGGGTAGCTGGAAAAGACAAATCTTCAGTTGTATTAAATGGCATCGTATTGTCGTTTTAGCTATCAAATAATCAAAGTATCAAACTGGATATCCTGTATTCATATAATTTTGTGTTAGATAGATCATAGAAGGTATACAACGAAAGTTTACCTGGAAGTTCTAAAATACTGGAGCATTATTGCTTAGGTCCGACGTACCCTGCCACTAAACCACCCGTTCTGGAGAAGCCTGTTATATCATCGATGAAAAATGTCACCGACACTCGAGGTCAACCTTTCATCGCCACGAGATTCAGCTTGAAATGCACATTCGGCTATCCAGAGCAAGAGAAAGACGATGGAGCTCGGTTTATGGCAGTGCTTCAATCTAATGGAGTGCCAATTGCCAATGCCACGAAACATTCGCACGAGCCGTTCATAAATTTTGATGAACTATTTCTTTATGGTCGACTGGGAACTAACGTAAGTCTTGATCACCATCACATAATTATACTTGATCAGTAACTGTCAAATATGGTGCTCATTAGGATTAAAGGTGAAAGCGCTAGTCTCTTTGACGCACCTTTTGCGTGGACTGTAATTGTATTTGTAATATAAATGCAACTGTAATCTTACATTTATGAATCACCATTTCAAGAATGACCTCGTCACTGCAGTGGCGCTCCCTACCGGAACCACTTAAAATCAATGTCAAATAACACAGACTTCAGGCGCTTGCGAAACTGTGGAAAGGACAAATTGAAGAGCCTGAGAAGCAGCTTTCGAGAAAGTCGTTTCCAGCTGGTGGGCCCAACATCGGCAATGCCCCTGGACTAAGCTGGACATTATACTACGCTGCATTACATTGCGCCGCAACAAATGTTTGTGTGCTGCTAAAGGTCACGAATGTGCACATGGCAGTTGCCATGCCTGGGTGACGTGATCGCCAAGTGTAAAGTTTTTTTGAAGGTGATTCTAAGATCACGAGGAGGAGAAAAGTAAAGTGCCGGAGAACTGAGAATTGTTGGAGAAAGGTAGGAGGGATAAGTCATTTACTTATTTGCTCGCAGAGGAAAATCATGAGAAATTCTGTGTTTGAAGGATTTATGGATAGCATTTGACTGATATTCTCATGATAGTGTTACGTAGATGATTCGGTGCATATGGAAAGGAGTGAGAGGCGAAAATATGAAGAGTTGTGCACCATCGGCATAAAAAGGATGATCGAAAGTGAGTGTGCTGAATGGGAAGGTGTAGAGAATGAAGATTATGGGACCGAGAAAAGAACACCTCGAGCAACACCGCAGGTGAGGGTGTGCGGACGAGATGAATGTACATTGTCCAGCAGCATTGACAATGAATGAACGCGATGAAAAGTATTATTTGATCGAAGATATGGCAGTAGGCTACCATAGATTCCAAGTACATAGGAAAGGCGCTTAGTAAGGATATCATGATCTGCTGTACCGAGGGCGGCAGAGATGCTTAAAAGAGACAACCAGAGACTTGTTGATGACTAATCGCCATGACAGGTTTGATGTACACCAAGTTGAGTAATGCTTAATGTAGACAGATTGATTTGTATTTAGGAGGTTTCAGCGGTGAACATATTGAGTCTGATGAATATGAGAGGGTGGGTTGAGTTCACAACTGAAGATCGGTGACAAGCCGAATTATACAGAGGTATAGACTAAGTCAAGAGTGTGATTATATTCTTGAACGGGGAAATACACACATTGAATCAGGTTAAATGCACTGAAGGACGAGAAAACTGGGATGAAAATGGATCGAAAGGGCTGTCGACGTCAATGTTGAAATCACCACAGAGGACCAAGTCATGGGGTGAGGTGACAGCAACCTTCAGAAATCAGTTAAATTCATCAAGCAAAACACTAGATTTTGCAGAGTAAGACGCTGATTTGAAGTCGGTAGATTTTGTAGATAGTTTGCTTAGGAGGAGCAGAGGAGACCTAATTGAAGCCTACAAGATTATTACTGGAAAGGAGGCAGTGCAGAAGGAGAAGTTTTTTGAATTAGCACCAAACAAGGCAACTCGCGGACACAGGTATAAATTATTTAAGAAACCAAAAGGGACATTAGGGCAGAAATTCTTCAGTGCAAGAGTTGTAAATTTGTGGAATAGTTTGGATGATAGTACTGTCTCAGTGGACACTATCACAGCTTTCAAGAAGATGCTAGGAAAATTGGGCTATTACTCATGTCCCAGGTTAATTGCAGTGGTTCTAACACAGACTAAACGTCTTCTGAACCACTTAAAACCCTTGTCATGATATGTTATGTTAAGTAGTTTGATAGTAAGACAGGATAATTCGAAGGTGTGATCAGTGTAGTTAGGTGAAGAGAGGACAGTAGCGGATTCGCGGACCAGGAAGGTGGTTCCTACTCTGAGATATAAGGTTGAAGTTTTTGATGAAGAGCTGATGAGTGTTTAGCCGCCAGGTTCGCAGGTAGCTAATTGAGAGATAATGGCAGAGGAAGTAATCTAAGTTTCAGTTAAGACGTTGGCTGGAAGTTGAACCGAGGTCTTGTAGTGAATTAAAGTGTTTTTCATCAAGAAGTGAACAGATGTTAAGTTTGCAGAAATTTAAGTAGGATGCAAAAGCTCGTCCGGTATTACTATGGCTGTCACTGCATAGAGGATGTAGGAGGACTCTGGAGGAAATATAGAAATGATTTTTAAGCTTTGAAAGACGTGCTAGGTGATTCGAGAAAGTATGCTAACGGATTAACTGGGTGTTCAGCGGTGAGAGTTGCGGGGATGCGGAGCAATGCGTCCCGAATCACTCCCGATGCAGTGATCGCGCAAATACTTAGGCGTTGCCCCGTGAAGTGACTTAAATACAAGTAAACAGGTCTTAAACTCAACACGAAGAGGAACCGGCAGCCAGTGAGTAGCCTTGTATGACAGGCAGTGCGAACCGTAAAAATTATTGGAGCATGACGCCCAACCACGTGTTTCATAAACTTACGAGTGTTACAGTGGAAGTCGTATAAAAATCGGATTAGATTTCGAGGGATTGCAGTTGTTTCATGTCTTGTGCAGATTACGTGTAGTGTATCTTCCTACTGGGCGTCAAGTGAGCCTCAGTACAGTCAACCTCAGGTCAGCAACGTTCTGTGGCTTGGATTACAGCCTGTAGTAAGTGTGCAATATGCTTGATCAAATTTCACTTCGTCTCATAATGGATCAAGATTTACTTGATTAACATCAAAAGAGAAATCAAAGGTTAAATATTGAATTCTGTTTTCGCAGTATTTATCTGAAAAATTTATATACTACCGGGAGGCATATTACGAAAGTACACATGAAATTGATCCAAGGAATCTCGCGACCAATCAGAGGATGAGTGTGAATTTGCCTAATGAATAATCATGAATATTCATCTGCCTCTAACGGCAGTCTAGCCACAGACAGAAAGTGCGAAGGGTAACGTGGCAACGGTGGCACACGGTAGAGTCACCTTCGACCTTCCAACGATAGTCGTAGGCTAAGCTTTGTATTCAGCTGTAGAGTGAAATTTAAAATTAGAATTATACAATCAAGTCGATAAGTGGCACAATGAAACATTTATGTGATAAGGCCAATGTCTTGGTTTGTATGGTGGTGCTCGGTGGACACTAGGCCTATAGCGGCTTCTCGGAAAGCTAGGTGAAAGACCGCTTTATAATTACTTTCCACGTCTAGTGGACTCCGATAGCCTATAATTATTGATAATACAAAATGGCAAGTCAATTTAAATTCGAACTGTTTTTACAAACTGGAGTTCACTGTTTACTGATTTAAGCAAGGCGCATAGCTAATGACTATTCATGACGCAGTGAATGTTATTACTGACATGGCGGCTTCTGATTGGTCGCGAGAATCCCTTGGATCAATTTCCGTGTGTACTTTCATAATATGCTACCGGGAGATGCTTTTACACGGTAACTGTTTCCGTACGCACACCCAAAACGGAATATAATACATGTGAAAATAGATATTTTTCCTAGAAAATGTAGGTCAATACGGCAATTGACAGTTTATGGCAATAATAATCTTCCAGATTAGATCCACCAATGTAGGATATGTGCTGTATCAAACATGGTCAACATAGTATTTTAATTATATGTTGCGTTGCATAAGAACACGAACGACCAGCTAACCATAAACTTTATAAAGACCATGGATCTGAAAAGTGTTTATTATAATACTTAAGTAAAACGAACGCATATATTGTATTGTACCTGTAATTGACCATTTATACAGCGCTTCTCATAGCATAAGCCTTTCAGAAGCGCTCCAAGTGCGAGGTACTCCGTGAGGAGCTTTGCAAAAAAGCTGATATAGACCTCTTTAGAAACATCTTAACAAATACTAGCCACACCCTCCACGACCTCTCCCCCTGTCAATTGCACTGGTCATGACCTGCGCCCACGCTCACATAACCGTGTTCTCCCTAGATTTTATTCCCTTACCAGGCGTGGCTTCTTAGCTAGGATGTTGTACAGTTAGACATATGTTTTGTAGTTGACTTAATTTTCCTCTAATTATCGTTTTCTGTGTACATAAATTATTTCTGACTTTTTATGTAAAGCGCTGAGCGTTTGCTTGCGTTTAATAAAGAACATTCTTACTTCTTACTTACTTAATAAAGGAAGGTTTTTAGGTGAAAATAAGTTGAGTTTTTATACAGTAGGCTACCCTTCGAGTCATTTGATGGGATACTGTTGACTGACTCAGATTAGTCATGAAGTGGAGCCAAAATAAATAGTAGGCTAGCCTACTCCATATTTGCTTAGTACTGACAGTGCTTTACTTTAGAGTTTTAAGACGTCACCATGCAAATACTCAGATATTTAAAGTTGCAATCATGTTGCTATAATTTAATTTCAGACGGAAAAAGGTGAAGTAATCAAGAACCCGGTTATCAAAGACGGCGAAGTATTCGCTTTCAGGATCGAGGCGAACTTTCCAATTACATCACCGAAGTGCTTTGAAACTGCACCAGATGTTCCATGCCATCCGATTTACACATTTCAAATCGCTGCCAGCAAGGCTGGACGAATCTGCGCCTGTCGGTTTTTGCTGTCGCCTTTAAACAACGCAACGGACCTTATAACTGTATCGCCAGCTCCAATAATCGGCTCGAGAACAAAGCCTTTCCTTTGGGAAATCGCTTTTCTTAACCAAACCAACGAAGCAGAAAGTTTCGGCACCATATTTCAAGATTACACGATTCCAAGTATCACGGCAAGTATAAGCAGAGTTTCCTTTTCCGAAATATGCTAGGCTGACAGGCTTAAACCCTGTCAGAATGCATTCGTGCAGAGCACATATTCTCACATGGGACCCATATATAAATTATAGATATGCTGAAAAGGATATATAAATCTCCGTTATGACCCAACATAATGTGGATTCTTTCAAAATCAATCCGATGACTGTAGTCATATCGAATCCAAAATCCAAATCGGACACTTTCAAGCGACGCTTTAATCATGTAAACGGCCTGCGCTTTCGAACCATAATAGCTGTATGAATTAAATTTTGTTAAGGCTTTCATATCAAATGTGGAACGTGTACGAGAGGCGCTCATTTCTTGTACTCAGCCCTTGAGCCGGTGTCACGAAATAGAGTATCCCGCATACATGAGTATCCCCCTTAGCGAAATGGAGTATTCGGTTTAGTTGGCATTTTTGCGGTTTATAAGTGTAGGGGAACCCGGGGCAAGTTGGCCGGTGGGGCAAGTTGGTTGTGCGGTCCTGTGAGTTCACGGGAAGGTAGTGGAAAAGATTAAAGTACTTCTTAAGTTCGAGGCCATATGTGTTGATTTTTATGCGTATATGAATTTTCGCGGCGAATTTTTGAAGATTTTTTGCTGAATAAAAGGTAATTTTATATCTTAAGCAAACTTATTTCGTGAAATGTTCAATTTTCTATATATCGCAAACTATAGGGACTAAAAATGTGAAATATGTACAATGTTTAGCGACATTTTGTGGCATTGAACGGCATGTTGCTCATGGTTGAAATTATTCACGTTGTCTCGCGATATGTGATTTTAGAAAAATTATCTACCGGGGCAAGTCGGTTGGGGCAAGTTGGTTGCTTCAACCAACTTGCCCCTTGAAGCAACCAACTTGCCCCTCACTGTTATTTTGTGTTATGTTATCATTAAGCCTATAATAACAATCTTAACTAATATGTATCTAATAACTAATATGTAATATGTAATCCTGACTAATATGTATTACATCTTGAGACCAAAGTCTAAAGAAATGATCTGCTGAACAGGCATCCAATGTAATGTCTTTTTACAAGGGCTATTATGTTCATATCTTGATTTATTTGCTACGACTCTAACCAAAGAGAACTCTCCTGAGCTTCTGTAGATTGGACTTCATGTTGCCAATAAGAATCAAGTTATAGTCATCCTCAGATATATGACACCTAACTCTGCGCAAGTCACTTATATGCATGTGTGACAAATTAAAATACGAGTAACTACTAACATAGTTGGTAAAGGACTTAGTAGATTTAAAATGACACCCAGGTTATTCTTGAGCAGAATCACAAACTCAGTAAATGAGCCTAGTGAGTCTCCTAGTTTGAAACATTTAAACATAGACATCCTAATAATAGCTGGCCATGATTTAAACTGTTCAAACTTTTTCAGCTTTAGTGGAGTGACCAGCAGCAGAAATTCAATGTTTAATTATATTGAGGTGGAGCTTAATGGTCACAATATAAGACTTCCCTCCTGAAAGGCAATGGACAACAGCTGTGCGGAAGCGATTACAAGATAAACTGTCAAATGAATTTAAGTATCATCGCTTAAAAATGATACCCTAGTGAATGACTGCCAAGTTATTACCTAGTGGTGTGGTATACATTGTGAACAAGCGAACAAAACGCTGAACCCTAAGTGACACCATGCATTAGAAAAGCCTTGGAAGGAAATGCCATACTGACAATATGTTGGGAATCAATTCAATGTAGGCCTAATGTTCAGAAACCCAAAACAATGTTGCTGTCAATGGAAAAAAGTGGATGGACACACCATCAAAAGCAGGATAAGTCAAGAGGAACAAGTGCTGTCACCTTACTCTTACCCATTGAGCAATCTATTAGGCTACTTTGATGATGATGTGCCTCGTGTTTTAATTAAATAAACCTTCTAAAAGTGAACGGAATCGACACTTTACAATTTTAAGTTTATGACTTGACTTACGACTCTCATTTATGTAGGGCCAGAGCTTCTCATTTGAAAATAGAAGGCGATTTGAAAATCGATCGCGCTGGATTGAGTAGGCGATCGATGCGAGGTCGACCTCGGGACCTTTTGTGTACAGCGTACTTTTTCATCGTATTCGCATAGCTGCATGTTATAATGGTTGTCTAGAGTTGTCAACACTTAATAACCGTCGATTAGCCTCCTCTGCTTGTCGATGCAATGTTGTATCGATCCTAGCCTGAACTTTCACAAGTAATATAATTAGATAAATAAAATAATGGCCTCTCTCCAGGTTCCTCCTGGAGTCTAGTTCATCGAGCGCGATCGATTTACCGATCGACCAGACCTTTGCTAGGCGATCGACCAAGGAGATCGATCGATCGCCTCAAATGAGAAGCTCTGTGTAGGGCCTGTATTCGTTGTTGTTGATGAGTTTTGTTTATTATTAGCATGATCACTACTATAATATCGCAGAATTAGGACTATAATTAATAGGCCTATGTATTACAATAAACCAACTTGTGTCAACCGCAAGCCACTTGAACGATGGGTATATCCAACTTGCCCCATTAGTGCATCCAACTTGCCCCATGATCGGGGCAAGTTGGCTGTTCTGACTCATTATTTTCTTCAGTGATTATTACTTTTTTCTTAATTATGTAAGATAAATCTTTTATGTAGTATGAATAACAATTGATATAGCAATGATTTGGTATAAAACAAATTCTGCTGATAACAAGCCATCATGTTTAAATTAGGAAAATTGTAAACACCAACCAACTTGCCCCGCTTTCCCTACTGTTTGGATTTATTGCACACATAAAATATTTTAAATTGCGTATCTTTAGTTTGTACGTCGACCTGAAATTAATTTACTTCGTTTTCGGTGATTTTGACTGGATTTTCATCTTGGCTTTCGTGACGCGTGCTATGATGGGGGATAAAATGGTTTATCCCCCCCCGGATACTCTAAACCGGTTTATTCCATCCGGGGTATAACTTCATGCACCCCCGGATAGTCTTATGACGGATACTCTATTTCGTGATACCGGCAATGGACGAATCCCAAGGTACTGGATACGGGCCACTGCATCGCAGGACTAATCGTCTGCTTTCCTTCATACAGCAGTAAACCAAGTTATACTGCTTGGTGACAGAGGAACCTGTGCGCTAACCACTTGCCCAGGGTCGTTGCAAGGAGACGAATCCACAACCGCATGATACGTGATCAGGCGTAGTATCGAATTTGTACTCGTAATAATTTTTTTAATAATTATAATAATAACAAAAGCAATGCGTAATAATCAGCGAAAGGCTGCTCGACTTTGAAACTAGTAGACAACATCAGCTGAAGTTGTTGTGAAATGCGTTTGTTCTTCACTATGACGTTTTTGTAATCGTAATTGAATATTTGTATAGCGCCACTCATTGATTCAGAGGCGCTCTTCACTACACTGTCATGATCATTTGCTGACACCATTCACCAATGTCTACACTGCTGAATTTGACTTGGAAATTTAAAAAGCTTGTAGGTAAGTACAGTATAAAATAGTGCACAAGGCCTATGTCAGATATCGCAGTAAACCACTTTTGAAGTTGTGCGTGTAAGCTCTATTTTTTAAAATGTTGCATATCGCATGACTCTAGCCATTATCGTGAATATAGGTGAAGATCGAGGACTCAGGAATAAGACCTCTGTGCTCGTCCACAGGAGATCCACATGTAACTGCATTTCCAGCTGGACCATCTAAAGCCAGGCTAGTAACATTGGATTGACCCCAACCTAACTTTTTTTGTAGCACAATGCATACTGTAACGCACCAAGAGCATGCATAACATATTGAATTACCTCCTTAAAATTACTATTCATCTAAGTATCTCAAATTGGTCCATATTTGCAGGTTGGTTTTGAGTTGAAATCGTCCTAATGACGCTGAATAAATGATTTATGCATGTGTCTGCATACATGATGTCACCAGTCATAGTGTGTCCAGATGATGACACGCTAAGTAAATTTAAGCAGTGATGAACCTGGATAACAAGAGGCCAAATAGAAGCAGACAATAATAGTGCAGACACTGGTTAGGGGGGGCCCGTGGCGCTTTGGATAACATGGCACAGAGACCGAGATACAGTGCCAAATCTAAAATGCTCTGTCGTTGTGTTGATGACATGTGTTTCACTGGTTAGTCGACAAACCGTGTTAATTATCGTTCTACCTTATCAAATTAGCCTTTATGGGTTTACTTTGTTATACTGTTTGTGTGCCGCACATTTTCTGTTTTCTTGTGATTAGACTCTTGTGTCAAATTACAACTTAAATCTTATCTATTTCTTTAGGCTTCTTTACAATATATACTTGTCGGGTGACTTTTCTCTCGTAAAGACAACGACGAGATCATTTGAGGCGAGTTGTTTGTTCAAATCAAAATCAAATCTACTAGTCACTTTGCTTGATCTATTACAACAGTAGGAGCATTAATAGTCGTAATCTGGCAGCAAGAGAATTTATAAAGCGCTACTTAAAAGCTAAGCGACTACCCTAATAAAGCGCTGCCTCAAGTCAAAGAGGTTGCCAAAACATACTCCATGGGGTCTATCAAGAACAAAATTCGTTGTCAGAAAGCCAAGAGAGATGGAGGCAGAAGAGCTGTTGTCGTAGATCGTGTGCAGAACAAGGAGATACATGATTACAGCGATACATCCAGATTGGGCCAAACCGTGTTCATTGGCGCTAAATGTCGTTCTTAAATTGTAGCAGTAATTTGTCTATTATCGTTGGCTACTTGATATAACCGTTGCTTGCTTGAAACATAAGAAGATAACCAAAGGACTTTCATTAACTTGGATTCATTTCTGTGTCCAAAATGCAGATTCAAGTTCGTCAGTTTCCATGCACGAGCACAGTGTCTTGCAACTGTGGTGTGATGATCAGAGAGGGTAACAATATCCTCGGAATAGACAGCTGTCAGCGTGGTGAAGGAGCCCAGGCTGACTCGAGTCCAAGGCTAATCCGATATCTTCTTGATCCAGAATATCCCGGAGGTGAGATTGAACCGACAGGATCTGGCTGGACGGTAGGCATCTCATGCAATCGAAAGTATTTCCATTTTGACCTTGTTTTCATAGGTTGCTTTACAGAAGTCGTGTCTACCTATAGGCTATTATTATATTTTAATAACTGTCATAGAGAATATTCGTTCATTCCGAAGATTTATATAGCGCCCCTTCAAGGTTACTACTCAGAAATTCTCCCG
This sequence comes from Aporrectodea caliginosa, assembly GCA_020284085.1. Classification (NCBI taxonomy): domain Eukaryota; kingdom Metazoa; phylum Annelida; class Clitellata; order Crassiclitellata; family Lumbricidae; genus Aporrectodea; species Aporrectodea caliginosa. The sequence goes on from JACEVL010001026.1 coordinate 535,121, forward strand.
ACCCAACCCGGCTCAAAAGGATGGTGTTAGGGCTTGAGTAAAGCGCATAATTGTCTGTATTCGATAATTTGTGACTGAACATGAGGTCTTTATCACAAGCATCTGTTGATAGTTGTTTCTCAAATTGAAATTAGAAATTATCCTAGGTTAGGCCTTAGCGGCATTTATTCAGATCATTGCTCTCTGTTGCTTACTTATTGTTGCTGAAGAGGTTTATTGCAGAATCAACCTTGATCTCGAGGCTGTGCAAACTGGTATCACAAATAATATAACATCTGTTTTTAACTTTTTATTGATTTTAGCTCCACTTCTTTTGATTTCTTCTTTGATTCACTGCTATTTATCTCAAACATCTGTTGACAGTTGCTGCTCAAATAGAAATAAGAAATTGTCCTAGCATAGGCCTTAGCAGCATCTATCCAGATCATTTAATGTAGTGCAAACTTCATATGAACTTTAACCTCGAGGCTGTGCAAACTTGAATCACAAATAATATAACCTCTGCTTTCATTGATTGTGTGTGGTTTCCAGATAATGATGCTTTCCGGCGTCAAAGTTAACGTTGACCGGGGCTTTAAGCCCGGAGCCTTAGATATTCACGTAATTGGATTAAGCAGCGAGACTTACAATGGACTCTGTTTCTACAGTGGAACGCAGATCGCAACCTGCACGACTGATTGCGAGAAATACAGGTTATACTGTCTAACATTGTGTTCTGTACTAACTGAACAAAGACAACCGCGTAGAATGAAACACGTACACATGACAGTTGAACCATTAATCTGCGATCAAATCTCGGTTAAATTTATCTCGGATCTGAGATTTAAGTCGTGGTTTAAATTGTAATCTAATGTAATCTGAAAACTTCTGTAGCGCCGAGTTATCACAATGCACAAGGCATCAGTCGTGCAGGTGTGGGGCGCGGTGGTGTAGGGGTATGTTTGGTGCCTTGCAGCCGGAGGGTTGCGGGTTCGAATCCACCTCAAGCCGCCGCGTAGGGACCCTGGGCAAGTCCTTCACTCGCAATTGCTCATGCGCTTCGGCGTGAAACTCCGATTCAGTTTCCGCGCTGTAGTCGGGAGCGCCTCTAAGTAGAAATCTTGAGGGGGCGCTATTTAAATATCTGAAATGAATGAATCAGTCGATGGTCGCTTCTAGTAAAAGCGATTTTTTGCGAAAAACCACCTTTGTAGCAATCAAGAGCTACAATATTCACGAAACCAGAAGATGAGCTGCGGAAAACAAATAATATGACAAGGACGGATTTCAGTCTCGATTCAATCGAAATAATGCGCATGTCTCAATCTCATTCTGATCGTAAATTGATAGCTGTCGATTTGGGTCAAAGCATAAGGAATACCAAGCGGGTACACAAGAAGGACACGTGTCTGGATTTGTAAGCATCAAAGGAAGAGTTCCTGAAGCGTGAAGAATTGAAAATGAGGAATGATGAAAGACCATCGCATAGACGGCACAAGGCTGTCTCACCGTCCACCAGCGTCGCACAGATATAACCCAACGCGTCGTCTGGGACTCTTTTGAACAACCAGATAAAAAAATATACGCAGGTATACTCTGTTTACCGGTAAGTAGTTGAGACATTCTATGACTGAAAGTCAGTCACAATAATTTAAAGCTTCATACCAAGCTTCCAGTTTTTGACCGTCTTTACTTTCTTGTGTTGTACAGGATCACGGAGGCAGACAGCTTCTTCAACTTTAACTCTTCCAATACACCTAAATGCGGTGAGCCATACGTCGTTCCAACCTGCGATTGCCATCAGGGAGAAGGAGACAACTCGATTAATGTGACTTGTTCGCAACCAAAGCAATCCAATCTACTGAAGACTAGCCACAGATGTGAGTCGCCGCCCGATAACAAAACGGCGACGATACCCAAACCTCCGGCGGTTAAAAACGAGAGTGGCTGCATTGACGGTGATTTTATTGCTATTGGTAAAGTACCTACCACTGCAAATGGAACTACATTTGTACCAGTTTGGCCAACACTGGGCAAGAAAATTACCGAGGCTGATGCGAAAAAAAAGTGCAACGATGCTTTGGTCAGCGCCACTATATACACGCAATGCAGCAGCCAAAAGGAAATCAACTTTGGGTTCATAGTAGACGGATGCGTACTGGATATTCAGGTTGGCCACGTTTCCCACATACATAAAACTCTTTTGGTTTTCAGGATGCATCTACTTATAGTATTTCTAGTCACATTTCAGCCAGTTGTAAGAAGCCATAGTCACGAATTAGGAAATCATTCGGACGTCATTGTAAATCTTACATGTTTCACCGATGAAGAAACTTGTAGTAGAATTTGTCTTGTATTAAATAAATTAACCCGATTAATCGTCTGACATCTGCTAGTTACTTTCATCCTTAGTTGGAATCGGTAGGCATAACTTCATGAACTTTTATCTGCTCAAATGTTGATCAAAAGTTACTATGGTGTCATTGGGGGGCCCGATAGCGCATTGAATAACACACTGGCATAGAGAGCGAGAGGTACAGAGTTCAAGATCCGTAGGGCGGACATGCTTTGTAGGTTGCTATTAGCGCCGTGTATTGCAGGCTGTCTGTTCTGTTAATAGTTAGATTTATGTCTTCTGTCATCTGTGTTCTTGTGAATTGTTTCAATTGCATAATTGTACACTGTAACCGGTTGCGGTTTGTCAACCGGATTTTTTCAATTAACGAAAATATTATTATTATTCAATCTTGGTTATAGATATCAGACGATTTAAGCCCGGTGAAAGCAATTCAGGGGCAACTCGAACGAATCTGCGTCCACGATTTGGAAACCAGAGTCATTGTCACGATCAATGGAACCGATCTTGAAAGCAGCAAACCGTTGGAAAAAGTAACAGAGAATATTTGTCCAAATCAATGTTCGAATAGAGGCAAATGCGGCAAAAGCGTGTGCGTCTGCGATCCAGGTAGACCTATACCCGCACAAAATGACACAATACAATATTATGTTGATGCTCATTTGATTTGAAATTGCTGATGGTTGTTCACCAAAGTGTTTTTTGGCAGCGGCTTATGTTAAATTTTATAATTAATTACTTATTTGCAATGACTGTCGTCAATTAGAATCTCGAGTCTAACAATGTCTCCTCTTTGACCACCAATTCTTGTAATGTAATGCAGTTACGACCATTTATTTAGCATCATCAGCAACGAGCTACTTCCAGAGTCTTCGTTTATTTATTTAATCTTTGTTTGTCATTTATTTAAAGCGCTAATTGTGTGCAGTAAGTAACTAAATAGTAAGTAAGTAGCAAGTAAAGCCAGTTAATGAGCTTCTGATTAGAGGCAAATGTGTCAATAGTTCGTTCATCTGAGATTCAGATAGACACCCGCCCAGTCAACGCAATGACTGTCGTCCATTAGAATCTCGAGTCTAACAATGTCTCCTCATTGACCATCAATTCTCGTAATGTAATGCAATTACGACCGTTTATAGTCAGTACTTCCAACGACTTCGTTTATGTGTTTAATTTTGTTTATTATTTTTAAAGCAGTAACTGTGCGCTCAGTCAGCTAATGGAATCTGATGAGTGGATAAATGTTAGCTAGAGGCCAAGAGTAAATTTTAGGTTAATACAAACGATTAATAGCGAGTTGGCAAGGTAGTTCTATTGTGAATAAAGTTTCGAATACTCGGACTTTGTGCCTACATTGTGATACGACTTATGCTTGTACAGGCTACAGCAAACGATCAGCTGAAAATTTGCTGCACATTCTTAGCATCACATAGGCCTATAGAGAATATGTAAACAACTGAAAGCACGTGACCCCACAATTGTACTGATCCTATGCTCCAGCTACTTGTACAAGATAGTTTCAGAAGAACACAACGGTCTAGGACGGCGATATGCAGATAGCAATATATAGTACACAGTTCAATAGAAAGCTGGCGCTCTCTTCTATTATTGATCAGAAGCAAGTCCTTTCCTTAAGAAACCAGTGAATGGCGCCGTAAACTAGCGCCATATGATTCATTCATACTGAGAATTTATATAGCGCCTCTTCCAGATATCTATTCAGGGGCGCTCTCTGCGCTAGCCTATTATGATGTTAAGTGTCATTACGAACGAGTATATTACATCAGTTAGCAAAACAATGCACAGCAAGGTAGAAGAGTCACCACTGGCAGGCCAACGCACATGCGTGGAACCAACCAATAGATTCCCGTCGACAGCTGAAGATGGCATGGCTGTTCAGAGTCTTTGAGCCAAGATGTAAAGAGAATAAGTAATATACGATGAGGAATTAACGCGGTTAATTCAACGTACTCTGAAGAAATAATTATATTTAGAGTATAATTATAAGAAACTGAATGTTTTAGCATGACTGCGTAAATTAGAATTTTTCCAAATGTATAAATTTGCGACGAATTTGGCCCGTGCCAGAAGAGCAACACACGTACGCAGTTGTTTTACGGAGTTAGATATTTAAGAATTTAACTGAAGTGCAAAATAAAGCAAAAGTTAAAACGATTAATTTGGTTTCCATCGAAAAAAGTGTAATTCATACGTACTTGAAAATCAGTCGAATTGTGTTAAAATGAAAGACGATTTATACTTTCACAGAAATTAATAAACTATGATGTTATTGCGCATTATTAACTCCATATTAATATAGCCTAACTACACAGAAAATGTAAGCCTATCAGAAGCTTTAAAAAGGTCATCAAAACTGTTGTCCACAGTCCACTACATTCTTCTGTATTTTCTACCATGTTGTTGTAGTTGCAATGTTTCTATCTGTTTTTCTTTCAGATTTTATCGGCAGCGATTGTGCCTTGAAAAAAGGATACGTTCCAGTGATCAGAGGCATACTGTCACCAGTGTGCACCAATAGGCCTAACATGAACAACTGCGGTAAAATCTATGTTCAAACAACGGATGAGTTATCCGGTTACAGAGTATCCTGCAAGATTAAAGTAGGTTTATCTTTATAGTTAATTACATTGTAAAGCATTACATTATATTATGGTGGGGCATATATATGACCTGAATTCTGTGATTGTAGCTCTCTTTTAGTCTCTTTGTGAATTTTAAAAACACGAAGTTAAATGGCAACATGCAACAGTACTGTCTACAAACCATGATGGCAATGACTTACTGACCTGTTTTCATCGTTGATCAAGAGATTTGAGACTTTTATCTCGCATGTATATAATGTGCTCGAATTTTCAAGGATATAACTCTGATGTTGATCTTAAAATAATGTTACAGCAGAAATAACCCTGTTACTAAGACATAGAATGGTTTTCACTGTGAAGTTGCCAAAGTCGTTCCCATTGCCAAAGTCGTTCCCATTTATAAGAAAGGTGACAAGGACAACCCTATAAACTACAGACCAATAGCTATTCTCCCTTTCTTTTCAAAATTCTTTGAGAAAGTTATGTACAGCAGGCCTAGCATATTTGTCGAAAAGTCTAACATCATTTTTTCTTCACAGCATGGCTTCCGGGCGGGACATTCCCCTCTGTTACCCTTACTTACCATGCACGATAAAATATCAAATGCTTTTGAAAAAATGAATATTCTATAGGTATATTCCTGGATCTGGCAAAAGCATTTGACACCGTAAATCACGATATTCTTCTTCACAAATTATCCACATATGGAATCAGAGGAGTCCAATTAGATTGGTTTACTAGCTACTTTGAGAATCGACTCCAATATGTTACTTGTAATGGTGCCGTTTCAGAACTAAGAACTGTTAAGCATGGTGTACCACAGGGATCGAACTTAGGCCCCATACTATTTCTCCTATTTATTAACGACCTACCCAATGTATCTGACATTCTCTCCTTTATTTTATTTGCAGACGACACACATATTTTTTGCTCCCACCGCTCCTATGACACCCTAACGCAAATAATCAATTCTGAACTTACACTAGTATTCGATTGGTTCAGCGCCAATATGTTATCACTAAATTGCGATAAAACCTCCTTTATACTGTTCAGCTCTCATAGGAAAATGGCTCCTCCCAGAGAATCCCTAAGGCTATTACTTAATGACGTTCCCATCACACAAGTTGAGACAACAAAGTTTCTGGGCGTGTATATTGACCAGCACATGACTTGGAATGCCCATAAAGTCCATCACTGCAAAAATAGCAAAGAACATAGGTATAATGTCACGTATCTCCCATCTCCTGCCAGTTGAAATCCGTCTAAAATTATATCATTCACTGATATACCCCTACCTTACTTACTGTACGATGGTCTGGGCCTCAACATACAACTCACGATTAAGCAAATTGATCACACTCCAGAAACGAGCATTACGGGTTATAACCAAAGCTCCATACCATAGATTACATAAATTATACAGTAAAGACTTATTCACGGAACTCAATTTACTCAATTTACATCAAATAAAAACTCTACAAATAGGTACTTTTATGTTTGGCTTTACTCATAAACTCCTGCCCTCTAACTTTAATGATTAGGCTACTTTCAGCGTGGGTCAGATATTCACACCCACTACACCAGGAGCTCGAGCAACTATCGCCCAGCGCTTGCACTTTCAAACTCACGCAAATTCTCAGCCAAGCATATAGGTCCCTCCGTATGGAATAAGATTCCCACTGAAATATGCCAAACAACCAATCTATATATGTTTACATACAAAGATGCTACGCACCCACTTAATAAGTAACCAAACTGATCTTATTTAGTTAAGTTGTTAGTTAAGTTATTAGTTAAGCTCCTATAGATAATGCCAACTATTGTAAACAAAATAACGATCTATTTTCCTAAACTGTTCTTTAACCAATCACCAGTATAGGGCGTTTAGTCCACGAGATATCTTGAACTAGATAGCAATTGCAATTGCCTCTATAGCTGTATATATCTGGTACATAGGTGACCCTAATTTAGCGGGATACTCATCCCTTCAGGGCCTCCTTGTTACCCTTCCAATGAAAACTGTATGACTGTAAATGCACTGTTCAAAGGTTAACAATAAATGATGATTGATTGATTGATTGATTGAAGTCTATCCTCACTTTCAGGTTAAATTGTCTAAATAAATCAAATAACGGCAATGGCTATGTTTTAAGTACTTTTGTATGATTGTATTCTGAATTCTGTCTCGAAGAAAATTGTGACTTGCTGTTAACAGAATCCTGAAGGCGTAGTCAAGGATGACTCCAGTCCTGTAGTATCTGGCGGAGTGGTTATTTGCTCACTGTTGTTTGACATCAGTCCTGGGACCTATACCGTGTCGATCAGCATAGACGGGGTAACGTTCAGTGGCGAAAAAGAATATACCATCCGTCCAATTGGCAGCAACCTTCTAACCAATGCTGCCACCATTCCGACAGTTAAGCCCGACGTTAAAACTGCATCACCACCCACTCCTACAGTGCCGTCTGGAACGTTACCCCTGTCCAGACATGGCGGGAGTTGGGGTCGAGTTGGGACATTGTTCAAATACCTTTTTGGATAAAGCAAAAAGCAAACAGCAAGCTGGAAATGCTCCTTGTCTGGACATGGCGGTGATATGGAACGAGTTGAGAGAGTGTATAAATTCTATTTCCACAAAGCAAAATCCAGGCCGAAAATAAACTATGGTGGCACTCAACGTCTTCCTTTAAACAACCTGTAGTGTATTAATTTACTTTGGACATTCAGTAGCTAAATTTAATGAACATTACTTGTGACGCTTTACATATCTATTATGATATGTTATCCTAACATCCTCAACATTGAAATAAATTTCTTCCAACTTGTTACTGCCTTGTTGACGACGTACGCGTGTTTTGTGAAACTGTTACAAAACGCAATGTTAAGTAAGAGTATGTAGGTTTAAGCTCCTAATTTCAACGAAACTATGGGGTTAAACCTTCCGTTTGGTTTTCAGAGAACGCTGACATTTTTAAAATGAAGACTAAACCTTCAACTCCATTTATTATGACGCTTTGAAACTGAGGTTTTGGTTCGGACGCGTATGACATGAATGAAACATTTGTAGCAGTCAGTTTTTGCATGTAAAACGTAGCGTTATTGAAATAATTTCTGTACATATATAATGACATTTATTCAAAGAACTTCAAAAGTTTTGGAATAAAGGCAAGAGCTAGGACTACACATAGCAAAAGACAAGTGGAAATGGAAGAATGGGCAATCGATGTCGTACGTGTGTCATTGAATGGAGTGTTTGCCACAGTTAGCTTTATAATAATCAGATTATTTGTAATTATATTTGCTCACATACATTATAAATTTATAGAATTAAAGTCATAACTGGGACTACATGAGGAATGGTACATTGAAAATAGGAGCAGTTTGATGACGAATGGCAATAAAATGGGAGATTTTAATAGTCAGCATGAGTATTGAAGTAGCGCTTAGAAATAGTATCTGCATTATTATAGGGCCTAGTGAGATTTCCAATGGCACCTCGATTAACGTGTCATTCTAGACAGTGCTGTCCAAACCGCTAAGTGGCCCGCACGAGCTCGATAAATATTTTCAATTTCTGTAAAAATGAAGTAAAGGACAAAGTCACTGGCCTACTTGTATAGTTATTCGTTCGTAACTAGGCTTATCATCTGACAATGTGAACAAAAAATTCAGTTCCCACGACGCATTAATTATGATTATTCCATAATTAATTTTAATACAGTTAATAATTTTCAATAAATTTTAGTGGTTGCTTTTAAGTTTACTGGCGCAGCCCTCGGCTTCAAGAATAAACTTCTTCAGTGGCCCGCGGTGTCGAAAAGGTTGGACTAGTACTTTAAAGCAAAATGCTTTAGGTCTTAATTTTAAAACTGGTGAAGAAAAAGTGCACTACTACTACATCATCAATTGTTCCACTGTAATGTTCCACTGTCCGTGGACCTCCCTAGGAAATGCGTTGATCTCGTTGACAGAGGGCGTTTTTTCTCTATCAACAGTACCAGTCAGAATCTGTCATGCTGGCTCTGCTCCCCACTATCTTAGGTCGTATTGTACCTCTGGATCTTCGCTGCCCAGTCGCTCCTCCCTGCGGTCCTCGGCCCGCGGTCACTTGGTTGTCCCGCGGGCGCGTGATTCTCCGGACCAGTCTCCAAGTTTCGCTATTGTGGGTCCTACTAGCTGGAACCGATTGTTGACCTTTTTTCTATATCTTTTGACCAGTTCCGCAAGCGCCTGAAAACCTCTCTCTTCACCAGTGAAGACACTGGTCCGGGTCGGCAGCGCCTCTGATATTGAGTGGCGCTATATAAATATTCGATTACGATTACGAATCGCCAAATTACAAGCCACCTTTGCTTCATTTTAACGACTTAATGGACATAATAGACTTAATGTGGTAATGCGATACCACATCTCAGCCGGCTATCTATATTTATATCTTTTGTCATCTTAACCCTTAACTGTGTTCAGATACACATTTACTAGCCCTAAGACATCAGATCGATATGAGGCAGGAAGCATGTCCCCGAGTTTGAATTAAGGGGCTGAAGGATGAAAGAGCGGGTGTTGAGAGCTTCCTCTACGTTCTATTATTCATATTGGAGCTGTGCCTTAAGCCTAGAAGATGTAGGTTATCATGCAAATGCAAAATTAAAATGTTAAAATGCAAAAACGTGCTTGAAAACTTTTAAAAGTGCACACTTGATACTATTTCATGCTATACTCATTACGGCCTGCGAAGTCTGTAATTACACTAAACAATTGTTTTAAAGTCACTGGAGAGTCATTACATTTGTTCATAATATTTAGTGGTGTGTCGATATAGGTCTACGCATATTCCGTTTAGCCTACCTACGTGCGTAATAGAATCTGGAGATGTGTGAAAAGAGTGGAGCTTTGCATGAAGAGGTTCATATCAGCAAAGGCAGACATTGGTTCTAGGTTTTTAATTGGACAGTGCACACTTCGGAGTTGACGGGTCGTCGAGTCGAGTAGAGATACACACGTTCGCCTAGAACTTATCGGCGCGTCGTATTTGTGCCCTGACCCTTGGACTTGATAAGAACCACGAACTCTGAACCTTCTGTTGACCTCCCTGCAGCCACCTTCCGCGATCGACGCCGCAGATCGAACAAGCAACCGAATTCTGTACTCGACTCGACGATTGTCAACTCCGAAGTGTTCACTGCCCGATTAAGCACCTAGAATTCGTATAGCGCCTCTTCAAGGGAACTACTCAGAGGCGCTCCCAACCCAAGCGCGGCCAAATAGGATCATTTTTAGTTGAGAGGGGAATACGACGAGCCGATAAATTCTAGGTGAACGTGTGTATCTGAGCTCTAGAGTGTCTTGAATGATCAAGTCTAATAATCGTCGCGGGGTTGTCCCGTCGATTCCCAATGGTTATCGCCCCACTAAGTTGCCACACCACTATGTTCTTTGTAAACCTCAAAACTGTATTGTTTAGCCGTGGTTGGACTGGGAGCGCTTCTGAGTAGATTACCTTGAAGGGGCGCTATATAAATACTCTTTAATAATAATAATAATTCGATGAGCTGTCGTCATCTGGTCGCCATCTTGGGTCAGCGTCTGACCCATGAACCCTTAGCCCAAACGTATTAGAACCACGGTAGACTTCGTCATTATCTGGTCTCTGTTTAATTGGAACAACAAACAGCGTTGATTTCGCATAGTTTTTTGTCTTTAAATTTTCACAAATACTAAATATTTGTTGAAGTTGAGGATGTTTGAATATGGACAGTAACTGGCGTTTATGCCAACATTCCTGGCCACAGAACGTCCTACTAGGCTGTTAGAAGACCAATGCGTTTTCAGCCTAGTTGATCCTCGCAACAGGAGAAGTGAAGTGAGGAGAAAGAGAAAAACAATGATAGATAAAGCGTATTATCTAGCAAAATGACCACATAATTATAGTAGCAAAGTTGTTGGAAGGTCTACCTAACCACGTCCTATAAGCTGCTCAGATTATGTGTGTTGGATCGTAGAAAAACATCTGCCTGAAATTATAGACTGTTTTGGCATTAATATTCTTAAGTTATATTTATTTAAAAAAAACTAAACACATATTGAACCGACCAAATCACGAACAGGCATTTTATGGCCTTCATGCTTCGCTTGAAAATGAGGCATGAAATGATATTACAACCTCAGCATCTGTGATGACATCTCGATTCTATTAAATAATAAACTTAATAGGCCTTATAATGCTAGTTTCCCACTTGAGCAGCGAAATATAGGATCTATAAAACGAAAACCAAGCCATGGTCATATCTAAATCTCTATAAAAATCATATAAGAAGAAAAATAGGCTACATAAATATTATTTTAAACATAAAAAGGTCGAATTCCTTAACAAGTACAGGTCCAATAAAAATAAGCTTGCATTAATGTTACGTAAATGTTAAAAACAGAACTACGTTACATGGTTGGAAAATCAGAAAGACAACTTTAAGGGAATATTATGGGGATGGACATTAAGGAAGCACTGCATGAAAATGCCACGACCGTTGAATACCCCAGTAGCCCCACTACGAATTGACAATTGATCATTGTAGACGACCCTGCTGTTGTTGCAAATACATTCAATAACTACTTTGCAACTGTTGGTCAAAAATGGCTGCTGATAGACGTACCTCTTCCACCTCGAATCATCGTAAATATTAAATCATAAGAATTCTAAATCTATTTTCATAACCCCAGCAGCTGAGATTGAAATACAGATAATATCATAGCTAATCTGAAGAATATCGAAGCCAGTGGTTCCCTTGAATTAACGGGGACACGGGGTCAGCGCATCCCATAGGACTAGACGCTTACTATCCAGCAGCCTGTGCAGTACCAAATGATGAGTGATGACATGTTTTCTGCCACTCAAAGTGATGACTCAGTCCCACAGCATTCGATCCGTATTGATGACCAGATATTATATTATATCTGGTCAGTGGTTATCATATACAGCAGCTAGATTATAATAATTACAGTCTAGCCGAAGGTATTTTTTGTCGTCACAACATTATCGTGACGTCACACAAAGAAAACGTTGTCATATCAACACAATATATTTCTATACAACGGACAAACGGAGCATAGCTATTATACATGCGTTCATGGACGGAGGGTTGGAGGTACGGAGGGAGAGATGGAGTGTCGGAAGAGGGTGGAGTGGGAGTTGGAGGGGAATGAGGAGAGGAGGAATGAAAGGAGGGACGGAAGGTGGAGGGAATGGGGAGAGGGGTTGGAAGGGGCAGGGCAGGGGAGTGTGAGTGGAGAAGAAAGGAAGGTGATTAAGAAGGAAAAGGAAGAGCATTATGAGGGGAGGGGTAGAGGAGGGGTCGGGAGGGGTAGAATAGGGGTAGCCTGGTAGGGATGGGAGGGAAAACAGGAATGGAAGGTTATGGGACGGGAAAGGGAGAAAGCAGGGGAAAGGGGTGGGGAGTGGAAGTGGAGGGGAAAAGCAGAGCAAAGGAAAGGGTAGTGGAGAAAAGAGTGGAGCGCTGATTTAAAGTGGCCCACCAGAGCACGCTACACTTAACCGTCTTAGGACGGGCAAACATCTAGTTATAATAACAATAATAATAATAATAGGCTAGTAATAATAATTTTAGCGACAATTTATAGGGCGCCGCAACACAGCACTTGCCGTTACAAGGGCGCCTTCACAAGCAACAATGCACAGTGAGTTAGAGATACGCCTTAGAGAACAGACGTGTCTTAAGTCTTGTTTTGAACGACTCGACTGAGTCTATAATTAATATTATTAATAATAATAGAGATTTGAGTGCCGTAGTTCGTAAGCAGTCGATGACTCGAAGCAACGATTCAGAAGCACTTTGAGGAGCAGGGCCCTGCAGGGGTATATGGTAACAGATCGATAGTCCGAAGGTTCGATAGTCCGAAGGTTCGTAGTAGCTTGAAGGATGAAAATAATTCTTGCTTCAGTAGAAATTGGATTAATTAACAGACTTCTTGCTTAAATATAAGTTGGATTGATGAAAATAATCCCTGCTTAAATGAAAGTTGGAATGATGAGAAGATATTGCAGTGTAAGTAGAAGTTGAATTCATGCAAAGATTTTATGTCGCATTAATGTCGTACTACAGAATCTTCGGACTATCGAACCTTCGGCCTATCGAACCTTCGGACTATCGATGAGTAACCCTATTATATAACTGGTCATCAATACGGATCGAAACTGTACAATGATGAACTATCCGAAATGCTGATAAGATCGGATCAAACTCAAATGAAATACCCTGGCTGCTGGAAGGCAGTTCGTATTGCAGTCATCAGATGAAAAACGCCCCTAGTGGCTAAGAGTAAAGAATTAATCGATTCAATACCATTCGCAGTAGGCCTACAGCAGGCAATTGATTCTTGAGTAACGTAAATTGCAATGTTCAATCGAAGTAGGCTATAATCTCCATCCTCTGTATCGGTAATTCAAATCCTAGTAAGACCAGATTAACTTTTCGCTTCCTCTGACTTTAGAAGTAGCTAACAGAATCGCCTTCCCGTCACATTAAAGGATTTAAACATATTAATAAATCGAAGATGTTTTTCTGTGATAAAGCACTTCGGAGAGCAACAACGTAATAAAGAAGGCAGAACCTGTCGAAATTAAAGAACCGAAAATGAATTAATCAGAATATTCAATAAGCGTCCTAAGTTCAACTGAGTCAGTAGACTTCTAAGAAAGTGATTTAATGATAATTCTCCCAACTGCAACGATTACTTTCAGCATAATGTCATCTTGCAGTTATTAATTAACCTTTCTGTATCGCGTGCAACAGTGTAGAAATATTGGCGCCGCCTGACAATGATCCAATGCGTCAGAACTGAAATTAATATTTATTAGTTTCTCCTGATAAAATGAACTAATGTTAAAATAGCTACATATGGATTAGGTTATATTAATTGATGACTTCGCCGCATGTGACTAGAAAACAAGCGATTGGACTCCTGCATTTATAATTCGAAACGCACCGAAAATAAATGTCTGCAACGGCTTTAGATGACAAGTGCTCTGACGATATAAGGCCTCGCCAAAGCACCACGTATCAATGTGCGACTTTGAAGTCAACATGGGACGTCAGACTTCAGCGTCGTTTTGTCTCATCTTAGCGTGTAAGTATGATTGTACGTTTTCTGAATGCCATGACTGGATTTTACGACATTCGTGAGCTCAATTCGTTAATATTATGTTTGATATCGCGGTAATATACATGCTCAGCCTCATATTGTTAGCCTACTTATCACATAATTTGGCCGCCGAACGACGTTTTTGCTACTATACGGGACGCATATTATACGGGACAGTCGACCACGCGTCCACTAAACCTTAGGCCTATACCGTACACGCTAAAAGACAACGGTAACTGGGCAGTGGCGTACCGTACGGGGGGGGCAGAGGGCGAGTCGCCCCGGGCGGCACTTGAGCAGGGGCGGCAAAATAGGGTAGAAGAAAAATTAAAGAAGGAGTGAATGCAGAAAAAATTGTAAAAGTATAAGAAAAAGTAATAAAAGTAGACAAAGAAGGAAGGAAAGGAAGAAAATAATCTCCAATAAATAGCATACAGTGGTGTAATGAGGGGCGGCATTCGGGCGCAGGACAGGGCGGCTTTTGACGACCCAATTATGGTATAGTAAAAGCAAAAAAAAAGGTCATCAGAAATTTTGGCGGAAGTAATAAAGAAAATTTTCCGGAAATTTCCAAAATTAAGTGCTAAGGGCGGCATTTTGGGCCGTGTCGCCCCGGGCGGCATTTAAGCTCCGTACGCCACTGTAACTGGGATATTTGTTATAGCGCATTATGCTCGATAAAACCCCGCTACGCATCTGAATCTTAAGTTTGCATTACAACGAGTCAATGGTGTAATTGACACTTTTAAAAACGTTTCGCTAATTACAGTTATAACCACTATGATCGGTTCATCTTTCAGCTGAGGATTGTTTTAGATTTCTCTAGGCCTATAAGACATTGAAATGACTTGGGACTGTTTTAGCATTTCAGTATCTCTTTTGCTAGCTATCTTTAATTTCGGTTTATAAGGTAATCAAATGACTTCGGACTAGTAGCAGTAGAGTCTATTCGAGAATTTCTGTTGCAGTCTATTTTAAAATCCGGTTGAAGGTAATTAAATGACTCGGAACTGTTGTAGTAGGCCTATTCGAGCATCTTCTGTGCGTCAGAAGTGAAAACATCGACGTATGTACTACTGCGACTTACATCGGAAACCCTAAGCGAAGCATGGAGTACATTCTCAAAGCAACAGAGAAGCCGCAATGCGACGATTCCATTGAAGACGGTAACTCATACGGTTTATTTGCTGGCTTTTAATGTAACTGAGTTAATTAATAATGGTTCAGAGGAATATTCGGTTAATTTAAACAATGTTATTTTATTGCAATTGTTCAGCTTTCAATAGTTTCAGAAATATGCTCTTTTAAAATCATCCAATTTGAATCCTATTTAAAGAGAGCCTTGTGTGATTTCCTAGTAAAACATATCGGCACAGTCCTCATTCTTTATCGACATAAAAGTGAGACGAGAATGTAAAGAAAATTTACGAATAGCTTAAATCGTTCTATGTAGACACTATTTACATCATGCTAAATTCTTAATAAAGTTGTATGATTATAACCAGTTCACTTTTATATCCCACTGTATTGAGATTTCAAATGGCTAGAACAAAATGTGCGAAGTTGTGTACAGACGTAGGTTGGTCACCCAGCTTAAAACCGTTATGAGTGAGAGCGAGAAAGAATGAGACAGAGAAACACACAGACATACATAGACAGATAGAGACGCACAGAAGGAAACACGATGTGTAACTTAAGAATTGAAATCGAGTCAGCGCCGACCAGTCTCTTTTCGGGGTTATTTTCAGGTCTAATAAGTCAAAAAGCAACTCTTGAACCTATCGCTTAGGGCTGTGAATTATATAAATAGCCGCGTTAGACTATAATTATGGAGTCACGTTGCAGCTAGCGATAGATATTCCATGCACGATCCAAGGCCATAAGTCAAAGATAGGCAACGTCGAGACACAGACGTTCGTTTCCCTGATGGATCGACTTCCAAGAACATAACATAACGAGATTATATATATGTATTATATATATACACTATTTACTTAATTGCGCGGCCATTAGATTCGCCTTTTTGCAAATGAATTATAGAGGCATTGACTGGCTTAATAAAGCTGAAAGTGACTTTTGAATGAGTCCACACAGGGCTCACGGAACGTTCCGAGTCACTCAGCTGTTAAGAAGCCTGCGTTCGTCTTTAACTCCGTTTGCATCAACCTCCGTCTAACTATCTGTAACTCATTCTGTGTTGCCCTCACTCATGCTGATTTTAAGTTGGATTGCCTTGGACGACACCCAGTACGGCTGTCTTGTATGCATATGTATCAATGTGTGTATGTATGCATATGTGCATACATATATGTTTATATGTATGTAGAATCTACACTGTAAAAAGAAACCGTTTTTAAAGGGAGATTCTACGTTTTTAAACGGTGATTCTACGTATTTATACGATATTTATACGCAAAATAACGAGAAATCGTCGTAAATTCATTGACGATCAAATTACCGTTATTCTACGGCTTATTCACCCCATTGCTGGACAGTTTGCGCACGGAGTAGTTTTGTATTAGTGTATCGAAAATGTAGTTCTCATACAGATCTTGTAATAGCCGCCTATAAAATTACAAAATAATTATAACAAGTGAGTAAACATTTTGTTTTATAATTTTATTTTGTTCACAAGTGAAAGTATAAATAGAAAATTGTTATTGGGAGCTCATAGGCTAAACGCCGTATTACTTAGGAATGCGCATTAATACCTCGATAGCGCAAGAACCCTTAACAAAGGGTCGTCACCACACAAAGGCCTAATAAAAGTAGTACCACACAAAGCACCAAAGCTGCCAACACTTAAGCTGACAGAAAACAAGACAAAGAATTTTTATGCTTATTTTCAAACAGCCAAATACCACTGAGACAAATTTAGCGAATTCAATTAATAACGTTTATTTAACGACGCCGTCATATCGACGATGATTGGTGACTATTAGACTAAGGGTTTTTATAGCGGTTTTAATATCCACTAATACATGCGTGTACTTTAGCTCATCTGGTTGAGTTGTTACCCAATGAACCAGAAGTCGGTGGTTCAAAACTCATGTCCAATCACTTTTTATTTTTTTATTATAAATCAAATTATAGCAAGCGCTTATAAAGATTAAGTACTTTATTTATTGTTTTCTTTCCAGACGTAGGCTACTTTTAACTTAGGCCATTGAACTTTGTCTACAACTGAAATATACGTGGAGCGATAGCATAATTTCTAATTGTATGAACAGCCGCATTGCTTAATACATCAAACCAGCAAGAGCCCATAAGACAAATTTTGCATCAGCATAATTATGACAATCGGACATACAATGAGGGCTAAACAGTGGGGCATTTAAGCAGATACAGTTAAATACAGGTCTCTAAAATGACTCTAGTGAGGGTTTTAGTATGAGTTTTAATGTCCTCTTGTAGCAATTGACGTTTAGCTCATCCGGTAACGGCGTTGGGTAAATTTCTAAACTTAGAGGTCGCATGTTGTAACCCCGATATAAACTAATTAGTTTTTTTCTAATTTATTTTTTAAATGGACACTCTTGTAAAAACTTATTTACAGTAATTATTTGATGGCTTTCTTTACAGAGGAACTTTTAATTTATTAAGTACTTCTACAGTATATTTTAACGTTTCGTGGTTGTCAGTGCTAATAGAAAAAGGGACAGGGCCTACGTTCTATCTCAAAACCTCACCTCTTGCCATATCTCGACAGGTCTTTCACTCAACACTGCTGTTTCTGTCTGACATTTAGTTCTTGACCTGGAGCCACGTTTCACCATACCTGCCTATCGATATTGTTTTGATTTAGCGTCTGTTAATAATTATAATCATAATCTCGAGATTATTTTCTGCGTGCTTCTGAAGCACGGCTATTGCAGAGGGCAGCAGGGTTCGAAAAACCTGGCATTTAAAAAGGGTGTTTAGATATTATAGTGGACATATGAATAGCTCCATTGCAATGAAGTGGTACAGACGGTTTTAATCGTATCGTTCTAAATTGATCTTTAGCGTCCTTCCTTACTTATTTCACATCAAAAGTAACTCTATGCCTGATAATTTCAGAACACCGACCTGAGTAATATTCCTTAAGTAGCCTAGGCCTATCCTGCCGCGCAATATAATATTCGCCAAAATTAAAATTAATTTATTTATATAAGCCAGATAAAAGGAAGTAGGCTAAATATGTTTTGCAACAAAACCTAACGTTATTTGTTGGAGACCAAAGACTAGTAGAACTAAATTAATTATGTCAATTTAAATTCTGTCACTACTGCAAACTATGAATTAATATTCGTAATTTTATGGCTAGCGTTTTACCAATTCTTCAAATGAAAATTAGTTATTGGAAACTGAATAGATATCTATGCAACATTTTAAGTTTAAATAAATAAAGGTCAATTGTTGCAACAATTCATTTATTTAACCTTTTTAGTTACGGTAGTTACCAAGTGCTTGGGAGGTATTGCGCTATAAGATCTAAATTACTCTCAACGGTTAGCGCATGCATCGCGCATGGCCTGACAGGACGGATGTGATTAATAATGGCGGAGATTGGGTCAAGCGGTAACAAATTTCGAGAAACTTCTGATAAATCAACTTAATCGAGCAGGTAATTTTAATCGTAAATTCATGTAGCATATTGCCATATTTTGTGTATTGTAGAATTAACTTTGGAGCAGAAATTGCCTTTCATGTAAACTATTGCGTCTAACAGACTTAAAATCCTGCACGTGGTGGCGACAATAGAATGGAATCAGACTCTGATAATATTTGAGTTTTCGGGTAAATATGAAGCAGCCATTAAATTTTATGTGCTTTGGAATATACTATTAGTGATAGTTTGTGCTGCATTTCCGGCTGTCTTGTATGCATATGTATCAATGTGTGTATGTATGCATATGTGCATACATATATGTTTATATGTATGTAGAATCTATATATGTATGTATGCATGCATGTTTGTATGTATGTAGAATCTATGTATGTATGTACATGTATGTATGTAAGCAGGTATATAGGTAGGCATGTATGTCTACATCTACATGCAAGTATGCTTGTATTCTAGAACTAATTAGTTAGACTAATTTATTATTCAAGCTGCATAAATTGATTTTAGGGTTGTGTCCAAATTTTGCAGGTGTCTGGTACAGTTTCGGTGATTCGACTGGAGATAAAATGCCGGAAAGTTGCGTTGAAGTATTTCACTGCGCAAGTGAAGCTCCAATTTGGTTGAACGGAACTCATCCGACAGGTTAGCATGCACAACACTGAAATACAACACAAACAAAAAGCTGTTTCTGCATGTATAGGTAATGAAATTTTTTCTCCATTTGCGATCTTAGTAAAGTCAGCTTTAAATTTAGTAGGCTACACTCCTCAAAAGCGCTTTAGGTTTTTGAGAGGTACCCAAAAAATGCACTGTACCAAAGATACATACATACATTGACCAATGATGACCAAGCGCTGTCGGTAGGAAGGTTAGACGGCGAGGGAGAAGATAGGCCAAACAGCCATCAACGGCCGAGGCAAAGAATGCAATGAAGCTGGCAAAAACTTCATACTCATGGCCGCGTTTCAGGCAAGCATAACGCACTGCCGTTCAAGTATTATTAATATATATAGGCTATTTGGGGGTCATCGTTCAGGAAACATCTCAATATTAATATTTTTATACTGTATTCGGCATTGCGTTTGTGTTAACAGGCACATGTTTGATTTGTGAAAACACATTACCTTATTCATGTTCGAAATGTTTTCAGAAGTTTGACAAGTATTTTATATAGGCCCACAGTTTGAGAACTTAGAGGAGCCGTGAAATATATTATCTCATCTTTCCTACAATACACAATTCTACTTTCCACTGTTTCCAGCAGGGGATAATTTTCAATTAATCGATTTGTGTTTCTAAATTCTATCGCTGCATACGTTTGTCGAAAAATTTAGTCGATTTCAAGAACGAACATATAAATAAGGCGCTAATATGAAGCAAATTTAGAGGTGAAAATAAAGTCAGTTCGTGATAAACCCTCCAGATTATTTTGTATCATTTCACTGCGCAGAGCATGAGCCGAACAGTAGATAACAAATCATACGAAGATTTAAAGAGTTGTCCTTTACCGTTCGAGATAGATTAGAATATAAAAATATATTAGAACGAATTAAATACCCCATTCTGGTGTACAGGAGTTAAGACAGTCAAAGTTTATTTAGTCCTGTGTGATTATTATTATATCCCATTTATATGTCTTTCTGAGAAGTCTTTCTGTTTGATAAGTAATACTTATTATTTTAACTCGTAGGCTATGATATCCTTTTGATGAGCGTATTTCTAGCCAGACTGTGAGTGTGAGTGGGTGAAACTACCTGCCCATGGCAAGTGGGCAGATATGGTCGACAGGGTCGTCATTAAAGAAAACTAAAATGGATGAATTATGTAGCCCCGCTATATGGCTGAGCTATAAAAAATTTATATTCAATTATATGTATACAAGCTAATAATAATAATAATAATAATAATAATAATAATAATAATAATAATAATAATAATAATAATAATAATAACAACAACAACAACAACAACAACAACAACAACAACAACAACAACAACAACAACAACAACAACAATAATAATAATAATAATAATAATAATAATAATAATAATAATAATAATAAATCGCTTGTTGTAATATAATAATTAGTATATTAGTATTTACCACACTACTACTGCTGTCTTTTCTTTAAGTTCTCTGCCCTTCGGCAGGTTCCAACTTCCAATGACCCCACTTTTTGTCGTCATTGTAAGTGTTTCGTGGGAAATTAGAGAGGTGGTTTCCCGCTGCCTTCCTCTCGGTGTTTTTAGCGAGACACCATCTCCGAGCGTCGATGTCCTTCATCGTCCGTCCTTCCGACTCCTTGTCTCTGGGCTCGCATATACCGGCGAGGGCTCGGTCGTCCACCACGCACTGTTTCCAACAGGGGTACCACGTGAAGGTGGCGTGGTGGGCATTTGGAGATACACGTTCGTACCTGTCGCTGTAATATATTGTAATATAATAATAATATAATAATAATAAATATAATAATATAATAATAATAAATATAATAATAATAATAATAATAATAATAATAATAATAATAAATCGCTTGTTGCACACGGCCTCAGACTGGAGGACGAGGCCGTAAGGGTGGCGGTTGGCCTGAGATTGGGTGTGGCCATTTGCGAGCCACACGTATGCGCATGCGGTACTTCCGTTTCGTCTAGAGG
This sequence comes from Aporrectodea caliginosa, assembly GCA_020284085.1. Lineage (NCBI taxonomy): Eukaryota > Metazoa > Annelida > Clitellata > Crassiclitellata > Lumbricidae > Aporrectodea > Aporrectodea caliginosa. The sequence continues at coordinate 556,476 of JACEVL010001026.1, forward strand.
TACACATGGGTTGTCGTGCTCACTGGGGTTCGGCCGACAAGCGAGACACAGCAACATCAATCGTAGCCTCAACAGAGCTGGCATCCCGGCAGTCAAAGAGCCGTCCGGCCTGACCAGATCGGATGGCAAAAGACCGGACGGGCAGACCCTGATACCGTGGAGTGGTGGACGGACCTTACTATGGGATGCGACGGTGGTGGACACGGTGGCGGCCTCATACATTTCGGAGACAGGGGCCTCGGCTGGTGGGGCGGCAGAGATGGCCGCCGCAAGGAAGCACGTCAGGTACTCGGAGCTGGAAAGGAGATACACGTTCGTACCTGTCGCCATAGAAACCTTCGGTCCCTTCAACAGAGAGGGTCTCGCCTTCTTATCGGAGACCGGAAGCCGACTATCGAAGACTACCGGTGACACTCGCGAAACAAGCTTCCTCTTCCAAGGCCTATCGGTCATGATCCAACGCTTCAACGCGGTGGCTTTCCAGGGCACCATGTCAAGGCTGCCGGGAGCCGACGAGCGGCGAACTCTGGACAGATCCAACAGAGGATATCGATAATAATAATAATGATAATAGTAATAATAATAATAATAATAATAATAATAATAATAATAATAATAATAATAATAATAATAATAATAATAATAATAATAATAATAATAAGTAAGTATATTCTATAATAATAATAATAATAATTACGACAATTTATATGGCACCGTAACACGGCCATGCCGTTACAAGGGCGCCTTGTATATAAATCGTTCTGATATAAATGATGTGAGTATAGTTTTTGGAGTTCAGTACCTTTTTTTCTGATTCTAGTTTAAGATCATTGGACTATATAAAATTAAGTCAAACTGCACAACACATAAATTATGTGCTTTCACAATTTAATCCATTCGCTGTTCTCTATTTTCAATCATCTCAAGGTGTACTTTTTTATGTGAAATCTATTAAATTAGCTCCACTTTGAATATAAATTGACAATTTTAATTGTCAGCGTAGCAGTCACATTTCAAGATCCCTCTCAAGCGCATTAAAAGTAAAAAATAAGGCGTTACATCAATATCCATCTGCAATCATAGATACATGCAAAATAAATTGATACATGTCGACTTAAATACATAGATGCAAATAGTACAAGCATACATACATACATATACTCATCAATACATGATAGGCCTATATACATGTAATAAATTTATCGTGCTTTGGCAGCTAAAAATCCGGGACCCAAAAAACTGAAGACATGTGGTAGAAAGAAAAAAGGCGGACCGTGTTGTGAATATACAGATGAAATACAAGTGAAATGGTGTCAAAGTGCAAAAACGAAGACGGATTACTTTGTCTATCAGCTGAAACGTCCGACAAGTTGTGAGCTCTCATACTGTGCAGGAAGCAAACTCAAACTCAAATGCAAAGACAACTGTGTTTGGAATGACGTGACCTCAAACTGTTCTTGTAAGACAATGCATGTTATTCTTAAGCTACAAAAGATGTCTGGTTACTATTAAGCTTAAACCGTGGCCAGTTTAAATGTCTGTAGTCGTTCGCGTTTGACCTAGGTGTATAATTATAGTGCTGTGGCATAGGCTAAAACAACGTCAATACACAAGCTTTTGTGTGCATTGTTTAGAAGCAAACTTTAACCACAAATATTTACCTATATCGTGTAGAAGTGATATTTAATTCAGTGTTTATACATTCTGAAGCAGCGTCACATGAGACAAATTATATTATCGCCTGCTTGAGAGAATTACTTCCCCATTAATTGAGGATATATTCCTATTATCATTTATCATATACTTTCTGCTTGTACTCCGCTACTTCTTAGTTAACAGTAAAACCGCAGGTAGCATCATCATCATCACATATTTGTTTATTAGAAGAAAAATCAAGTTGACACAGCCGCAAGCAGGAAAAGATAAGTCTTCAGTTGTATTAAATGGCATCCAAATGTCTGGATATCTTTATTTATATAATTTTGTGCTAGATAGAAGGTATAAACGAAAGTTTACCTGGAATTTCTAAAATACTGGAGCATTATTGTTTAGGTCCGACGTACCCTGCCACTAAACCACCCGTTCTCGAGAAGCCTGCTATTACATCGATGAAAAATGTCACCGACACTCGAGGTCAACCTTTCATCGCCACGAGATTCAGCTTGAAATGCGTATTCGGTTATCCAAAGCAAGAGAAAGACGACGGAGCTCGGTTTATGGCAGTGCTTCAATCTAACGGAGTGCCAATTGCCAATGCCACGAAACATTCGCACGAGCCGTTCATAAATTTTGATGAACTATTTCTTTATGGTCGACTGGGAACCAATGTAAGTCTGGATCACAATTGCATATTATACTTGATCAGTAACTGTCAGATATGGCTTGCCTTAGGGTAAAAGGTAAATGCGCTCGTCTCCTTGACCCAACTTCTGCCTGGACTGTAATTATAATATAATTATTATTGTAATCTGACATTTATGATGCGCCATTTCAAGAAAGAACTCATCAGTGGCGCTCCCTACCCGAACCACACAAAAATAAGTGTCAAATAGCACAGACTTCAGACGCTTTCGACTCTGTTTAAATACAAACCGAAGGAGCTTGAGACGCAGCAATCGAGGAAGGCGTTTCCAGTTGGTGGGTCCAACATCGGCAATGCTCCTGGACTGAGCTGGGCATTACATTTCGTCGGAACATATGTTTGTGTGCCGCTACAGATGACGAATGTGCATATGGCAGATGCTAGACCTGGCACTCAAGCAACTATAATCCATGGTTTCATTATGTCATTCAAGCTCTTAGATCATCTCGTCGTCGTATGGAACGAGCACAAAGACGTACTGGTGACCTCGCTCTTCTCATTAGACTTAAAATTGTTGCAAACAGATATCGAGGACATCTTCCGTCAGCACAAAAATTCATCCAATCCTCGCAATCTTTAGAAAACCACAAACAATCAATCATCTTCATCGTAGCTTCCCTCACCCCCTTCCAAAATCTCTCGCATGTGCATCCGTTGCCTTCTTCTTCGTATCCTTCTTCACTGACAATCTCCTCCCACCGTCTCTCACTACACTCTTATCAAACTCAACCTCTACCCAAGGTGACTATTCCTTTCAGATTGACACAACTTTGTTCTCTGCTGCATCGTTTCATCTTTTCGTGACAGCTACCAAAGTAGAAATAACTGCCCTCATTCAGTTCTATTAAAACAAACAGTGCGAATTTGACTCAATATCAACCCCATACTCAGACACTGTGCAACCCTACTCGTTCCTACTATTACCAAGATTATCGACCTGTCTCTATCTATTCCTATGCGTCTAAACAATTAAGAGGTTATCGACTTCAAAAATAACTATCGCTAGACAAGAAACTGCTCTCCAAATACCGTTCAATTTCAAATCTTTCTTTCCTATCGAGACTTTCCGAAATTGGTTTCCTGTATAGCCTCAATGGCCAAATAAAACCTTCCAAATCCAAATCGATCTGCCTACAATACATCAAACATTACTCAACTCGCAATATGTTGTGTCTTTTTAATATCTCTGCCGCCCTAGACAGATCATTATATCCGTACTAAGCGTCTTTCCTCTGTATTTGGAATATCTGGTACCGCCATATCTTAGATCAAATTTTCCTCACGTTGATTCAGTGCATCAAGGTCGATGGCGCTGATACGTTGGAATCAACATAGTTTGGGTGGGGAACAGAGATGACTGGATATTGAGTCTGATGAATATAGAAGGTTGAGTTGAGTTCACAACTGAGGATCGGTGACAAGCCGAATGATACAGAGGTATAGACTAAGTCGAGAGTGTGATTATGTTTCTGAACGGGGAAAGACGCACATTGGATCAGGTTAAATGCACTGAGGGACGAAATAAACTGGGATGCAAATGGATCGAAGGGGCTGTCGACGTCAATGTTGAAAGCACCACTGAGGACCAAGTCATGGGGTGAGATGTCAGCAGCAGACAGAAATCAATTAAATTCTATAAGTTTTGCATAGTAAGACGATGATATGAAGTCGGTAGATTTTGTGGATTCGAAGATGTGATCGGTGTAGTTAGGTGAAGAGAGGACAGTAGCTGATTCGCGGATCAGGAAGGTGGTTCCTCCTCCGAGAATGGAGGTAGAAGGTTTTTACGAAAGCTGATGAGTGTTTAGCCGCCAGGTTCGCTGGTAGCTAATTGAAAGATAATGGCAGAGGAAGTAATCTAAGTTTCAGTTAGGACGGTGGCTGGAGGTCGAACCGAGGTCATGCAGTGCGTTAAAGGGTTTTTCGCATGACACTCAATCACGTCTTTCAAAACATCTGAGTGTAGAAGTCGTATAAAATCAGATTAGAAATAGAGGGGTACAGTTGTTTCATGTCTTGTGCAGATTACGTGTAGTGTATCTTCCTACTGGGCGTCAAGTGAGCCTCAGTACAGTAAACCTCAGGTCAGCAACGTTCTGTGGCTTGGATTACAGCCTGTAGTAAGTATGCAATCTGTTTGATCACATTTCACTTCGTCTCATAGTGGATCAAAGTTTACATTATTAATATCACAAGCGATATGAAGGGTGAAATAATATTGATTTATTCAACAAAAAATTAATCTGAAAAATTTATAAACTACCTGGAGACGCTTTTATACGGTAACTGTTTTCATTTTTTTGCGAAATTTGAGTAAACACACACAAAACGGAATATTATACGTACGAAAATAGACTTTTGCGAAAAGTTAGTCAGTAATAATTTTATTAGTTTAATTGCGCATGGTTTATTGTTAGGATAGTGATGGCAAAGAATGTATAGAATTAAGACATTGCATTAAACTGCTATAGGGCCATTGCGACCTACTGCAAATGACATTTTATGGTAAGAATAATCTACCATATTAGATCACCACTGTAGGATATGAGCTGTATCAAATATGGTCCACATAGTATTTTAATCATGTGTTGCATTCCATGACAACATGTACGAACAACTAACCACAAAGACCATGGATTTGAAAAGGTTTATTATAATGCTTAAGTAATATGAAGGCATATACACTACTCATAGAATATAAGTTGAGTTTTGAATACAATATCCTTCAAGTCATGTGAAGGGATACTGTTGAGTGACTCAGGTTAGTCATGAAGTGGCGCAAAATAAACCGTACTCCATATTTGCTTAGTACTGACAGTGCTTTAGTTTTAGAGTTTTAAGACGTCACCATGCAAATACTCGGATATTTAAAGCTGCAATCGCGTTGCTATAATTCAATTTCAGACGGAAAAAGGTGAAGTAATCAGGAACCCGGTCATCAAAGACGGCGAAGTTTTCGCTTTCAGGATCGAGGCGAACTTTCCAATAACATCACCGAAGTGCTTTGAAACTGCACCAGATGTTCCATGCCATCCGATTTACACATTTCAAATCGCTGCCAGCAAGGCTGGACGAATCTGCGCCTGTCGGTTTTTGCTGTCGCCTCTAAACAACGCAACGGACCTTATAACTGTATCGCCAGCTCCAATAATCGGCTCGAGAACAAAGCCTTTCCTCTGGGAAATCGCTTTTAAAAACCAAACCAACAAAGAGGAGAGTTTCGGCACCATATTTCAAGATTACACGATTCCAAGTATCACGGCAAGTATAAGCAGTTTCCTTTTCCGATATATGCTAGGCTGATAGTCTAAAACCCTGTCAGAATGCTTTCATGGAGAGCACATACAGGACCCATATTCTTACATGGAACCCATATATAGAACACGTCTGGATCTCATGCAACACCCTTGGATATGCTGACAACGATATATAAATTTTCGTAATGGCCCTACATCATCTGGATTCTTTCGAAATCAGTCTGATGGGTGTAATAGTATAGAATCCAACACTCAAATTAGACACTTTCCAGCGACGCTATAGGCTAATCATGCAAACGGCCCCTCGCTTTCGAACCATTTGGCTGCATGAATATGTAAAATCTCCCATATCCCATGTAGAACGTTTACGAGAGGCGCTCATTCCCCTATATCGGCCCCTGAAGTGGCAATGGACAGAATGAATTTACTGTCAAAGTCCTAGTCGCGGGCAGGACTTGTCGTTTACTCTCCAACTTACGCCAGTATACCAAATTATACTGCTTGATGACAGAGGAACGTCTGCGCTAACAACTGGCCCAGGGTCTTTGCATGGAATCAAACCCGCAACCGCATGATCCGTGACCAGGCGTAGTATCGATAGACCCCCGTGTCGCACATGAATTTAACTCCTAATAAATGTTAGAATAATTATATTAGCAAAAGCAATGCGCAATAATCAGCGAAAGGTTGCTCAAAATTGAAACCATTAGACAAGGTCAGCAGATAGAAGTTGATATGAAATGCATTTGTTCTTCACTATGATGTAAACTGCAATATCTTATATAGGTCATATCTTCACTATGATGTAAACTGCAATATCTTATATAGGTTTTGGGCACTATTTTATACAGTACTTACTAGACGCTTTTTAAAGATCCTAATCATATTCAACACCACGGTTGATTTCAGCAAATGATCAAGACAATGTAGTGAAGACTTCTGTGCTCGACGACAGGAGATCCTCATGTAACTGCATTTCCAGCGGGACCATAGGTCTTCACTACATTGTCTTGATCATTTGCTGAAATCAACCGTGGTGGTGAATATGATTAGGATCTTTAAAAAGCGTCTAGTAAGTACAGTATAAAATAGTGCACAAAACCTATATAAGATGTTGCAGTTTACAATATTTAAAGTTGTGCGTCTATCTTTTCGAATGTTGCATATCGCATGACTCTAGCCATTATCGTGAATATAGGTGAAGATCGAGGACTCAGGAACAAGACCTCTGTGCTCGACGACAGGAGATCCTCATGTAACTGCATTTCCAGCGGGACCATCTAAAGCCAGGCCAGTAGCATTGGATTGAACTCAACATAACCTTTTTGTTGCACAATACATACTCTAACGCACCAGCAGCATGCATAAAATATAACATTACCTTCCTAAAATTTCTATTCATCTAAAGGGCTCAACTTGGTCCATATTCATGTGGGCTTTGGAGTTGAAATCGTCTTAATGGCGCTGATGAAATGACGACTTATGCATCTGTCTGCATACTTGATGTCATCAGTCATAGTGTGTGGAGATGATGACACGCTAAGTGAATTTAAGTAGTGATGAACCTGGATAGCAAGTGGCCAAATTGGCAGACAGTATAGAAGTTTGCAAATCTAAAATGCTCTGTCGATGTGCTGACGACACGTGTTTACTGGTAATTCAACAAACCGTGTTAATTAGCGTTCTAACTTAACAACTGAACCTTTATGGGTTTACTCTGTTATACTGTTTCTGTGCTGCTAATTTTCTTGCGATTAGACTCGTGTTAACTTACAACTTATATCTTATCAATTTTTTAGGCTGCTTTACAGCATTTACTTGTCGGGTGACTTTTCTCTCGTAAAGACAACGACGAGATCATTTGAGGCGAGTTGTTGTCTGTTCAAATCAATATCAAATCTGCTAGATTCTGATCTATTATAACACTTGGATCCTAGTCGTAATATGGCAAGGAGTATTTCTAAAGCGCTACTTTAGAACTATGCGATTATCTAAAGAGCTGCCACAAGTCAAAGAGGTTGCCAAAACATAGCCTATTGGGTCCAACAAGAACAAATTCCGTTGTCACAAAGCCAAGAGAGATGGAGGCAGAAGAGCTGTTGTTATAGATGGAGTTACATAAACATGATTACAGCGATACATCCAGGTTGGACCAAACCGTGATCATTTGGGGGGGGCCGGTGGCGCATTGGATAACATCTGGCACGGAGACCGAGAGGTACCGAGTTCGAGCCCCCATTGGGCGGATATGCTTTGTAGGCTGCTATTAGCGACGTTGTATTGCAGGCTGTCTGTTCTGTCAGTAGTTAAGATTTAAATTGCATAACATGTAAATGTACAGCGCAGTGCGTTTGTCAGGTGCTTCAATAAAGAAAAGATTATTATTATTATTATTATTATTATTATTATTATTATTATTATTATTATTATTATTATTATTATTAACGCCATATGTCGTTCTAAAATTGTAGCAGTAATTTGTCTATTATCGTTGCTACTTGATAGAACCGTTGCTTGCATGAAAACATAAGAAGAGAACCAAAGGACTTTCATTAACTTGGATGCATGTCTGTGTCCAACATGTAGATTCAAGTTCGTCAGTTTCCATGCACGAGCACGGTGTCTTGCAACTGTGGTGTGATGATCAGAGAGGGTAACAATATCCTCGGAATAGACAGCTGTCAGCGTGGTGAAGGAGCCCAGGCAGACTCGAGTCCAAGGCTAATCCGATATCTTCTTGATCCAGAATATCCCGGCGGTGAAATTGAACCGACAGGATCTGGCTGGACGGTAGGCATCTCATATAATCGAAAGGATTTCCATTTTGACCTTGTTTTCATAGGTTGCTTTGGAGAAGTTTTGTCTACCTATATATATGTCCTCACAATTGTCATAGAGATTATTCGTTCATTCCGAAGATTTACATAGCGCCCCTTCAAGGTTAATACTCAGAAATTCTCCCGACCTAACCGCGGCTGAAAAGGATGGTGTTAAGGCTTGAGTAAAGCGCACAATTGTCTGTAAGTTTTTATTCGATAATTTTTGACTGAACATGAGGTCTTTTTATCACAAGCATCTGTTGACAGTTGTTGCTCAAATAGAAATTATAAATTATCCTAGCATAGGTCTTAGCAGCATTTATTCAGATCATTGCTCTTTGCTGCTTAGTTATTGTTGCTGAAGTGGCTTAAATGTAGTGAAAACTTCATATCAACTTTTACCTTGGGGCTGTGCAAACTGGAATCACAAATAATATAACATCTGTTTTTATTGATTCTATATGTTTTTTCCAGATAATGATGCTTTCCGGCGTCAAGGTTAATGTAGACCGGGGTTTTAAGCCCGGAGTCTTAGATATTCACGTAATTGGATTAAGCAGCGAGACTTACAATGGACTCTGTTCCTACAGTGGAACGCAGATCGCAAGCTGCACGACTGATTGCGAGAAATACAGGTTATACTGTCTAACATTGCGTTCTGTTCTAACTAAACAAAGACAAACTTGTAGAATGAAACACGTATACATGACCGTGGCACCATCCAATCTAAGATCAAATCTCATGTAATCTGACAACTTCTGTAGCGCCGAGTAATCTCAATGCATAAGGCATCAGTCGATAGTCGCTCCTAGTAAAACCGATTTTCTTCGAAAAACAACCTTTGTAGCAATAAAAACCTACAATATCCACGAAACCAGGAGATGAGCTGCGGAAAACAAATAATAGGACAAGGATGGGATTTCAGTCACGACCTAAGCGAAATTATAGGCATGTCTCAATCTTATTCTTATCGTATATTGATTGCTTTCGATTTGGGTCAAAGCATAAGGAAAAATAAGCGGGTACACCGGAAGGACGCGTGTATGGATTTTTAAGCACCAAGGTCAGAGTTCCTGAAGCGTGAAAAATTGAGGACGAGAAACGATGATGGGGTTTGCGATGGTAAAAGGCTGTTTCACCGTCCAACAGCCTCGCACAGATATAACAAGACTGGGTATCTTTTGAACAACAAGATATGCGAAGGACAGGTATTTTATTTACCGATAGGTAGTTGAGACATTCTATGACTGAAGGTCAGTCACAATAATTAAAAGCTTCATACGAAGTTTTCAGTTTTTAACCGCCTTTTCCTTCTCTTGTTGTACAGGATCGCGGAGGCAAACAGCTTCTTCAACTTTAACTCTTCCAATACACCTAAATGCGGTGAGCCATACGTCGTTCCAACCTGCGATTGCCATCCGGGAGAAGGAGACAACTCGATTAATGTGACTTGTTCGCAACCAAAGCAATCCAATCTACTGAAGACTAGCCACAGATGTGAGTCGCCGCCCGATAAGAGAACGGCGACGATACCCAAACCTCCGGCGGTTAAAAACGAGAGTGGCTGCATTGACGGTGATTTTCTTGGTATTGGTAAGGTACCTAGCACTGCAAATGGAACTACATTTGTACCAGTTTGGCCAACACCGGACAAGAAAATTACCGAGCCTGCTGCGAAAAAGAAGTGCAACGATGCTTTGGTCAGCGCCACTATATACACGCAATGCAGCAGCCAAAAGGAAATCAACTTTGGGTTCATAGTAGACGGATGCGTACTGGATATTCAGGTTGGCCACGTTTCTCACATACATGGAAGTCTTTTGATTTTCAGAATGCATGTAATAATAATATTTTTTAGTCTCAATTCAGCCAGTTTTAATAAACCATAGTCACAAATTAGGAAATAATTCGGACGTCATTGTAAATGGGCCTATCTTACATGTTTCACTGATGAAGACACTTGTAGTAGAATTTCTCTTGTAGCATATAAATTTACTCGTTTTTTCGTCTGACATATGCCATTTACTTTCATCCTAAGTTGGAAGCGGTACGTTTAACTTCATGAACTTATATGCAAATATGCTCACTTAGATATCTTGATCTTGCGCTGTTCACAATAACACTTACAAACTTTGTGTTTTTAACTGGATTTTTTACTATGATACAAACTAACCTAGCTAACAGGCACAAAGTATATGTAAAATGTGTACACCCACTCACCTCCATCTGTATGACTTCACATAAAGTGACGTTGCCTACACCCATATGTACTATTAGCATGAGTTTATGCGCCGTTAAAACACTTGAAACTTTATTAAACTGCCAGTGATTCAAAATACTGCATTATCAAATGACGTCACAGAAGTTACTCGGCTAGATCAAAATCCTCATAAATCATTGGAAATTTGGAATGCCACGGTGACGCTCTGTGTACTATTAATGCATGCAGGCCTATGTGGGTTTATATGTGAACACTTTCTGCAGAGACTTTTAAGTGCCTCATAAAGCGCCACCTGCATGTTCCAAACTATACGATGTTACATGCCATTTGACAGAAATACCATGAGCAAGCAAAACATCGCATAGAAAACCAGAAGACTAAGTTATGGGTGGCGCACGTACACGCTCTGACCCCAACCAAAATAATGCAAAGTAAACTAGAAGAGTGTCTCATGGCTGTTCCATGGACACACGTGGAGTCCAACCAACGGATTCCCCTCCATAGTTGATAGATGGCAACATGTTCGGAGGGTTCGGACCAAGCCAGTGGCGGATCCAAGGGGGGGGCGACGGGGGCGATCGCCCCCCCAATTGTCCATAAAAAGTAAAAAGATCGAGCCGACGCTGTTATCCGACCACAACAACTATCTAAAGACTACTGTAATTCCAACACTGACACTCACACTGACACTCACGACCATAAAAACTGACCCTAACCGACCCTCACCGGCCTCATTCGGGCACGCATCCATAATCCGTCCTACCCAACTTAAGCGGCAAGTCTCCGCCTATGCACGAAATTGCAGACTTCTTTGACTTTGGGTCCATACTCCATAGTCGTCTAAATCATAGAAGCCTTTGAGCAAATGCTCCATCGAACTATAGGCTATGGCCTAGCCGCCTATGGTTGGTTGAGAAATTTTAAGTGTTAATTGCTAAAGTTATTGTGGGATCGAATTATTATTACCATATTATTTTCACATTTCTATGCATGACTTAAGTACATGGTATGCATATTAACGAGAAGAAAAATTTGTTAGGGGACCTAAATCAAGTGTCCAAAACAGGCTCCAATTGGCAGTAAATACTCTACAAAGCGTTGTCGAAAGTGTCAGGGCCCAAAGACTTCGGGGGACAGATGCCCCTTTTTGCATTCTGCATGTAAAGCTTGTTGCAGAATTGCAGTTATGGAGGGTAAAGTGGTTGCGTTTTGCCACTGATGTCAGCTGCTTCCCTCAAACAGTGTGTGATGCTCTTGTTGCATGTGAAAAGATAAGGTGATATATCCCACAATTCACAGCTTGCTTTCCATTTTGCTAATACTTCCTGTGAGCGTTGCCACTGCAGAACGAAGTTTTTCCACGTTAAGGAGATTGAAAAACTGGCTCCGGTCACGAATGTGCGAAGATAGACTAACTGGTTTAGCTTTGATGACAATTCATCGAGAAATTGTTATGGATATTGACAATATCATTGATCGGTATGCGCGAAGCAGAAAGCGTTTAATGGAATTTGTTATCTAAATTACTGTTCAACAGTAGCCTATTATGAGAATTGTACGTTGTTTTGATATTCAAAGGGTAGTTCAGTACTTCAGTTTGGTCTGAAACTAATGATTTGTTATTTTGACCAGTGCAGTATAAGTGTGTTGATGGACTAATTGTCAGACATATTGATTAAAGGTTTTTTTATGTGAAATAATGTGGCTTGTTTTCAATGCACGTAATTTACTTTTGAACCGTATTATGTTCAATTTTTCATACATTTATATGATTGAATAATCCCCGAAATATATTGCCAAAAACAGGCCTCCTTTGATCTCAAATGCTGCAAAATGCGTTTGCGTCTGGGGCTCCGCCCCAGACCCCGCTGGGGAGCTTACGACGCTCCCCCAAACCCCTAATCGTAAGGGGCTTCGCGCCTTCGGCGCGAGCAACTCTCCACTCAAGGCGAATTCGCCCCCCCAAAAATAATACCCTAGATCCGCCACTGGACCAAGCTACGTCGATTCGTGGAGCAGCGCACGTTTACACAAGTCTAACATTGTTATAAATCTTATGAAAAGTTGTCCTTGAGCGTAGATATCTGCTCAAATGTTGATCAAAAGTTACTATGGTGTAATTGAATTTTTGTCATAGATTGCAGACGATTTCAGCCCGGCAACATCAGTTCAGGGGCAACTGGAACGAATCTGCGTCTATCACGTTGAACGCAAAGCCATTGAGACGGTCAATGGAACCGATCCGAAAAGCAGGAAAGAAATTGAAGACATAACCAAGGATATCTGTCCAAATCAATGTTCGAATAAAGGCAAATGCGACAAAAGCGGGTGCGTCTGCGATCCAGGTAGACCAATACCCGCACAAAATGACACAATACAATATATGTTGATGCTCAAATGAATTTATATTGCTGATGCATTTTCACCAGAGTGCTGTTTGGCATCGGCTTAAATTTAATTTTATACTTACTTACATACTGTCGAAGACTGCCGTCAATTAGAATCTCGAGTCTAACAGTGTTCTCTCTGTGACCATCAATTGTTGTAATGTAATGCAGTTACGACCGTTTATTTAGCATCATCAGCAACGAGCTACTTCCAGCGTCTTCGTTTATTTATTTAATCTTTGTTTGTCATTTATTTAAAGCGCTAATTGTGCGCAGTAAGTAACTAAATAGTAAGTAAATAGCAAGTAAAACCAGTTAATTAGCATCTGAGATTTAGATGAATGTTAGGTAGAGGCCAACAGTAGATTAGTAATGTAATGTAATGTAATGTAATTAGTATTTTATATAGCGCCGCTCACAGCCGAGGCCATTCAGTAGCGCTCCCAGTGCGAGAACTCCGAGAGAAGAAATAGGTTTTAAGGAGAGAGAGAGAGATGAAGACAATGATCCAGAAAGAAAAGTTTCACGCAAAGTGAAGGGAAGGGCATTCCACAAAGAGGGCCCAATGATGGCAAAGGATCGAGTTTGAGCAATCGTGGTCCTAGCTCGTGGGACAAAGAAGTCAGTAGGTAAATACAAAGGATTAATAACGAGTTGGCAACGTGGATCTATCGTGATTGAAGATTCGAATACGAGGGTTTTACTTTCTTACATTGTAATACGATTTATGCTTTTACAGCAAACGATCCACCGAAAATTTGCTGCCCATTCTTAACATCATAGAGGACTATAGAGAATATGTAAACAACTAAAAGCACGTGATCCTACATTTGTCCTGATCCTATGCTCCAGCAGCTACTTGTACAAGATAGTTTCAGAAGAACACAACTGTTTATATATAATTATATATATATATATATATATATATATATATATATATATATATATATATATATATAAGACGGCGATATGTATACGCCTAGATAGCAATGTGCAGTAAGCAGTTCAGCAAAAGGCTGGTGTCCTGGTCTTTTATTGACCATCAGCAAGTCCTTTCCTTCAGAACGGATGCCTGTCACCAATGAATAGCGCCTTAGACTTATATATATATATAACATTAGCTTATTATTTTAGACTTGTATATAAAACTAGCGTCATATAATATAAAGAGAATAACTTAATGAACGATGTAGAATTTTCACAGCTGATTCTACACACCCTGGAGAAATAATTAATTAAAGTTAGAGTATATGGGTAATTGGGTATATTTCACAACAGGAGGCAAATTAGATAAATTTCCGTCTTCTCCTTTGAACGGTTTACACAAAGAGTAAAATTATAATTTATAATTTTTAAATACATTGTTACTACAACTCCGTTACATTATTTTTCTATTGTGAAATATACCCATATAATTATACGAAACTGAAGTTTTTACCATGCCTGCGTAAATTAGAATTCTTCCAACTGTATAAATTTGCGACGCATTTGGCCAGTTGACAAGAAGAGAAACACACGTATCCAGTTGCCTTACGTAGTTAGATATTAAAGAAATTAAATGCAAAATCGAATAGAAGTACAAATTGTTGATTTGGCTTCCAGCGAATAAAGTGTAAATGCTAAATATTTGAAAATCAGTTGTATTGTGCTAAAATGAAATACGACTTAGCCTATGCTTTCCCGGAATAGGATCAACTGAAACTTTGTTGCATATTTTTATCTTCATATTGAAGTACACAGAAAACGTAAGCCCATCAGATCCAACAGATGTCATCAAACTGTTGTCTACTACATTCTTCTGCAGTTTCTAACACTATTATAGTTGAAAGCGACTATCTGTTTGTCTTTCAGGTTATATCGGCAAGGATTGTGCCTTGACTAAAGGTTACGTTCCAGTGATCAGAAGCATACTGTCACCAGTGTGCACCATTAAGCCAAACACGAACAACTGCGGCAAAGTCTATGTTCAAACAAAGGAGTTGTTATCCGGTTACAGTGTATCCTGCAAGATTAAAGTAGGTTTATCTTTGTACATGTAGTTAATTACATTGTTTAGCATTACATGATATTATGGGCTATATATATATATGATATATATATGCATTTATATGACCTGAAGTCTGTTATATAGATCTCTTTTAGTCTCTTTGTGAATATAAATAGGACGCTATAAAATGGTGGTATACAACTATCTACAACCCATCATTACGACCCACATAATAACATAGTGAGCTTTTCTTAGTTGATCAAAATATTTAAACCGCATGCAGAAGACCTAGATATAATAATTGGAATTTCAAGGACATAACTTTTATGTTGATCCTTAACCCTCGGGCTACCAAGGGGGGTGGTTGCCACCCCCCTAGGTTTTTTCATTTCAAACTTTTTCCGTATGGAATAAAAATTTGACCTTTTAGGTAGCTGTAGGGGTTCATTTACACACGTTTTGAGGTAAAATGTGAGATGATATCTCACACCGTTCAAAAGTTATAGCCAATATACCCGAGGCACCAGGGGGGGTGGATACCCCCCCCTAGATTTTTGACTATATCTTATCCGTCATTTAATATTAAGAGACATAAATTTTACCATTCTATAGAGGGAATGTGGGGCTACATTTCTATGGTCACTGAGTTGACCTGAGACAACCGGAAGTGCTCAAAATAAATAATAATACGCGTAATATGTGTGAAAAATGGCTGAATGGAAGGACTCCCCCCTTAGTTTTTGTCTGTAGCATATTCATTTGTCTTCCTGGAAGAGAAACAAAGATACCATTCTTTAGAGGGAATGAAGGGCTTCATTTGCATACCTACATCTTTGTCTTTTGAATACCGGAAGTGATCAAAATAAATAATAATACGCGTAATCTGTGTGAAAATGGCTGAATACAGCATTACAACGTAAACCGATATATATGTGTAGATATATATGTATGGATGTACATTTATACTATATAAACATGTGTAGGGGTGATTTTGTGTATCTTTTATACATAGATTAGTTTCAAAACACACATAATCTTATATTTGTTTATCCAAAAAGTACAAAATGTACGCAATAATATAAAATATTGCTAATTAATGGGTTCCATTGTTAAAAGTGATGTAATTTCGAGGTGCATTCACATAATGTACAACTAAATATACCATTCTGTGCAGAAATGAATGCTGAATCCAATGCTATATTACAAGTTATGATATGTGAAACCAAACACGAAATCCAGGGGGGTGGTAACCACCCCCCTTGGTAGTCCGTGTTACAAAAAAAGCTTGGTAGCCCTAGGGTTAAACCTACGACTACCGCTGGGGTCAAAAATGACCCCAGAGGTAGTTTGCATTAGTACTGCAAACTACCTCTCCCCGTAAGAGATATCTCAACGAAATTTTATGACTTTATAGGTATTCCTGTTTTGTACAAAATTCCAAGTTTTATTTTACATTTTCTAACACCAGGTGGCGCAGGTATTCCATTTATACACTGAGTACCAGTGGGGTCGTTTTTTACCCCAGTGTAAACTGATTAATTTTTGCATAAGTAAAAATGACAAAATACATTTTTATTGAGCTAACATTTATTTTAGAAGTATTTTTTAACAAAGATAAACTATTATCAATTGTTTACATGGTATATTTATTACAAAAATGATGACAGTCCGCTAACAGGTGTCTAACTAGTTATGAGAAAACCAATTATATAAGAAACTGAAGTGGAGAAATGAGAAAGATAGTGCCATCTATGGTGAAACATGGATTGATATTTCGGACAAGTCAAGAAATGAAGCAGTAATGCAGAGTTTAGACGATGTTTCAGCGACAGCATGACTAGAAATCGATTCCAGAAAATATCACGTTCCTTTAGATTTGACTATGCGGTGCGCAGAAGAGAACGTCAATATCCTAAACAACTTGCAACTATTAGAACAATATTTGACAAGTGGACAAAATCACTAGAAAGTGATAAGAATTCCAACATAATCTGTGCCGCATGTAAGCGCAATGAGGTCGTTTTTGCCGAGTATACCTGTATAAACCTCAAACAGTAACTGTAATGATCGGAAATTGTCCATATTAGTTTTGAGCATTGAACACACGGTCACTTTGAACACTAATCCGTAACTATTAAATTAAAAATTCATTCATTTCAACAGCCTATACATGTTCCAAATATTTTACTAATAATTGCTTTCATGGCAATAAATAAAAATGCAAAAAACAAATAACTTATTGTAAAAATTGTGTTGGGATCATTTTTGACCCCACTGGTACTCAGTGTAACAAATAAATTCTGGTAATCTGAGGGTTAAATCATGCTACAGAAGAAACACCCCTGTTAGTAAGTCATCGAATGGTTTCCACTATGACGTTTAGGCTATGTTTACGTTCGAGTTAAATTGGTTATAAATAAATTAAATGACGGCGTTTGTTTCGTTGGAAGTCCTTTTTCTAATTATTGTATTCTGCATTCTGTCACGAAGAAAAGTTTTACTTGCTGTTTAACAGAATTCTGCAGGAAAAATCAAGGATGACTCCAGTCCTGTGGTGTCTGGCGGAGTGGTTATTTGCTCACTGTTGTTTGACATCAGTCCTGGGACCTACACCGTGTCGATCAGCATAGACGGGGTAACGTTCAGTGGCGAAAAAGAATATACCATCCGCCCAAGTGGCAGCGACCTTGTAACCAATGCTCCCATCATTCCGACAGTTAAGCCCGGCGTTAACACTGCAGCACCACCCATTACTACAGTGTCGTCTGGAAGAGCTTCCTGTCCAGACTTGGCGGTTATAGGGGACGAGTTTGGACGTTGTACAAATACCGTTTTGGAGAAAGCAAAAAGCAAACAGCAAGCTGGAAATGCTCCTTGTCGGGACATGACGGTGATATGGAACGAGTTGAGAGAGTGTATAACTTCCATTTCGGGAAAGCAAAATCCAGGCCGAAAATAAACTAAGATGGCTCTCAACGTCTTCGTTTAAACAACCTACATGTAGAGTGTATTAATTTACTTTGGACATTCAGTAGCTAAAGGTAATGAACATTACTTGTGAGGCTTTACATATCTATTATGATAGGCCTATGTTATCCTAAAATCATCAACATTTAAATAAAATTCTTCCAGCTTGTTACTGCCTTGTTGACGTACGCGTGTCTTGTGAAACTGTTACAAAACGCAATATTAAGTAGAAGTATGTAGGTTTAAGCTCCTAATTCCAACGAAACTATGGGGTTAAACCTTCCGTTTGGTTCTCAGAGAACGCTGACATTTTTAAAATGATGACTAAACCTTCAACTCCATTTATAATGACGCTATGAAAATGAGGCGTTGATATGGTTGCGTAGCCTATGCCATGAGTGAAGCATGTTTAGCAGTAAAATGTAGCGTTATTGAAATAATGTCTGCACATATAATGAGATTTATTCAAAGAACTTCAAAGGTTTTAGAATAAAGGCGAGAGCTTGGACCACACATAAAGTAGCAAAAGACAAGTGGAAATTAAAGAATGGGTAATCGATGTCGTATGTGTGTCATTGAATGGAGTGTTTGCAACAGTTGGCTTTATATAATTATGTAATTATATTTGCTCACATACATTATAAATTTATAGAATTAAGGTCATAACTGGGACTACATGAGGAATTTTACAATGAAAATCGGAATCGTTTGATGACGAATGGTAATAAAAATGAAAGCTTTTAATAGTTAGTACGGATATTAGAGTAGCGCTAAGAAATGTTATCTGCATTATAGTGAGATTTCCAGTGGCACTTCAACTAAAGTGTCATTCTAGTAGGAAAAAAGTTTAAAGTCAAAATGCTTCAGGTCTTAATTTTAAAACTAGTGAAGTTAAAGTCTACTGCTACTTCATTATTGATTATTCCACTGTAATGTTCCACTATCCCTGGACCTCCATAGAAAATTCGTAGATCTCATAGACAGAGGGCGTTTTGTCTCTAACAACAGTACCAATCAGAATCGCCCAATTACAAGCCACCTTTGCTTCATTTTAACGACTTAAACCACATAATAAATTTAATGTGGTAATGCGATACCACATCTCAGCCGACTATCTATATATCTTTTGACATCACGGACAGGGCTCTCCTGTGGTTCCATTCTTTTCTTACTGATAGGTTCATATCCGTGGTTTTTGGTTCAAACCGAACCCCTTGGGTCACTGTTCCCTATGGTCTTCCGCAAGGCTCTGCTCTTGCTCCTTTGCTGTTTGTTCTGTATACCCTCGGATCTTGGGTCTAGCTTATGCGTTAGATGCGTTTAGTGAATGTTAGGCCTACTCGAGTAATTTAGTATTAGTAGAGTTTCATAACTGTGGGTATTTTACTCTAAAGGAGAAATATCGGACATTTCTAACGCAGACCTCGGATCGATAATTCTGTTCATATCTGGTGTTATCATCGTGCATTACAGCATTCTCAGTAATGTAGCTACTCAGCGGAGTGAAAAAAACACATTCTGAGGTGGTGTCAATACATTAAGAGTGACATGTGGAGTATATATTTTATATATATACTCCACATTTATATATAGCGTTGATTGTTAATAGTTTCTGGGATTCGAAAAGACTAGAGCTCTCAGCTGCATAGTGGATCCCACAGATAATGCTGATTGTCCTATTTGTAACAGGAATAAAGACTTAGGCATACTTTGATAACCACCAGCCGAAACTATTGCGCAGTAATTTATAGACAAAGCAGTAGAATAGTAGTATGCAGCAACTTAAGGGAAGGGGTTGGCAGAGACACTTTAAGTATACGAATAATTCATATCATTTTGGAGATCTTATTCGACACATGCTCGACATGAGCTTTCCAGCTGGATTCTCATCAACGATGACACCTAAAAATTTACCTGTGGATACCTGGCATAGTTGGGTGTTATCGATGATTAGGGTAGGGTTAAAAGATTCAGGTACGCTTGTCCTGCGACTTTTAAATACAATATAGCTGGATTTCTCAATGTTCAAGGATAACATAATTATTCACGTGAAACCAACAAGAGAAGTGACACAATTCTAAGTTCATACTGTGGAAAAGATCATAGTATTTTTTTTCAAATACAAAAGCAGAGTTTTTCTTCCGCAAACAATAGGCCTATCAATTGCAAATGGAAGAGCAATTATTAATATAATCTATATAGACTAAGAATAGTAATGGTCCCAAGTTTGATCTATGGGGGACTCCACAGAATATAGGCGCCATACTGGAGCGAACCGCAGCATAAGAGACTTGTTGAAACCTGTAAGTAAAATAGGACTTAAGCCAGTTCAAGGCAACACCACGGATACCATAATGGTGCATTTTTGCAAATAGTATATTACGGTTTAATGTGTCGAAAGCTTTCGACAGGGAGAGGAATACACTCAATGTGCAACTACGATCATCCATAGACTCAAAGATATATCATCTATAACTTCAAATACTAAGTTAGTAGAGTGATTCTTCCTAAATCCAAATTGCTGATAATAAAATATGTCATTGACTGTTAGAAAATCACAAATACGCATATACATGACCTTCTATAATTTTTGGAAAAACAGAGTAATTTGTAGATAGGACGATAATTTACTACCTGACGTTAATCCCCGGTTTGAAAAAGAGGGAAGATGTTGGCAATCTTCATGTTTTGAGGAACAATACCAGTTGCAGATGATTGACTAATCAAATGGGTCAAAGATGGAAATATAAAGATAGCCCATAATAATAATAGTAATAATGATAATAATAATAATAATAATAATAATAATAATAATAATAATAATACGATAATAATAATAATAATAATAATAATAATAATAATAATAATGTACCTCGGGAAAAAAATAATAATAATAATAATAATAATAATAATAATTGGCTTTATGAAGAAATAAATTAATGTACCTATAATAATAATAATAATAATAATAATAATAATAATATAATGATAAGAAATAATAATAATAATAATAATAATAATAATAATAATAATAATAATAATAATAATAATATAATGATAATATAATAGTAATAATAATAATAATAATAATATTACAATATAATAATAATAACAATATAATAATAATAAAAATATAATAATAATATAATAATAGTAATAATAATAATATTATAATATAATAATAATAATATTATTATTATTATTATCACAACAAATTTATTTCTTCATAAAGCCAACAAACTTATGTACACACTGATTAAAAGTAACTGTTTTCAATATTTTTATAAACCTTCGTTCAGTCCTGGGCTACTGTTGTTATCGAGTCCTGGGCTACTATAATAATAATAATAATAATAATAATAATAATAATAATAATAATAATAATAATAATAATAATAATAATAATAATAATAATAATAATAATAATAATAATAACGCAATCGCGTTCCGAGGCACTTTCGCCAACCAGGACAACGACGAGTAGGGTCATCTCCAGACAAATTACATCAGCTTGTAATATCTAAGTCCCTGAGAGATCCTGTATACCTCGGGGCATAAAATAATAATAATAATAATAATAATAATAATAATAATAATAATAATAATAATAATAATAATTTTTTATGCCCCGAGGTATACATGATTTCTCAGGGACTTAAACATTAATTAAGAACAGTATAATATTATTATTATTATTATTATTATTATTATTATTATTATTATTATTATTATTATTATTATTATTATCATTATTATTATATTTAGATTTATAAAGAGTATGTCATAATATAACTAAACACATCGGAAATACGCTAGTAGAGCCTCGCTTTAGTCAGATGACTTGAACAAGTAGGACTAATTTCTTCCTCAAGCTTTCAATAGAAAGTTCCCGAACACAGAGTTCGATGGTCAGCTCATTCCGAACCGTTGGTCCAGATGCACAGAATGTTCTTCTACGCGTTACACTGGCTTTTCCGGACCATGCTAAGGCTCTTTCCCGAACGCAATCGAAACCGACCACGAGTTGATGAAGCTAGCACATAGTCTTTGTCTAAGTACGGTGGCTCCATTCCGAGTAAACATTTGTAAAAAAGAGTCGAAAGACTCGAAACCTTGAAGACGAACCTCTAGCGAACGGGGAGCCAGTGGCGTTCTCGAAATTCAAGGGTGATATGATCGAACATCCGCATCCCTTTAACTAACCTGGATGGGGCGTTCTGCACACTATGTAGCTATTTGAGCAGACCGCGCTCAAGCCATATAGCAAGCTGTTGCGGTAGTCCGGTCTTGTATAAAGTGACAGCAATGTTCATAGCTGTCTGAGCTGGCGCAAGTCAAAGCAGATTGTTTTAAGAGTTTGGTCCAGTGTTCTTTCATTGTCAGCTTTTTGTCGCTGATATCCCTTAAGTCGGTCACAATAATTTTGAGAATAACGGAACCATTGACGAATTCAGCTGCAGTTCCCCGGTCGTGACAAAGTCCGGTTGGCGTCTCGTTCCAATCCAAATGAGTTGCATCTTATTCACGTTCATCTTCAAGCGAATCCGATCCATCTATTCCTCGATGCACTCGACACACTCTGTAATAAGCTACACAGCCGATGGAACATCAAAGGCAGAGACATTGAAGTAGATGCCAACTTTCAACGTTGAAGAATTTTTCTATCAGTAAAATAAAGTATGACTACAACCCATGAGTATCTGGACGAAGTGATCGCATGTTCTCTGCCACTCAAAGTGAATCCTCACATCATTCGACCCGTAATGATATATATCATACATATTATATATATATATATATATATATATATATATATAATATATCTGGTCATCAATACGGATCGACACTGTACAATGCTGAACTATCCCAAATGCTGATAATATCGGATCCAACGCAAATGAACTGCTGGAAGGCAGTTCGTAATGCAGTCATCAGCTGAAAAACGACTCCATTGGCTTAGAGTAAACAATTAATCGATTCAATACCATTCGCAGTAGGCCTACAGCAGGCAATTGATTCTTGAGTAACGTAAATTGCAATATTCAATCGAAGTATAGGCTTCAATCTCCATCCTCTGAATCGGTAATTCAAATCCTAGTAAGACCAAATTAACTTTTCACTTCCTCAGACTTTAGAGGTAGCTAACAGAATCGCCTTCCCCTCACATTAAGGGAGTTAAACATATTAGTAAATCGAAGATGTTTTTCTGTGATAAAGCACTTCGGATAACAACAGCGTAATAAAGAAGGCAGAACCTGTCAAAATTAAAGAACCGAAAATGAATTAATCAGAATATTCAATAAGCGTCCTAAGTTCAACTGAGTCAGTAGACTTCTAAGAAAGTGATTTTATGATAATTCTCACAACTGCAACGATTACTTACAGCATAATGTCAGCTTACAGATATTAATTAACCTTTCTGTATCGCGTGCAACAGTGTAGAAATATTGGCGCTGCCTGACAATGATCCAATGCGTCAGAACTTAAATTAATATTTATTAGTTTCTCCTTATAAAACGAACTAATGTCAAAATAGCTACATAAGGATTAGGTTATATTAATTGATGGCTTCGTCGCATGTGACTAAAAACAAGCGATTGGACTCCTGCATTTATAATTCGAAACGCACCGAAAATAAATGTCTGCAGCGGCTTTAGATGACAAGTGCTCTGACTATATAAAGGCCTCGCCAAAGCACCACGTAGTAGTGTGCGACTTTGAAGCCAACATGGGACGTCAGTCTTCAGCGTCGCTCTGTCTCATCTTAGCGCGTAAGTATGATTGTACGTTTTCTGAATACTATGAATGAGTTTCACAATTTTCGTGAGCTCAATTCGTTAATATTATGTTTGATATTGCGGTAATATGCTCAGTCTTATGTTGTTCATCAACTCAATAAGTAAAACAAGGTCTTTAGAAGACTCTATAATCATCGCTAGTTATCTGAAAGATCTAACAGTTCAATCTTATCGAGTCTTTAATGGCTAGCTAGTGCAGGCTCTCTGGCGAAGACATGCAACTGTAACTTGCAGGATTTTATATAGCGACCGTAAGGCCTCGACCCTCCTCAGTTTGCAGTGAGTTGATCGGGTGACATTCTTCACCACCACTGCCAGTTTCAGTGGGTGCCGCGTGCTAGACCGACATTTAAATCTCTTAAATAAGCCTACGCTCTAACCAATGTTGATAACTGAGCCAGTGTGCGTCATGAATCAACTCATCATGCAGGTCTGTGGTGATGAGGTGGGACGATGTGATTTTAATAGCACTTTCTTTCGTTTCTAGTATTGAAAACTCTTTCAATAAGCATTGATGGCTAAATTGGTTAAATTTGAATTATATTTTTTTATTCGTACGCTAGGATGTCGATAGAAGATTGATCACAACCATAGTTGTTAAAAACGATTTTTTCGTTATTAATTATTGTCCAAAAATCTTGTTTTTCAGTTTTTTCGTCAAGTTTTTTTTGGTTTTTTACTTTTGTAGGTAACTTTATTTATTTATTTAATGTCTGTTATTATTTGTTTAATTTTATTTTTCTCTGATATCCTTTACGTTGTCTCCGTACTTGCAAGGATTCAGCTAATTTACGTCACTCTTTAATGTCATCAGTTAAGAAATAAATAGCACTGTACAGAAAATAAAATTTATAAAAGTTTTTTTGAATTTTCTAAGTTATCCGAAATGCTGTATTTGTACACAGTAATATCCGACACAGTAATCTCCAACACACTAGTCCCTATTGACTGATAAAGTAGGCCTATACCGACTGATATTACCCCACATCAGGTTCTTATAAATTATAGTAATAATTGTAGGTACAATTTTTAATTAAGTACACTGAATGCTAACAAAGTTTAGTTTTTTACTGTTTATTTGAGCATGGACTTAGCCTATGTAGATTTTACATTTTAAGTTTGAAAATATTTCAATATTGTTAATTTCTCAATTTCTTAGTAAACCAAACTTATAAAAAGAAAATAATTGTTGTAGATTAATGCTACTTGATGTTTACTAATACATTTGCGTCATTTGTTGATTAAAATTAAATTGTGTAAACAAGGTTTTTTATATTTAAAATGCACTACAAGATGTAACAAAGTCAAAATATTTTCTGTTCAGTTTGTTCCCAGTTTTGTTCGTTTTTTATTTTGTTTTTGCCGTTTTTAACGACTATGATCGACGTTAGTAGAACACAATAGAGGACACTAGGCCTATAGCCTACATAATCGACCGATAATAGCGTGTTTCGAAAATACGCGAATTCGTTTTCAACGAGGTAGCTGTTATAGCTCCTATTTTCCAACGAAAAGCATTAATTTCTACCACATCAAATGCGGTCGTTCTTTTCTTCAGGCTGAAATATAACAGGTTGAAATATAACACTTTTAGAAAGTGCATTTGACGACATTACTACAAAGTAGGCTATAATGTGGTTTCGATTTATAAATTATAAGACATGTTCAGGATAAGCCTTTGACAACACTGGATTTAGGTAGGCCTAGCTACCAATCAAATGTTATCAAATTATTTCCTGTTATCAATCTAATAGAACAGGACGCTGGTATTTAGACGGAGGACCAAAGACAGTAAAAAGCTCTATGATAATTATTATTGTACATGTAAAACTCCTTCTAATTAGAACTAGCCTAAACGTATTATTGTTTGCCATCGATCACTGTATGGGTCAAACTGTCAAACATCACTAACTTGCGAAATACCGTGAGCAGAATAAACTTAAACACTGTGGGCAGCCTCGGCTATGTATTGCACGCGTTCGTATAAACTAATCATATCAACAATTGGCTAAAAAAATACAGACACATGATAAGGTAACTGAACAGAATGACTATGTGTGATTTCGCGTCTACAAATCTCCAATTAAACACTTAAACACATTCATTTACAATAGATAATGAAAACAATAGCCTACTTATCACATAAATTGGCCGCCAAACAACGTTTTGCTACTATAGGCCTACGGGACAGTCGACCACGCGTCCACTAAACCTCAGGCCTACCGTACACTCTAAAAGACAGAGATAGGCCTAACTGGGATATTTTTATAGCGCAATATGGATGATTAAACGCCGCTACGCATCTGAATCTTAAGTTTGCATTACAACGAGTCAATGGTGTAATTGACACTTTTTGAAACGTTTCGCTAATTAGGCTACTTTTATAACCACTTTGATCGGTTTATCTTTCAGCTGAGGATTGTTTTAGATTTCTCTTTAAGACATTGAAATGACTTGGGACTGTTTTAGCATTTCAGTAGGGCCTATCTCTTTTGCTAGCTATCTGTAATTTCGGTTTATGGTAATCAAATGACTTCGGACTAGTTGCAGTAGAGTCTATTCGAGAATTTCTTTTACAGTCTATTTTAAAATCCGGTTGAAGGTAATTAAATAACTCGGAACTGTTGTAGTAGGCCTATTCGAGCATCTTCTGTGCATCAGAAGTGAAAACATCGACATGTGTACTACTGCGACTTACATCGGAAACCCTAAGCGAAGCACAGATTACATTCTGAACGCAGTAGAGAAGCCGATATGCGACGATTCCGTTGAAAACGGTAACTCAGACGTTTTATTGCTGGCTCTATGGATAAATTCTTTAATTAATAATGGGTTAAAGGAATTTTCTGTTCATTTAACCGCCGTTATTTGATTGCATATGGTCAGCTTTCAACACTTTAAGAAATATGCTCTTTTAAAATCATCCAATTTGAATCCTATTTAAGGAGAGCCGAGTTTGATTTCTTAGTAAAACATATCGTCACAGTCCTCATTCTTTATCGACTTAACAGTGGGACGAGAATGTAAAGAAAATTTACGAATAGCTAAAATCGCTCTATGTGGGCACTATTTACATCATGTTATTTTATTCTGTTTAATTTTTAATAAAGTTATAGGATTATAACCAGTTCACTTTAATATCCCACTGTATTGAGATTTCAAATGGCTAGAACAAAATGCGCGAATTTTTGTACAGACGTAGGTTGGTCACCCAGCTTATAACCGTTATGAGTGAGAGCGAGAAAGAATGAGACAGAGAAACACGCAGACAGACAGAGACGCACAGAAGCAAACAAGATGTGTAACTTAAGAATTGAAATCGAGTCAGAGCCGATCAGTCTCTTTTTTTCAGGTCTAATAAGTCAAAAAGCAACTCTTGAACCTATCGCTTAGGGCTGTGAATTGCATAAATAGCCGCGTTAGAATTTATATGGAGTCACGTTGCAGCTAGCGCACAGGGCTCACGGAACGATCCTACTCACTCAGCTGTTAAGATGCATGCGTTCGTCTTTCCCTATCTCTGCATCAGCCTCATTCTGACTCTCTGTTGCTCATTCTGTGTTGCCCTCACTCATGCTGCTTTTAAGTTGGATTGCCTTGGACGTCATTCAGTACGGCTGTCTGCCTGTCTTGTATGTATGTATGTATGTATGTATGTATGTATGTATGTATGTATGTATGTATGTATGTATGTATGTATGTATGTATGTATGTATGTATCAAGGCCGTAGCCAGGATTTTGTTTCGGAGGGTGTTTACTGTTTACTCGTTCTCGAACAAGCCGACAAGCAACCAAGTCAACCGTCTATAATAAGGGGTTTGGAGGAGCGCTGCGAGCTCTCAAAGCACTGTAGAGCTGCATCATCTAACTTCACATGAGTGCTCTTAGTTCTTACACCGTATATGTTAGTAAATGCAATATTTATATTATACATTATTTAATTTCGGGGGTGTTTAAACACCCAAAACACCCCCCTAAATACGGCCTTGGTATGTATTATGTATGTATGTATGTATGTATGTATGTATGTATGTATGTATGTATGTATGTATGTATGTATGTATGTATGTATGTATGTATGTATGTATGTATGTATGTATGTATGCATGTACGTATGCATGTACGTATGTATATGTATGTATGTATGTATGTATGTATGTATGTATATGTATGTATGTATGTATGTATGTATGTATGTATGTATGTATGTATGTATGTATGTATGTATGTATGTATGTATGTATGTATGTATGTATGTATGCATGTATGCATATGTGCATAGGTATGTTTATATGTATGTAGAATTTATGTATGTATTCATGTTTGTTTGTATGTAGAATCCATGTAATTATGTACATCCATGTATAGGCATGTATGTAAGCAGGTAGACAGGTAGGTATGTATGTCTACATCTACATACATACATGCAAGTTTGCTTGTATTCTCGAACTAATTAGTTAGGTTAATTTATTATTCAAGCTGCATAAATTGATATTAGGGTTGTCTCAACATTTTACAGGTGTCTGGTACAGTTTCGGCAATTCGACTGGAGATAAAATGCCGGAAAGTTGCGTTGAAGTATTTCAATGCGGAAGTAAAGCTCCAATTTGGTTGAACGGAACTCATCCGACAGGTTAGCTGGCATAATACTGAAATACAGCGCAAACAAAAAGCTGTATCTGCATGTATAAAGTAATGAAATTTCTCCTCCATTTGCGATCTTAGTAAAGTCAGCTTTAAATCGAGTACAACCCTCAAAAGAGCTTTAGGTTTTTGAGAGGTACCCAAAAATGCGCTGTATCAAAGATACATACATACACTGACCAATAATGACCAAGCGCTGTCGGTGGGAAGGTTAGACGGCGAGGGACAAGGTAGGCCAAACCGCCATCAAAGGCCGAGGCAAAGAATGCAGTGAAGCTGGCAAAACTTCATACTCATGGTTGCGTCCCAGGCTAGCATAACGCACTGCCGTTCAATTATTAATTGCATGTGACATGTCTGCATTCATATCTAAGGATCACCGTTCAGGAAACATGGGAATAATTACTATTTTATACTGTATACAGTGGCGTAACGAAGGGGGGCAGTTGTGGGGGGGGGGCAAACGGCGCAGTACAAGGGGCGCAAAATTAGCTAGCTCTCAGTGGTACACAGTACGGTACTATGATATTAACGATTACGAGTCAACTAGAAAATTTAAATGGGCGCAGTCATCAAATCTTGCATTTGGCTGTCCCGTCAAGGTCAAGGCGGGACACGGGACATTTGCCTGGAAATCGGGACGGTCCCGACAAAGTCGGGACGGGTGGCAACCCTAGTCGTGAAATATATTATCTCATCTACAGTATGCTAAAACAGAATGCTAAAACAGTACACAATTCTACTCCCCAGAAGAGGATCATTTTCAATTAATAAATTTGTATTTTCTAAATTCTATGACTGCATAAATTTGTTGAAAACTTTAGTTGATTTCAAGAACGAACATATAAATAAGACCCTAATATGAAGCAAATTTAGAGTTGAAAATATGTTTTGTTCGTGATAACCCCTCCAGATTATTTTGTATCATTTCACTGCACAGAGCATGAGCCGAACAGGAGACAACAAATCATACAAAGATTTAAGGAGTTGTCTTTTACCGTTCGAGATAGATTAGATTATATTTTATGAGAACGAATTAAATACTCCATTCTGGTGTACAGGAGTGAAGACAGTCAAAGTTTATTTAGTCTTGTGTGATTGTTATTATATCCCATTTATATGTTCAAGTCTATCTTTTTGATAAGTAATACTTATTATTTTAACTCGTAGACTATGACATCCTTTTGATGAGCGTATTTCTTGTCAGACTGTGAGCGGGTCAGACTACCTGGTCATGGGCCCGTGGGCAGAATACATATACATATACATATGGTCGACAGGGTCGTGATTAAAAACACTAAAATGGATGAATTGTGTAGCCCCACTCAATGGCTGATCTCGAAAAATGTTTATATTCAATTATATACAAGCCAAAATATGTGAATATAGTTTTTTGGAGTTCAGTACCTTTCTTCTGATTCTAGTTTAGGATCATTAGGCTATATAAAATTATGTCAAACTGCACAACGCATAAATTATGTGCTATCATAATTTAATCCATTCGCTGTTCTCTGTTTTCAATCATCTCAAGGTGTACTTTTCATGTGAAATCTATTAAATTAACTCCACTTTGAATATAAATTGATCTTTCTAATTTTCAGCGTAGGAGTCCCATTTCAAGATCCCTCTCGAGCGATTTAAGAGGCAAAAGAAGGCGCTACATAAATATCCATCTGCTGCTCTGCAGCATAGATACATTCAAAAAATTGATAAATATGGACTTAAATAGATAGATGCAAATTGTAAGTCAAAACTTTGGGGGGGGGACTGTCCCCCTCTACCCCCATGATTTACGCCACTGCATCTGCAGCATAGATACATTCAAAAAATTGATAAATATGGACTTAAATAGATAGATGCAAATTGTACATACATACATACATACATACATACATACATACATACATACATACATACATACATACATACATACATACATACATACATGCATACATAGGCTACATACATACATACATACATACATACATACATACATACATACATACATACATACATACATACATACATACATACATACATACATACATACATACATACATACATACATACATAGGCTACATACATATATTCATCAATACATGATATATACATGTAATAAATGTCTCATGCTTTTGTAGCTAAAAATCCTGGACCCATAAAACTGAAGACATGTGGCAGGAAGAAAAAGGGCGGACCGTGTTGTGAATATACGGATGAAATACAGGTGAAATGGTGTCAAAGTGCAAAAACGAAAACGGATTACTTTGTCTATCAGTTGAAACGTCCGACAAGTTGTGAACTCTCATACTGTGCAGGAGGCAAACTCAAACTCAAATGCAAAGACAACTGTGTTTGGAATGAAGTGACCTCAGACTGTTCTTGTAAGACAATGCATATTATTCTTAAGCTACAGAAGATGTCTGGTTACTATAATTAAGCTGAAACCGGATCCAGTTTAAATTTCTGTAGTCGTTCGCGTTTGACCTAGGTATATAGGTACTATGACATAGGTTAAAACAACGTCAATAAACAAACTTTTGTGTGCACTGTTTAGAAGCAAACTTTAAACACAAGTACATGTATTTGCCTATAATCGTGTAGAAGTGAAGTGATATTTAATTTAGTTTTTCTACATTCTGAAGCAGCGTCACATGAGACAAATAATTAAATAATCGCCTGCTTGAGAGAATTACTTCCTCATTAATTGAAGATATAATTATTACTATTATTATTTATCATGTACCTACTGCTTTTACTCCGCTACTTTTTAGTTAACCTTAAAACTTCATATAATTTTGTGCTGAATAGAAGGTATAAACGAGAGGTTACCTAAAGTTCTAAAATAATGGAGCATTATTGTTTAGGTCCGACGTACCCTGCCACTAAACCACCCGTTCTGGAGAAGCCTGCTATAACATCGATGAAGAATGTCACCGACACTCGAGGTCAACCTTTCATCGCCACGAGATTCAGCTTGAAATGCGTATTCGGCTATCCAAAGCAAGAGAAAGACGATGGAGCTCGATTCATCGCAGTGCTTGAATCTAACGGAGTGCCAATTGCCAATGCCACGAAACATTCGCACGAGCCATTCATTAATTTTGATGAACTATTTCTCTACGGTCGACTGGGAACTAATGTAAGTCTTGATCACCATCACATATTATACTTGATCAGTAACTGTCAAATATGGCTTGCTTTAGCATAAAAGGTAAATGCTCTGGTCTCCTCGACCAAACTTCTGCCTGGACTGTAATTGTAATATAATTGTTATTGTAATCTGACATTTATGATTCACCATTTCAAGAATGAACTCATCAGTGGTGATCCCGACCCAAACCACAGAAATCAGTGTCAAATAAGGCTTTTCCAGCTGGTGGGTCCAACATCGGCAATGCCCCTGGACTGAGCTGGGCATTACATTTCGTCGGAACATATGTTTGTGTGCCACTACAGATGACGAGTGTGCATATGGCAGATGCTATACCTGGGTGACGTGGTCGGTGCAAGGTAAAGTTTCTTAAAGGTGATTCCAAGATCGCGAACTGAAGAAAAGTAAAGCGCGGAAAAAATTAGAGTTGTTGGAGAAAGGTAGGAAGGATAAGTTACTTGTTTATTTGCTCGTAAAGACCAATATTAAATGAGAAATTCTGTGTTTGAAGGAGTTAGGGATATCATCTTAGCTGATATCTTGATGATTGTGTTACGTAGATGAGGGATGAGGGGAGAAAGATACGAAGAGTTGTATACCATCGGCATAAAGGGGATGATCGACAGTGCATGAGGAAATAATGAGTTTGCTGAATGGGAACGTATAAAGAGTGAACAGAGGAGGTCCGAGAAACACGTGAGCGGACGACATGAATGTCCAGCAGCATTAACAATGATTCGAACTCGACCTCGAAACCTTCTCTCTTCTCCTCAATTCCCAGCAGACCATACTGCTCTCTTATCTGCAAGCAATACTACTATATAAGATCTCTTCAACAAACACTCTCAAATCATCACTAAACTTGAAACTCAGGCAACTATTATCCATGGTTTCAGTATGTCATTCAAGCTCTTAGATCATCTCGCCGTCGTAAAGTACCAAGAAACAGACGTACTGGTGACCTCGCTCTTCTCATTAGACTTAAAACTGTTGCAAACAGATATCGTTAAGATGTTCTGTCAGCACAAACTCGTTATATGTTGTGTTTTTTTTAATATCTCTGCCACTAGATCGTGATTACCTTCTAAAACAACCTATCGCTAGACATGAAACTGCTATCCAAATACCGTTCAATTTCAACTCTTTCTTTCCTATCGAAACTTTCCGAAATTGGTTGTTTGTATAGCCTCAATGGCCAAATAAGCTAAAACCTCCCAAATCCAAATCAATCAAGTCATATAAAATCAGATTAGATATCGATGGGTAGCCTACAGTTGTTTCATGTCTTGCGCAGATTACGTGTAGTGTATCTTCCTACTGGGCGTCAAGTGAGCCTCAGTACAGTCAACCTCAGGTCAGCAACGTTCTGTGGCTTGGATTACAGCCTGTAGTAAGTATGCAATATGTTTGATCAAATTTCACTTCGTCTCATAGTGGATCAAAGTTTACTTGATTAATATTAAAAGCGATATGAAAGGTTAAAATATTTAATTTTGTTTACAAAACATTTAACTGGAAAGTTTATGATCTACCTGGAGATGCCTTTAAATACGGTTACTGTTTTGGAAAAATTTCAGTAAACACGCACAAAACGGAATATAGGCTAATGCATACGAAAATAGATTGTTTTTGCTAATTGCTAAAATAGTGATGGCAAAGAATGCATTGCATAAACTGCTATAGGGCCATTACGACCTACTGGAAATGACATTTTATGGTAATTATAATCTACCATATTAGATCTTCACTGTGGGATATGGAGAAGTATCAAATATGGTCAACATAGTAGGCTACTACACATGTTCGCTGTACTGATATATCGCTTTAGTTTTAGAGTTTTAAGACGTCACCATGAAAATACTCAGATATTTAAAGTTGCAATCACGTTGCTATAATTTAATTTCAGACGGAAAAAGGTGAAGTAATCAAGAACCCGGTCATCAAAGACGGCGAAGTTTTCGCTTTCAAGATCCAAGCGAACTTTCCAATTACATCACCGAAGTGCTTTGAAACTACACCAGATGTTCCATGTCATCCGATTTACACATTTCAAATCGCTGCCAGCAAAGCTGGACGAATTTGCGCCTGTCGGTTTTTGCTGTCGCCTTTAAACAACGCAACGGACCTTATAACTGTATCGCCAGCTCCAATAATCGGCGCGCGAACAAAACCTTTCCTTTGGGAAATCGCTTTCAAAAACCAAACTAACGAAGAGGAGAGTTTTGGCACCATATTTCAAGATTACACGATTCCAAGTATCACGGCAAGTATAAGCCTATTTTGCTTTTCAGAAATATGCTAGACTGATAGGCTAAAACCCTGTCAGAAAGCATTCATGCAGAGCACATACAGGACCCATATTCTCACATGGAACCCATATAATAGGACCAGTTTGGATTTCAGCCAATACCCTTGGATATATATATATATATAATTTCGTTTATTGCTTACAAGGATACATAAATCTCTTAAAAATCAATCCGTTGGATGTAATAATATAGAATCCAAAATCCAAATTGTACACTTTCCAACGACGCTATGATCATGCAAACGGCCTGCGCTTTCGAACCATTTGGCTGCATGAATATGTAAAAGCTCCCATATT
This sequence comes from Aporrectodea caliginosa, assembly GCA_020284085.1. Lineage (NCBI taxonomy): Eukaryota > Metazoa > Annelida > Clitellata > Crassiclitellata > Lumbricidae > Aporrectodea > Aporrectodea caliginosa. The sequence continues at coordinate 590,675 of JACEVL010001026.1, forward strand.
CCATGTAGAACGTTTACGAGAGGCGCTCATTCCTTTATATCGGCCTCTGAAGTGGCAATGGACAAAATTTAATGGCAAAGTCCTAGTCGCGGGCAGGACTTGTCGTTTGCTTTCCAACTCACGCCAGTTACCAAATATTATACTGCTTGATGACAGAGGAACGTCTGCGCTAACAACTGGTGCAGGGTGATTGCATGGAATCAAACCCGCAACCGCATGATCCGTTACCGGGCGTAGTATCGATAGACCCCCTTGTCGCACATAAATGTTACTCCTAATAAATGTTAGAATAATTATAATAGCAAGAGCAATGCGTAATAATCAGCGAAAGGTTGCTAAAAATTGAAGCCATTAGACAAGGTCAGCAGAAGTTGATGTGAAATGCATTTGTTCTTCACGATGATGTTTGACCATAGGTCTTCACTACACTGTCATGATCACTTGCTGAAATACACAGTGGTGAATATGACTAGGATCTTTAAAAAGCGTCTAGTAAGTACAGTATAAAATAATGCACAAACCTGTATCAGATATTGCAGTTTACAATATTTAAAGTTGTGCGTGTATCTTTTCCAATGTTGCATATCGCATGACTCTAGCCATTATCGTGAATATAGGTGAAGATCGAGGACTCAGGAACAAGACCTCTGTGCTCGTCCACAGGAGATCCACATGTTACTACATTTCCAGCGGGACCATCTAAAGCCAGGCCAGTAACACTGGATTGGACTCAACATAACCTTTTGTAGCACAATACATACACTAACGCACCAGCAGCATGCATAAAATATAATATTACCTTCCTAAAATTTCTATTCATCTAAAGGGCTCAACTTGGTCAATATGCATGTGGGCTATGGAGTTGAAATCGTCTTAATGGCGCTGATGAAATGACTTATGCATGTGTCTACATACATGATGTCATCAATCATAGTGTGTGGAGATGATGACACGCTAAGTGAATTTAAGCAGTGATGAACCTGGATAGCAAGTGGCCAAATTGGCAGACAGTATAGAAGTTTGCAAATCTAAAATGCTCTGTCGATGTGCTGACGACACGTGTTTACTGGTAATTCAACAAACCGTGTGAATTAGCGTTCTAACTTAACAACTAAACCTTTATGGGTTTACTCTGTTATACTGTTTCTGTGCTGCTAATTTTCTTGCGATTAGACTCGTGTTAACTTACAACTTATATCTTGTCAATTTTTTAGGCTGCTTTACAGCATTTACTTGTCGGGTGACTTTTTTCTCGTAAAGACAACGACGAGATCATTTGAGGCGAGTTGTTGTCTGTTCAAATCAAAATCAAATCTGCTAGATTCTGATCTATTATAACACTAGGATCATAGTCGTTGTCTAGCAGCAGGAGTGTTTCTAACGCGCTACTTTAGAGCTATGCGATTATCTAAAGAGCTGCCACAAGTCAAAGAGGTTGCCAAAACATAGCCTATTGGGTCCATCAAGAACAAATTCCGCTGTCACAAAGCCAAGAGAGATGGAGGCAGAAGAGCTGTTGTCGTAGAAGGAGATACATAAACATGATTACAGCGATACATCCAGGTTGGACCAAACCGTGTTCATTTGGGGGGGGGGCCCTGTGGCGCATTGGATAACATCTGGCACGGAGACCGAGAGGTGCCGAGTTCGAGCCCCCGTTGGGCGGATATGCTTTGTAGGCTGCTATTAGCGCCGTTGTATTGCAGGCTGTCTGTTCTGTTAGTAGTTAAGATTTAAATTGCACAACATGTAAATGTACAGCGCAGTGCGTTTGTCAGGCGCTTATTAAAGAAAAGATTATTATTATTATTATTATTATTATTATTATTTTTTTTTTTTTTTACCCGAGGTATCTATAATCCCTCAGGTGTCAGATATTAATAAGCAATGTTTACTCTGGAGTGGCCATCCTTGTCAAGATCTGGAAGAATAAAAGTGCTGTGAAACGCAACAGCGTTGAAACGTTGGATTACAACGGACAGGCGCTGGAACAAGAAACTGGTTTCTCTTGGGTCGCCCGAAATTTGGCCCAAGAGACGACCCAGGTCGGCAAGAAAGGCCAGACCCTTGGCGTTAAGTGGTCCCATGGTTTCAAAAGCCAATGGGACAAAGTGGTAGGATTGCATCAGTTGGCTGTATTTAGCATTTTTTCTGGCTTCAGCCAGTTCAGCAGCTCCTCCCGGCTGGTTGGAGGTTGTGGACAAGTAAGAAGGGGTCACTGTGTCCGCAACTGTGACGTCCCAGGTCAAGCAGCGACACGAGCGCCACGGAATCAGTGTTAGGCCGTCTGGTCTTTTACCATCAGACCTTGACAAACCCGGAGGTTCTTTAACCGCCGGGATGCCCGCTTGAATGAGACCTCTGCAGATTAGGTCATTCAGGACCGCGTGTCGGGCTTGTCGGCCCAGGCCTAGGCGGCACGATAGGCCGTGCGAGCCTTCGGCGGTCACCAGAGTGCCACATGGGCAGCTGTGTGGATGACAAATGACGGTGCCTAGACGGAGGCCCACCGCTATTCGAACCGCCTCGTCGTCCAGTCTGAGACCGCATGTACTTATGGGTAAAGCAAACAGCCAGTCACCTGCATGAGGTGCTGAGACTGCTTTCAGACGTGCTTGATGGTAATCACTAGTGTGAAAGTGGTCAAGCTCGGTTATTGTCTCTGCAATAATAGGTTTGTCCCAAAATGACTGCTTATGAGGAAGCTCTCCATCTGGACAAGAGGTGGGGTATTTTAAGCACCAATGTTCAAATGAGGCGTCATTATTATTATTATTATTATTATTATTATTATTATTATTATTATTATTATTATTAACGCCATATGTCGTTCTAAAATTGTAGCAGTAATTTGTCTATTATCGTTGGCTACTTGATAGAACCGTTACTTGCATGAAAACATAAGAAGAGAACCGTAGAACTTTCATTAACTTGGATGCATGTCTGTGTCCAACATGTAGATTCAAGTTCGTCAGTTCCCATGCACGAAAACAGTGTCTTGCAACTGTGGTGTGATGATCAGAGAGGGTAACAATATCCTCGGAATAGACAGCTGTCAGCGTGGTGAAGGAGCCCAGGCAGACTCGAGTCCAAGGCTAATCCGATATCTTCTTGACCCAGAATATCCCGGCGGTGAAATTGAACCGGCAGGATCTGGCTGGACGGTAGGCATCTCATATAATCGAAAGTATTTCCATTTCGACCTTCTTTTTGTTTCTTGCTGTACATAATTTTTGTAGATCTATTTAATAATTGTCATAAAATTGTTGGCTTTAATATTAGTGATGATGATTGATGATGATATTAATAATCGTTTGTTAATTCAAACTGACAAGTACGCAGTAAGATTGCATGATATAGTAACAGGTGATAACAAGTCTAACAGCAGTGTAAATAGTCAACCATATTCTCGCCCCATCAATAATATGTGACAAAACATTAGGTCATTAGCCAGCTTGATCGTAGTTTTTATTACATGTACAAAGCCAGTTGAACATAAATGTATTTCTGAGCAACAGTACTGTTTTCTTAGTTTAATTGTGCTTTAAAAGTTTCTATTCTTTTCTATTGTTTTCTGCCCTTTTGTCTCAAATTAAGGCGGTCGTAGCATCAAGGTTTTTATATAGTAGTAATTTGGTCAAAAATGTGCAATTTCATTAGGTACATTTACAGTATGTCTCGATATTTAAGTGCCATTCAATTAGAAATCTAATGTGAAGGACGCTATGTATAATAGTAGGGCGTGCCATTTTAAAGGCGCCTACAAGAAGATCACCACTAGCGACACCGTGTGACCAGTCCATGACAAACAAAGGCTTATACGATTCCTGCAGGCCAGCAGAATAATACCAACTCATCTGTGAAATACAGACTCATTGTCACAGCTTGCCGAATGTACTACAGTGTCAATCGAAGTCTCTCAACGACATACACCAGTCATTGGTTCTCCTAAACTTCAAACTTCTAAAGCGCCACTCGAAAGCCAAGCGCAGGGCTTTAGCTTATTAACGAGCGCATAAAGCTATTTTAGAGAGGCGTCGCAATGACTGCCGCGACCTCACATCATTTTCCCATACAAGCCCCAGGTTCCTAAGTCCACTTTGGTGCCAGGTCAAATACGCTGAAAGACCAGCAGTTGCTTATCAGGCCAGCATCGCTTCAACTCGACTTCTTTTGATTTCTTCTTTGATTCACTGCTATTTATCACAAACCTCTGTTGACAGTTGTTGCTGACATAGAAATTAGAAATGATCCTAGCATAGGCCTTAGCAGCATTTATCCAGAGCATTGCTCTGTGTTGCCTACTTAGGCCTATTGTTGCTGAAGTGGTTTAAATGTAGTGCAAACTTCATATCAACTTTAACCTCGAGACTGTGCAAACTGGGATCACAAATAATATAACGTCCGTTTTTATTGATTCTCTGTGTGTTTTCCAGATAATGATGCTTTCCGGCGTCAAAGTTAACGTAGACCGGGGCTTTAAACCCGGAGTCTTAGATATTCACGTAATTGGTTTAAGCAGCGAGACCTACAATGGACTCTGTTCCTACAGTGGAAAGCAGATCGCAAGCTGCACGAGTGATTGCGAGAAATACAGGTTATACTGTCTAAAATTGTGTGCTGTACTAATTAAACAAAGACAAACTTGTAGAATGACACAGGTATACATGACGGTTGCACCATTAATCTATGATCAAATCTCGGTTAATCTTGTCTCCGATCAAAGATTTAAGCCATGTTTCATATTCCAGTCTATTGAGATATGAGACTTCTGTAGCGCCGTGTTATAACTATGCAGTGAATGCACACGGCATTGTGAAAACTGCACTTGTAGAAAAAGAACCATTGTAGCAGTAAAAACCCAGAAGATCCACGAAACAGGAAGGTAAGTTACGGAAATAAATAATAAACAAAGATGGGATTTCAGTCAAGAAATAAACGAGATCATACGCATGGCTCAATCTGATTCTGATTGTAAACTGATTCCTGCCGATTTGGGTGAATACGTAAGCCATATCAGAAGGGAAACACATATAGGACATGTCATCTAGACTTTAAGAACAGAGTAGACCCCTAATGGCGTTCTCTGTTTTTTCCTAAGCGATGCAAAACGTCAGTATAGGAACAAACCGTCCATCACTTAACATACATAACTCAGATAACATAGTCGTCAGTGGCAGGCTCAAGCGTACACGCAAAACCCAACTAATAAATTTTCAACTGGAATCGATAGATTACATCTTGGTCAGAGTTCCTGAGGCATGAAGGATTGAGGATAAGAAACAATGATGGGCTTTGCGATGGCACAAGGCTGTCTCACCGTCCGCCAGCCTTGCACAGATATAACACGACGCGTCGATTGGGACACTTCGGAACAACCATTATGAACAGGTATTCTATTTACCGGTAGGCAGTTGAGACATTCTATGACTGAAGGTCAGTCACAATAATTAAAAGCTTCATACGAAGTTTTCGGTTTTTAACCGCCTTTTCCATCTCTTGTTGTACAGGATCGCGGAGGCAAACAGCTTCTTCAACTTTAACTCTTCCAATACACCCAAATGCGGTGAGCCATACGTCGTTCCAACCTGCGATTGCCATCCGGGAGAAGGAGACAACTCGATTAATGTGACATGTTCGCAACCAAAGCAATCCAATCTACTGAAGACTAGCCACAGATGTGAGTCGCCGCCCGATAAGAAAACGGCCACGATACCCAAACCTCCGGCGGTTAAAAACGAGAGTGGCTGCATTGACGGTGATTTTCTTGGTATTGGTAAGGTACCTAGCACTGCAAATGGAACTACATTTGTACCAGTTTGGCCAACACCGGACAAGAACATTACCGAGCCTGAGGCGAAAAAGAAGTGCAACGATGCTTTGGTCAGCGCCACTATATACACGCAATGCAGCAGCCAAAAGGAAATCAACTTTGGGTTCATAGTAGACGGATGCGTACTGGATATTCAGGTTGGCCACGTTTCCCACATACATAAAACTCTTTTGGTTTTCAGGATGCATCTAATAATGATATTTTTAGTCACAATTTAGCAAGTTTTTAGAAACCATAGTCACAAAATAAGAAATAATTCGGACATCATTACATGTTTCACTGCTGAAGAATCTTGTATTAAATAAATTGACTCGTTTATTCGTACGACATGTGCTAGTTACTTTCATCTTTAGTTGGAAGCGGTAGGCACAACTTCCTGAGCTTATATGCAAATATGCTCACTTAGATACCTTGATCTTGCGCTGTTCACAATAACACTTACAGACTTTGTGGCTTTAACTGGAGTTTTTACTATGAGACAAACTAACTTAGCTAACAGGCACAAAGTTTAAGTAAAACGTGTATACCCATTCACCTCCATCTGTATGACTACACATAAATTGACGTTTCCTACACCCATGTGTACTATTAGCATGCGTTTATGCGCCGTTAAAAAACCTAAAACTGTATTAAACTGCCAGCGATTCAAAATACTGCATTATCAAATTGACGTCACAAAAGTTACTCGGGTAGATCAAAATCCTCATAAATCATTGGGATGCCACTGTGACGCTTCCGGTACTGTTCAATCATGCATGCAGGCGTATGTGTATTTTGACACTTACTACAGAGACTTTAAAGCACCTTATATAGCGCCACCTGCATGCTTCAAACCATTTGATATTATTATTTCGACGGAAATGTCATAGTCAAGCAAAATAATGAAAAGTAAACTAGAAGAGTGTCTCATGGCTGTCCCACGCACACACGTGGGGCCCAGCAAGCGGATTCCCATCCATAGTGGATAGATGGCATCATGTTTGGAGGGTTCGGACCGAGCTACGTCGATTCGTGGAGCGACGACGGGCGTTAGTGCTCGCAGCACACGTTTACACAAGTCTAATATTGCTATAAATCTTAGCCCTTACAAACACGTCTACGCAGGTCTAATATTATTATTATTAACCTTATGGAACTTATACGTGAACCGTGAGATATTTTAGAAAATTGCAGGGTCAAACAAAATATTATAGCAGTTGAACACGTACAATCGTGACATGGCCTAGGCCTATTTATTTTGACACCGGCTGCATTTTATATTAGATATATTTCACTGAACCATGTGAACATCAAGTTTATCTCTATGCTATATCGTATTGTATTGTATCTATGTGTTGTATTGTAGTCATTTAACTTGATAAGTTGATTCAGTTATGAAACAGTGAATACAAGACTTGCAGTGGGTGTGAGTCATGGGACAGTCAGATAGACCGTAAACTAGGGTCTAGCCTCCTAGATATACAAAACTCAGACGATAAATCCGGAAGTGTATGTGACGTGCGATTGATGAAAGTTATCTATAATGTTTAACACGAATTATAGGCATCATCTATCCATTATACACATGCTTAAGTAAGGAATGAGGTGGAGAAACAAGTTTCACTTGCACGGTGGAACAATCATAATGGCAATATGAAATTTTATTGGGAGCTTGAAAAAATAAATGCCGTCGATAATAACGTAGAGGAATTACACTCTTGCATGGACGCTGCTGTGCTGGCCGAATAAGTGGCAGGACGGCGTCCAGCCTTCAAAATAAGTGCCTGGACGCCGTCCATGACCGTCCATGCACACTTTAAGCCCTGCGTGAACGTAGATCAAATGTTGATCAAAAGTTACTATGGTGTAATTGAATTATTGTCATAGATTGCAGACGATTTTAGCCCGGTGAAAGCAGTTCAGGGGCAACTGGAACGAATCTGCGTCTATCACGTTGAACGCAAAGCCATTGAGACGATAAATGGAACCGATCCGAAAAGCAGGAAAGAAATTGAAGACATAACCAAGGATATCTGTCCAAATCAATGTTCGAACAAAGGCAAATGCGACAAAAGCGTGTGCGTCTGCGATTCAGGTAGACCTATACCCGCACAAAATGACACAATACAATATATGTTAATGCTCATATGAATTGAAATTGCTGATGGTTGTTCACCAAAGTGTTTTTCTGGCAGCGGCTTATGTTATATTTTATAATTAATTACTTATTTGCAATGACTGTCGTCAATTAGAATCTCGAGTCTAACAATGTCACCTCTTTGACCACCAATTCTTGTAATGAAATGCAGTTACGACCATTTATTTAGCATCATCAGCAACTGGCTACTTCCAAAGTCTTCGTTTATTTATTTAATCTTTGTTTGTCATTTATTTAAAGCGCTTATTGTACGCAGTAAATAACTAAATAGTAAGTAAGTAGCAAGTAAAACCAGTTAATTAGCATCTGAGACTTAGATGAAGGCTAGATAGAGGCCAACAGTAAATTAGTAGGTAAATACAAAGCATTAATAGCGAGTTGGCAACGTGGATCTATCGTGATTGAAGATTCGAATTCGAGGGTTTTACTTTCTTACATTGTAATACGATTTATGCTTTTACAGCAAACGATCCACCGAAAATTTGCAGCACATTCTTAACATCATATAGGCCTATAAGAGAATATGTAAACAACTGAAAGCACGTGATCCTACATTTGTCCTGATCCTATGCTCCAACTACAAGGCAGTTTCAGAAGAACACAACGGTCTATATAGGCCCTATATAATTATAGGAGGGCGATATTGTATTGTATTGTATTCAAATATTTATAAAGCGCCTCTCATAGGGTGAACCATTCAGAGGCGCTCCCAGTGCGCAAGGCCAAAGAGAAGAAAAAGGTTTTGAGAAAAGCAAAGGTGGAAGAGAGGTTACTAGCTAAAATTCGAGAGCGAGTAGATGGAGACGCCTAGATAGCAATGTACAGTAAGCAGTTCAGTAAAAGGCTGGTGTCCTGGTCTTTTATTGACCATCAGCAAGTCCTTTCCTTAGGAACTGATGCCTGTCACCAATGAATAGCGCCTTAGACTTATATATATATATAACATTAGCTTATTATTTTAGACTTATATATAAAACTAGCGTCATATAATATAAACAGAATAACTTAATGAACGATGTAGAATTTACACAGTTGATTCTACACACCCTGGAGAAATAATTAAAGTTAGAGTATATATATACGAAACTGAATGTTTTGGCATGCCTGCGTAAATTAGAATTCTTCCACATGTATAAATTTGCGACCAATTTGGCCGGTTGACAAGAAGAGCAACACACGTACGCAACTGCCTTACGGAGTTAGATATTAAAGAAATAAAATGCAAAATCGAATAGAAGTACAAATTGTTGATTTGCGAATAAAGTGCAAATGCTAAATATTTGAAAATCAGTTGTATTGTGCTAAAATGAAATACGACTTATGCTTTCACAGTATATTATCAACTGAAACTTTGCTGCATATTTGTATCTTCATATTGAAGTACACATGGTATGGTAGAAAACGTAAGCCCATCAGATCCAACAGATGTCATCAAACTGTTGTCTACTACATTCTTCTGCAGTTTCAAACACTATTATAGTTGAAAGCGACTATCTGCTTTTCTTTCAGGTTATATCGGCAAGGATTGTTCCTTGACTAAAGGTTACGTTCCAGTGATCAGAGGCATACTGTCACCAGTGTGCACCATTAAGCCTAACACGAACAACTGCGGAAAAGTTTATGTTCAAACAAAGGAGTTGTTATCCGGTTACAGTGTATCCTGCAAGATTAAAGTATGTTTATCTTTGTACATGTAGTTAATTACATTGTTTAGCATTACATGATATTATGGGCTATATATATATATATATATATATAGGCCTATATATAATATATCTATGTATATATGACCTGAAATCTGTTATATAGATCTCTTTCAGGCTCTTTGTGAATATAAATAGGATGCTGTAAAATGGTGGTATACAACTATCTACAACCCATCATTACGACCCACATAATAACATAGTGAGCTTTTCTTAGTTGATCGAAATATTTAAACCGCATGCAGAAGACCTAGATATAATAATTGGAATTTCAAGGACATAACTTTTATGTTGATCCTTAAATCATGCTACAGAAGAAACATCTCTGTTAGTAAGTCATCGAATGGGTTCCACTATGACGTTTGTGTTTTCGTTCGAGTTAAATTGGTTATAAATAAATTAAATGACGGCGTTGGCTTCGTTGGAAGTCCTTTTTCTAATTATTGTATTCTGCATTCTGTCACGAAGAAAATTTCGACTTGCTGTTTAACAGAATTCTGCAGGAAAAATCAAGGATGACTCCAGTCCTGTGGTGTCTGGCGGAGTGGTTATTTGCTCACTGTTGTTTGACATCAGTCCTGGGACCTACACCGTGTCGATCAGCATAGACGGGGTAACGTTCAGTGGCGGGAAGGAATATACCATCCGCCCAAGTGGCCCCGAGGGTCCAACCAGTGCTGTCGTCAACCCAAATGTTCAAACATCAGCAGCACCTCCCAAAGGTCAAACATCAGCAGCACCTCCCGAATTTCAGACATCAGCAGCATCTTCCAAAGGCCAAACATCAGCAGCACCTCCCAAAGGTCAAACATCAGCAGCACCTCCCAAAGGTCAAACATCAGCAGCACCTCCCAAAGGTCAAACATCAGCAGCACTTCCCAAAGTTCAAACAACTGCCGCTGGAGAATCTCGCATCCAGACACCGTCAAATGCAGAAAATGCTCCTTGTCCTGACATGGCGGCAATAAGGGACGAGTTGCGTCAGTGTGTGAATGCCGTTTTCGAGAAAGCAAAAACAGGCCCAAAATAAACGAAGATGGCTCTTAACTACTGCCTTTACATAACCTAGAGTGCATGAATTATTTTACTTTGGACATTCATCAGCAAAAATAATGAACATTAATCGTTTACATATCTATAATGATATGCTATCTTAACATTCCTAAATTTCAAATAAAGTTGCTCTAGCATGTTACTACTGTATCGTTGACGACGCACGAGTGTCTTGTGAAATTGTTACAAATACGCAATATTAAGTTAGAGTCTAGGCTAAAGGTCCTAGCTGCGACGAAGCTAAGGGGTTAAACCTTCCCCATGTAGAAACATGTGGAAGGCTTGACCCCTTAGCTTCGTTGCTCATTTCCCAGACTTGGCGGTAATATGGGATGAGTTATGACAGTGTTCGAGAAAGCAAAACCAGACCCAAAATAAACTAAGGTGACTTCTAACTAGTATATAGAGAAAGCTGAAATTTTAAACATGAAGACCGAAACTTGAACTTCAAGTACCTGGGCATAATGGAAATGTAGCGGTAGTTCGGAGGCGGACATAGAATGAAACGTTTGTAGCTGTCGGCTTTTGTAAGGAAGAGTAGTGTTATTGAAGTAATGTCTGCATGCAGATATGTGGAGATTTAATCAAAGAATTTCCAAGATTTTAGAATAAAGGCCAGAACTAACTTGGACATAGGCGCAACCACCCTATGGGACCCGTGGGACGCGTCCCCCCAACTTTCGAACAGGCTGCGACGGTCCCCCAACTTTTGAAAATTGTGAGGTAGACAAGAGCCCAAAATCCACGCCATTTGGTATTAAATGCTCAAAATTGTGTTGGCTTCTGGGGCTCCGCCCCAGACCCCGACGGGAGAACTTACGACACTCCATCATACCTCATAGTCGTTAGGAGCTTCTTGCCTTCCGCAATCTCTCCCCTCTGTAACATTAACGCCATTAGGCTCTGGCCTTGGACCTACTGATTTTGTCATAGCCATTTCTAGCCTTAAACCTAAATACAGTGGAAACCTTCTCCCTAAATATGCCGACGATTGCTACTCGCTGGTTCCTGCTACCTGCATTGACAGCACTCTTTCTGAACTTTATTATAATCTCTAATTGGGCATCGATTAGCAATCTTAAATTAAACCATGTTAAGACAAGAGAAATGGTTGTCAGACGACCGAGGTCCAAACCTATTGCCCTCCCTTCTCTCATCCCTGGCATCGAGCGGGTCCAGGAGATGGTTATTTTGGGTGTCGCCATCTCTGATCAGATTGGCTTTGGGGCACACATTGACAAAATATGCTGCAAAGCCCGACAATCCATGTTCGCGCTACGTGTTTTGGTCGCCCACGGTCACCACGTTGACGTTGTGCCACTTTGACGTTGTTAGAGCTACTACCCTCGCACGGCTACTTTATGCCTCTCCTGTTTGGTGGGGATCGATTTGCCACTGTAGGCGAACGTAAACGCCTTAACGGTATTCTGAGAAAATTGACCCGTTCAGGCTTCCTCCCTGCCGATTTTCCTAGTTTTGACAAACACTGTTCTAGAGCTGATTCTACTCTTTTCCATTCAATTCTCTTAAACCCTTGTCACGTCCTTCACGACCTCCCCCTCCCCGTAAGGTCACTCCATACAATACGCGACCTAGGTCACATGATCTCACCCTACCTGGAATTGATGCCTTTGCAAAAAGATATTTTATTATGATAATGTTATATGACTTTGAATAAATGTTTGTATGATTTATTTCTTCTGTAAGCTACTGTGCGTTTGCTGGTAGTCAACTAAAGAATATTCTTGCTTACTAACTTAATCGTGGCTGTGCGCCTTCCGCCTTCCGCACTCGCCCCCCCCCCCCCTCACTAGGACGTTCTAGTAGGTCCCTCCCCCAACAAATCGATGGCCCTACTGCCGATAAAATAAAGGGTCAGGCTAAAGCCGCTAAACTCAAGTCTATCAGAATTCAGTGGAGAATGCTGCTGTATAATTTCGCTCTAAAACGGTACTTATCTCGCTTCTTAAATTCGACTAAGGCTCGAGGCAGAAGCCTATATAGGAGGACATTTCAATTTTTAATGCTGGAACTGCTAGTGGTGTTTTTCTAAAACCTAAAATCTCAGTTTATTCATATAATAAAGTCATATTTTTCACGGATCTAGCTGGTTTATGTACTTTTATATCGAAATCATCGGTGAAATATTTGAGGTGAATTAGAGCCCAAAATGTACTCCATTTGGCATCAAATGCTCAAATTTGCGTCGGCTTCTGGGGCTCCGCTCCGTTGTCTACCATGGTAGGTTAAGACAGGAGATTGTTTCCGTGATGGCCTCGGTCCGAATCGGGTTGAACGCTCTAGAGTTATCCATTGATATCACACTTACGTGGTCGTCAGTGTTGAGCAGCTCAGTAATGTTCTGTAATGTGGATGCTAGAGCCGCCGGAGAAGATCCCGTTGGACGGAAAGTATATTGGTCATCCAGCGACAGCGATCCCGGCATGTTCTCGGATGTAGGGTAGAGGTAGGTCCTTACCAGGATTCGCTCCACAATTCGCCAGAGAACAGGGGTCTTTGGTGTAGCCATCTTCGGCTGCCGGCGATCGGAATAATTGCGGTTTTCCACTGAAGTGAAACATAAGAGCCAGCCAGAGCCAGTTGTTGATTAGTCTCGATTGAATCAGTGGCGTAACGAAGGGGCAGAGGGGTCAGCCGCCCCGGGCGCAGCACCAGAGAGGCGCAAAATTAACTTTCAGTGGTACACAGTACTACAAGAACGATTAAAAATCAACAAGAAATTCCGTCCATGACCGTCCATGCACACTTTAAGCCCTGCGTGAACGTAGATCAAATGTTGATCAAAAGTTACTATGGTGTAATTGAATTATTGTCATAGATTGCAGACGATTTTAGCCCGGTGAAAGCAGTTCAGGGGCAACTGGAACGAATCTGCGTCTATCACGTTGAACGCAAAGCCATTGAGACGATAAATGGAACCGATCCGAAAAGCAGGAAAGAAATTGAAGACATAACCAAGGATATCTGTCCAAATCAATGTTCGAACAAAGGCAAATGCGACAAAAGCGTGTGCGTCTGCGATTCAGGTAGACCTATACCCGCACAAAATGACACAATACAATATATGTTAATGCTCATATGAATTGAAATTGCTGATGGTTGTTCACCAAAGTGTTTTTCTGGCAGCGGCTTATGTTATATTTTATAATTAATTACTTATTTGCAATGACTGTCGTCAATTAGAATCTCGAGTCTAACAATGTCACCTCTTTGACCACCAATTCTTGTAATGAAATGCAGTTACGACCATTTATTTAGCATCATCAGCAACTGGCTACTTCCAAAGTCTTCGTTTATTTATTTAATCTTTGTTTGTCATTTATTTAAAGCGCTTATTGTACGCAGTAAATAACTAAATAGTAAGTAAGTAGCAAGTAAAACCAGTTAATTAGCATCTGAGACTTAGATGAAGGCTAGATAGAGGCCAACAGTAAATTAGTAGGTAAATACAAAGCATTAATAGCGAGTTGGCAACGTGGATCTATCGTGATTGAAGATTCGAATTCGAGGGTTTTACTTTCTTACATTGTAATACGATTTATGCTTTTACAGCAAACGATCCACCGAAAATTTGCAGCACATTCTTAACATCATATAGGCCTATAAGAGAATATGTAAACAACTGAAAGCACGTGATCCTACATTTGTCCTGATCCTATGCTCCAACTACAAGGCAGTTTCAGAAGAACACAACGGTCTATATAGGCCCTATATAATTATAGGAGGGCGATATTGTATTGTATTGTATTCAAATATTTATAAAGCGCCTCTCATAGGGTGAACCATTCAGAGGCGCTCCCAGTGCGCAAGGCCAAAGAGAAGTAAAAGGTTTTGAGAAAAGCAAAGGTGGAAGAGAGGTTACTAGCTAAAATTCGAGAGCGAGTAGATGGAGACGCCTAGATAGCAATGTACAGTAAGCAGTTCAGTAAAAGGCTGGTGTCCTGGTCTTTTATTGACCATCAGCAAGTCCTTTCCTTAGGAACTGATGCCTGTCACCAATGAATAGCGCCTTAGACTTATATATATATATATAACATTAGCTTATTATTTTAGACTTATATATAAAACTAGCGTCATATAATATAAACAGAATAACTTAATGAACGATGTAGAATTTACACAGTTGATTCTACACACCCTGGAGAAATAATTAAAGTTAGAGTATATATATACGAAACTGAATGTTTTGGCATGCCTGCGTAAATTAGAATTCTTCCACATGTATAAATTTGCGACCAATTTGGCCGGTTGACAAGAAGAGCAACACACGTACGCAACTGCCTTACGGAGTTAGATATTAAAGAAATAAAATGCAAAATCGAATAGAAGTACAAATTGTTGATTTGCGAATAAAGTGCAAATGCTAAATATTTGAAAATCAGTTGTATTGTGCTAAAATGAAATACGACTTATGCTTTCACAGTATATTATCAACTGAAACTTTGCTGCATATTTGTATCTTCATATTGAAGTACACATGGTATGGTAGAAAACGTAAGCCCATCAGATCCAACAGATGTCATCAAACTGTTGTCTACTACATTCTTCTGCAGTTTCAAACACTATTATAGTTGAAAGCGACTATCTGCTTTTCTTTCAGGTTATATCGGCAAGGATTGTTCCTTGACTAAAGGTTACGTTCCAGTGATCAGAGGCATACTGTCACCAGTGTGCACCATTAAGCCTAACACGAACAACTGCGGAAAAGTTTATGTTCAAACAAAGGAGTTGTTATCCGGTTACAGTGTATCCTGCAAGATTAAAGTATGTTTATCTTTGTACATGTAGTTAATTACATTGTTTAGCATTACATGATATTATGGGCTATATATATATATATATATATATAGGCCTATATATAATATATCTATGTATATATGACCTGAAATCTGTTATATAGATCTCTTTCAGGCTCTTTGTGAATATAAATAGGATGCTGTAAAATGGTGGTATACAACTATCTACAACCCATCATTACGACCCACATAATAACATAGTGAGCTTTTCTTAGTTGATCGAAATATTTAAACCGCATGCAGAAGACCTAGATATAATAATTGGAATTTCAAGGACATAACTTTTATGTTGATCCTTAAATCATGCTACAGAAGAAACATCTCTGTTAGTAAGTCATCGAATGGGTTCCACTATGACGTTTGTGTTTTCGTTCGAGTTAAATTGGTTATAAATAAATTAAATGACGGCGTTGGCTTCGTTGGAAGTCCTTTTTCTAATTATTGTATTCTGCATTCTGTCACGAAGAAAATTTCGACTTGCTGTTTAACAGAATTCTGCAGGAAAAATCAAGGATGACTCCAGTCCTGTGGTGTCTGGCGGAGTGGTTATTTGCTCACTGTTGTTTGACATCAGTCCTGGGACCTACACCGTGTCGATCAGCATAGACGGGGTAACGTTCAGTGGCGGGAAGGAATATACCATCCGCCCAAGTGGCCCCGAGGGTCCAACCAGTGCTGTCGTCAACCCAAATGTTCAAACATCAGCAGCACCTCCCAAAGGTCAAACATCAGCAGCACCTCCCGAATTTCAGACATCAGCAGCATCTTCCAAAGGCCAAACATCAGCAGCACCTCCCAAAGGTCAAACATCAGCAGCACCTCCCAAAGGTCAAACATCAGCAGCACCTCCCAAAGGTCAAACATCAGCAGCACTTCCCAAAGTTCAAACAACTGCCGCTGGAGAATCTCGCATCCAGACACCGTCAAATGCAGAAAATGCTCCTTGTCCTGACATGGCGGCAATAAGGGACGAGTTGCGTCAGTGTGTGAATGCCGTTTTCGAGAAAGCAAAAACAGGCCCAAAATAAACGAAGATGGCTCTTAACTACTGCCTTTACATAACCTAGAGTGCATGAATTATTTTACTTTGGACATTCATCAGCAAAAATAATGAACATTAATCGTTTACATATCTATAATGATATGCTATCTTAACATTCCTAAATTTCAAATAAAGTTGCTCTAGCATGTTACTACTGTATCGTTGACGACGCACGAGTGTCTTGTGAAATTGTTACAAATACGCAATATTAAGTTAGAGTCTAGGCTAAAGGTCCTAGCTGCGACGAAGCTAAGGGGTTAAACCTTCCCCATGTAGAAACATGTGGAAGGCTTGACCCCTTAGCTTCGTTGCTCATTTCCCAGACTTGGCGGTAATATGGGATGAGTTATGACAGTGTTCGAGAAAGCAAAACCAGACCCAAAATAAACTAAGGTGACTTCTAACTAGTATATAGAGAAAGCTGAAATTTTAAACATGAAGACCGAAACTTGAACTTCAAGTACCTGGGCATAATGGAAATGTAGCGGTAGTTCGGAGGCGGACATAGAATGAAACGTTTGTAGCTGTCGGCTTTTGTAAGGAAGAGTAGTGTTATTGAAGTAATGTCTGCATGCAGATATGTGGAGATTTAATCAAAGAATTTCCAAGATTTTAGAATAAAGGCCAGAACTAACTTGGACATAGGCGCAACCACCCTATGGGACCCGTGGGACGCGTCCCCCCAACTTTCGAACAGGCTGCGACGGTCCCCCAACTTTTGAAAATTGTGAGGTAGACAAGAGCCCAAAATCCACGCCATTTGGTATTAAATGCTCAAAATTGCGTTGGCTTCTGGGGCTCCGCCCCAGACCCCGACGGGAGAACTTACGACACTCCATCATACCTCATAGTCGTTAGAAGCTTCTTGCCTTCCGCAATCTCTCCCCTCTGTAACATTAACGCCATTAGGCTCTGGCCTTGGACCTACTGATTTTGTCATAGCCATTTCTAGCCTTAAACCTAAATACAGTGGAAACCTTCTCCCTAAATATGCCGACGATTGCTACTCGCTGGTTCCTGCTACCTGCATTGACAGCACTCTTTCTGAACTTTATTATAATCTCTAATTGGGCATCGATTAGCAATCTTAAATTAAACCATGTTAAGACAAGAGAAATGGTTGTCAGACGACCGAGGTCCAAACCTATTGCCCTCCCTTCTCTCATCCCTGGCATCGAGCGGGTCCAGGAGATGGTTATTTTGGGTGTCGCCATCTCTGATCAGATTGGCTTTGGGGCACACGTTGACAAAATTTGCTGCAAAGCCGGACAATCCATGTTCGCGCTACGTGTTTTGGTCGCCCACGGTCACCATGTTGACGTTGTGTCACTTTGACGTTGTTAGAGCTACTACCCTCGCACGGCTACTTTATGCATCTCCTGTTTGGTGGGGATCGATTTGCCACTGTAGGCGAACGTAAACGCCTTAACGGTATTCTGAGAAAATTGACCCGTTCAGGCTTCCTCCCTGCCGATTTTCCTAGTTTTGACAAACACTGTTCTAGAGCTGATTCTACTCTTTTCCATTCAATTCTCTTAAACCCTTGTCACGTCTTTCACGACCTTCCCCTCCCCGTAAGGTCACTCCATACAATACGCGACCTAGGTCACATGATCTCACCCTACCTGGAATTGATGCCTTTGCAAAAAGATATTTTATTATGATAATGTTATATGACTTTGAATAAATGTTTGTATGATTTATTTCTTCTGTAAGCTACTGTGCGTTTGCTGGTAGTCAACTAAAGAATATTATTGCTTACTAACTTAATCGCGGCTGTGCGCCTTCCGCCTTCCGCACTCGCAGTTCCCCCCCCCCACTCGGACGTTCTAGTAGGTCCCTTCCCCAACAAATCGATGGCCCTACTGATGATAAAATAAAGGGTCAGGCTAAAGCCGCTAAACTCAAGTCTATCAGAATTCAGTGGAGAATGCTGCTGTATAATTTCGCCCTAAAACTTTACTTATCTCGCTTCCTAAATTCGACTAAGGCTCGAGGCAGAAGCCTAGGAGGACATTTCAATTTTTAATGCTGCGACTGCTGTTGGTGTTTTTCTAAAACCTAAAATCTCAGTTTATTCATATAATAAAGTCATATTTTTCACAGATCTAGCTGGTTTATGTACTTTTATATCGAAATCATCGGTGAAATATTTGAGGTAAATTAGAGCCCAAAATGTACTCCATTTGGCATCAAATGCTCAAATTTGCGTCGGCTTCTGGGGCTCCGCTCCGTTGTCTGGTACATGTAGGTCAAGACAGGAGATTGTTTCCGTGATGGCCTCGGGCCGAATCGGGTTGAACGCTCTAGAGTGACTGTTATCCATTGATATCACAATTACGTGGTCGTCAGTGTTGAGCAGATCAGTTATATTCTATAATATGGATGCAAGCGCAGCCGTAGTGGATCCCGTTGGACGGAAAGCATAATTGGTCATCCAGCGACAGCGATCCCGGCATGTTCTCGGATGTAGGGTAGAGGTAGGTCCTGACCAGGATACGTTCCACAATTCGCTAGAGAATAGGAAGCATCGAGATGGGACGGTAATCTGCAGGGGTCTTCGGTGCAGCCATCTTCAGCTGCGGGCGAACGGAATAATTGCGGTTTTCCACTGAAGTGAAACATAAGAGCCAGCCAGCCAGTTGTTGATTAGTCTCGATTGAATCAGTGGCGTAACGAAGGGGCAGAGGGGTCAGCCGCCCCCCGGGCGCAGCACCAGAGAGGCGCAAAATTAACTTTCAGTGGTACACAGTACTATACAAGAACGATTAAAAATCAACAAGAAATTTAAAAGGGGGCGCAGTCATCAACCCTTGCCCCTGGGCGCTGAAACGCTTCGTTACGCCACTGGCCAGAATACCAGCATATAAACCGGAGCTGTTATACAGATAATTATATAGTTATAAAGATAATTTTCAGTAGTCTATGTAGCAAAACCTACATTAAGTTTAGCAGAAGAGTGAGTAGTATGAGATCGAAACCGAAAGTAAAACAGGGTCAGATGTCGTATCACGAGGTCTTCTCATTTGTTTATCAGAAGACTTAGTAGGCATTGGACGCTCGCAGGATTTGCAACCAATTGAAAAGGCAAGAACCGTATCTTTTAGAACGGTTAGGACTAATTATATCTCAGACAGACGCAGTGTTTATTGGGCTCATCGTACGTGCAACCGCGTTGTGCCTCTGATAGCAATTTTACCCGCTTTGTACGCAATGTGCACGCACTGACCGCGGCTATCAGAAATCAAATAGGGCCTACAATGTTCATAAGCATTGGCTGTTTCAGTGCAGCAAAACGTTTGAAACATTTGTTGACGTCGAGGAAAATTTGTCGATTTTAGTGCGTTAGTTTGAACTCGGGACGCTATCGACTAAAGAGCTTCGTGTAGCGCTAGCACCGTTATTAAAGTTTAATAGAACTGTCAGCTGCGATAACAATAGAATTATTCGTCCGAGTTCAACTTTAATTCTTCTTTGTCAAATCAGAAATCTACGAAGCATGTCGATAAACGCTTTTAGCCGCTAGGCGCTCGGGAACAAAGGCCCACCTACTTCGTTCATCAGCGCACATGGGCGTTGCTGTTATGACGCGTATCGCAGTCCATAGAATCCTATTTGTTCAACTGTCGTCAAACTGCGATTGCTGTCTCTTTCTAGGCATATTATGTGCTTTTCAGTCGGCCTGTCAGACACATTAAAAGGCACTTAATCACACGTGTTCCAGTAACAAAAGCCCTCGACTGTCATAAAACGACTGGCTGGCCGACAATGGATTCTTTTAAACGAGGCAGTCAACCATATGAATGAAATTTCACCCAACAGATAGGTCAGATTTCATTATTGTGCGATATCACGAGCACGGACAGATTCTATAGGACTTGAGCGTTTGAATACACTTACATGAACTGAAACGCTTCGTTACGCCACTGGCCAACAGTCAACAGTCGACGTCAGAATTCATTTAAAAAATTAAGTAAAAAGATTAGAACTAATTGAACGAAGGAATAAATGGTACAAACGAATGAACAAATAAAACATTTAAGTTGATTTTTACATTAAAACTAATGAAAGCATGGGCGTATTTTGGGGGGAGTTTAACGAATTCAAACCCCTGAAATAAGTTTCCGAAATTTTTTTATGCTTTTACATGCGAAATACAAAAAAACTTAACTTTTGCGACCATCTCCAATGGAACCCCGGCCCCCCAAATCTTTAAACCCCTTCCGAAATTTTTTTTCTGGCTACGCCCATGAATGAAAGCAATAAATTTATACTACGAAATAAATATATAACAGCATATTAAAGCAAATCGGAAAAATACACGACAACCAATCAGAAAAGTTTCTACTTAATAAATTAAATAGTAGGCTATTTAAAATGTTCATTTAATAGCTGTCATTGTTTTCAAAGCAAACTCATCAATCACTGTTGAAAGCATCAAACTAAACTTTATCATTCGGCGTTTGTTATGCATGCAGTGTATGTCTTGTGTCAGTTCAGTTCGTCTCTCAGTATTCTCGTTCATCAAGTTTTGATTAATCGTCACGCTTTTGATATATTCTGCACTTGAAACAATAAGACCTCGATGAATTCTTGACATTCTGTGGTTTGACTGTTCATTCAAAGCTGGTTGATTTATTTTCTTTTTAATCTCATTTTAATGCCTTATTAAATCCAGTCATTTTTCTGCTCTTGAGCCTATTTTCACCATTCTCACCAAAACCACATAGTGTTAATCCTATCCAGAGTTAACACCCTCGACCACCGGTTTTCGTGTAAGCTCTTAAATCTTGCACACTGTCTTCTGCTAGCGAAGCGACCTATTACCAGTCCTGTGCAGAGGCGGTGCCAGACTTTTTTAACCAGGGCAGTCATAGTACGTAACCAGTGCAGAGGGCGATTTATGCCCCAAATAAATTCTCGGCAGTGCAAAGATTCTGGCAGCCTTGTTGCAGGACAACGACCAGGGCAAATGGTTTTTACCAGGGCATTTGCCATGGCTTGCCATGGCTTGCCCTGCTGTAGAGCCGCCACTGGTCCTGTGTAGTACCACTAAAAATTTTCAGATGGTCATTATATTTGTCTATTAAGATTGTTTAGAATTAAATAAATTTTATGAAAAACATAGCTAACAAGTCTTAGCGTTCCAAGAACAGTTATTTGAGTCCTTAATAATTAAACAATGCAATTATCCCACCAATTTAACATTATACCTACTGCTTTCATTTAATTTTGAAACATAATAAATAAGGAGAGCATTTATCGAGGTAGGAGGCACAGAGGTTCAAACTAGTACACAGCACATGCATGACTGGAAACAGCTTTGTACTATAGAACGCGTTCCCTCAGATCAATATTTAACCGTGAATACGTTCTTCGTTAAGTTGGTCCACTTATCTATGCGGTGCTTTGAAAGGTCAATTTCAGAATAAACAAGTGGAATATACGAGAAAATAATATTTACATCGAGACTCTAGCTACCAAACATGTACAAATGCAATACGAATAAACAGCAAAGACCATCGTAAAAGCCATCCAGGTGCATGTTTTTCTCGCTTATATTATGTGGGAATATAATTATTTCAAGTATTCCGCTGTTGTTTGTGTTCTGGTATATATATATATATATATATATATATATATAAAATCAAAATGTATACCGAAAAATATATTATATATATAGCCTCATGGCTAGCGATTACAGCTGACGTCTGAATCTACGCAACCGCCGCCAATAGCCAATGGCGCTGAAGTTTCAGTCCTTCGAAAGGCTGCTGTCACGATAAAATTTAAAGTCTCTCCACTTTCCCCCCTCCCACCCCGACAAAGTCTACTTCGGACTAGAATAATATTTTCTCCCGTCGGAGTCTGTTTGGAAACAAAGACTCCGCCATAGAAATTTAATCTCCCTTATCTACGATGCAGTCACCCACTTTTAATATCGCTGATGTGATTTAATTTTTAATAGAGTTTAAGATGTACTTTATTTAAGTTAATTACTTCTATGCTTTTTTTGTCTGTTCAATTGGATATGAACTAAAAGCTTTGTACAGCATTGCTCAAAATGATTTAATAGCAAAACTAGGATGTTGGGTGTGCTTATGCCAATAATAGGCCTACTGGTAAACGATCAGTAATCCTTTTTCGCATTCATTCATTGGCAGTGGCGTCCTGATACCAGCTAGCACTGGCTTCACTGTGATTCTCTGCTGTTTAATTTAGCCTACCGTTCAAGTAGTATTGAATTACGATATTGGTTGTTTATCAATATTACCTTCAAGTGGTCTCAGTTTAGATTTTTAGTTGGTACAAGAAGCTTAAACCACCGAATAGAAATCAGTGTACTAGCTGCTTGGTAGAGCTAGCACTTGCTTCTCTGTCATCTTCTTTGAGGCGGATTATAGGCCTACCATTCCTGTGTAGGCCTAATTCATGTGCTGCATGTGTATGCATCGTGCTACATGTGCACGCATTCGTAATCGTAATAGCAAACTCCATATTTCTATTATTTAATAGTAGAAATATTGAGTTTACGCCTACGATTGCGAACATGTGCGGCACGATGCCTTTGAAAACGAGAAATATAGTTGAGTTTCCAACTGTACCAGTTGAAAACGATTTCGCCAGAAAAGTGAATCATTGTGAATATCTTAAAAATGCAAACATTAGTGACTGACTTATCAATTTTTCTCTTTTGAATTTTCTCTTTTCAGATTTCTTCCAAAAGGTACGTGGACAATTATTTTCACATTTGAAAAGTTTGACAACGAAGTTAGAAAATCGAACTGCTTAAAATTATCATCGACTTTAACACAAATGCAACTTCGTAGGCAATCTCTCAAAGAAATTGTCTACCCAGGGGCAGGGGATAGATTATTTCATCGGTGGATGTAATATTTTCTTCCCTCGGAGATTTTGTTTTAGAATATGTATATATATATATATATATATATATATATATATATATACTCAGGACAAATTTATTCTAAAACAGATTCTCTGTTCGGAAATGGATTCTCCAGGTGGAGGATTTTAAGGGAGGGAGACTCTTCTACGGTCCATTGGCGCCAAAACGTCTGCATTGTAGCGATCTGCTTCGATTAAACATTGTGGCGAGACAGGTGCTCCATCGATTCGACGCTCTAAAGCCTCTCACCCAAGCCTGTCTTTGTAACGACTTTTTAATAAACACGACGGACGTTCGGAGCGCAATTGCACAGTTTATTGCTAGCTCACTTGTCACACAGACTGCGGGTCCATAAAGACGCTGTTAAACAAAGCGCATAAAGTTGAACCTACGATTGGCTGAGGTGTTTGAAGACTATTTGCACAAGCGCTTCTGAGTAGTTTCTTACGCATTGCAGAATTCTTGCAGTTCTTGATAACGAAGAATAATCAGGCCTACCTCTACTCAGGAAATCCTTCAAAAGTGTCAAGAACAAATTCAATCGGAAGTATTCACCATTGGCAATATTATTTCATTAGTTATGTCTGCAGTTTTGAGCATGTCGGTTTGTTAGAAACAATTCGCGAAGTTACTTTGGTTGGGAGAATTGTAGGGAGTTGTAGGTTAGCGATAGGACTTCGTAGTGAATGCGCACAGGATTTTCAGTCAGTGGAGCGATTTAAGAAAGGGAGTGGTAGGGTTATGCTTGGGTGTTAGATGACAACTCGGGCGAGTGTGTTGAGTTGCAGCTGCTTGTTTTGGGTAGAGTCTATGTTGAGTTGAAGGGAATTACAGTACTCAAGTTTAGAATAAACAACGAAGGTATCGATAGTGATAGCAGTTTATAAAAGTCAGCCATGAATCGAATGCGGCGAAGGTCACGAATGAGCATGAGGCAGGTGCTCGAAAGGTTGGAATTTGATTAGAGAAGGCACTGCCAAGATTGAGCACAGGCAAGTCGGAGGTGAGAGAAAAGAAGACTTATGTACAAGTGTATGGAATGGTAGGAGATTTTCTTGATCTGATATGAAAGTTAAGGATGATAAATTCTGTTTTTAGTTTTAGTTGAGATTTTGATCAAGCCATGAAAACTCCATTTGAGTTGCAGAAGTAAATTTTGTTTGGAATGAAAATGTACCTTTTAACCAGGCCGACAATATGTTGTTACTTTGTATCGTTCTCGATACGCCGCTATCGTCTGTGTTCCTATTCATGGTCCCGAGCAAACGGGTCTTCAGAAGAAAGAAAGTATTGTAAAAAAGCTCGACATGACACGTTAATTAGGTAGCATATTACTTCATTTCAGTCAATTCAGCGAGGCATTAAGACATCTCCTTTGGCAGAACCTTCAATTATGTCGTCGAGATTCTTACGCCGTCTAACAATATCCCCCAGCGAATAAAAGCATTTGATTCTGACGATGTTGGTATTCGTTGATGCGCTTCGTTGTCGACCAGTGATAGAGGCTTTACGAGTGCAAAGTTTCATTGTCTGGCAAACTCATTTGTATACCTTAAGAAACTTTTGGTGTGCTCTGTGAAAACTCATTTCTACAATTCTTCGTTCAGCGACGGTGCCTTCAACAACACATCACAAAGCTCATTCTGCAAACAGTCAGACAATCGAAGTTGAAAATTATAGCCCTGCCCTGCTATTCAGATATGAAAAGAATCAGGTTGGATATGAAAGAGAGTACGTGGTTCAACCCCTTGCCAAAATAAACCAACTGTACTACAAAGTTTATTATCCTGAGGCTCGTACTCCCTCCCGGCAACCCCCCGACTATGTTCAGTTATCCTTAATTTAGGGTGAGTACTGAGTAATATACAATAAGATATAATATACAGCCATGAGTTCAAGTTTCAAGAGGCTGGTGGAAAACTACAGTAACAGGGTCTTTAGGTTTGTATTGCTTACTTGAGTTTCGTTAGTGTCAGTATAACGTTAAAGCAGACATCGCAGTTCTGTAGGTCTATAAATTCTCCATCGCATTACCTACTGTAGTTGGATGCAGATCTTTGTAAGCCACGTATCTTGGGCGTGGTCAACCGCTATCTATAGCTCAAGATGCCTATCCTTGATCATAACGTCAAGCCAAGGTGTCGATTTTAATCCTCTGGCACAAAATTTACATACGACTACAAGTTGCCTTTTAAAGCCAGCAATAGAAGGGCGTTTTAAAAACGAAATGCTGAATAATTGTTGGAGGCAGAGGTTTGTCCAAACCTCGCTGGGCGTTTTTTTACTAAATAATTGTACACATCCATTCTTAAGCAGTTAGCTACACTGGGTAGGGCGTAGGCTGCGTCCCACACGCCTCTGTGTGAGAGTGCATGCGGATCACGTTTTGCCTCCCGATGTTGGCTCATTTTAGACGATTAAATCTATGGCTAGCACGGTCCCTACACGGGGTCCTTAAAATGTCGTTGCGCCTATTAAAACTGGGAAGTGAAGGATCATTTACGTACATTTACTCCAGTAGGAGATGTCGCTCTAATCATTCGATATCTTAATCATTCGGTATCCAGTCGTTTAAACATTACCTCTCATAAGTCATTATATTCAATGAGAATTGTAAATTAGGATCTTGGAGTAAAATACGGGCAAGACAACGATTATATTAATAACGTGGATTTTGTTATTTAACCTTTTTGAACTGTATTTCTCTGTTTAAACGTGTTCGAACTATTTTATTTTTAATTTGTAAGGCAAGACTGTGCAATTGTAATAAATTGTAATTCTGACATTTATAAAGCGCCACTTCAGGAAGAAACTCAACATTGCAGCTCAAATAGTGATAGTGATAAATGTAGTGGCATAGTTAAA
This sequence comes from Aporrectodea caliginosa, assembly GCA_020284085.1. NCBI lineage: Eukaryota > Metazoa > Annelida > Clitellata > Crassiclitellata > Lumbricidae > Aporrectodea > Aporrectodea caliginosa. The sequence goes on from JACEVL010001026.1 coordinate 617,032, forward strand.
TTTGTTACGGCTCTAGGCAATAAAATGAGACCCATAGAGGAGATGAGTAGGATGGACGGGGTAAACAAAGGAGACAGAAGGGGGAGACATGATATAGAACGGGTGTCCGCTGATTGGAGAGTTGATGGGGGCAGGCGTGTGGCTGATTGACAGGTGGAGGTGACAGATGGAAGGATGGAGGCAGAGGTGTGTCTGGACTAACAGGTGGATGTGACAGATTACAGGTGTATCAAAGAAGTTAAAAGAATAGTAAGTTGGATAAACAAAGGATTGGATAAACTGACAGCATTCAGGTAGCCGAAAAGTTGATTAACACGCGCATCTCATGAAACGGATTGACCACGCATAGTCTGTGACCAAAGCGAATCGCGGACTTGCGGAGGCTGTTTTGTTAACGTTGCTGTTAATACGTTGTGCATAATAAGGATGCGAAAACAAACAGTACGTCTCGTTTTTTTCTGACGAAGTACGACCTACCAACTGTAGTTGGTTAAGTCCCCGGAGGATTATGCCGCTGGACTTCAGCACCGTTTGCTACCAAGATATTGAATTTGGAAGGAGATTCTTGCCAGCAGATCCTTTCTGTGTACGACAGACCAGGATAACAATCTTTTCATCCAATACAGCCCCTCTAACACTGGTATCCGGGTTCCTCACCGGGCTCCAGTGAGGAACCGCTCTAGAGGAGCTAACAACGCTCCCCAAGAGACCCCTTCTCGCCCAGATGCTTAATCTCTTGGATCATGCGACGGTTTCAGCTCCTAACTTTCTACCTCCAGCCGAAATTTCTCACATCAAAACATGGAAAGACGCATACGAATATGGAAGCATATAGGCCTAATTACGAAGATTTTCAGATGACAGTGAAATTGAGAGCGAGGTAGTGTTCAACATACGTAAAGAGTAGACAATACTAGGCCTACTCAATTTTCCTGGGAACAGCATATGCTGGCATGATTTCTAATCCTGAAACAGGAATTAATATTATAGAAATTATAGAAAGTTTTTGTAATTACCAACATGTTAGCCTCCGACACGGCAGTATTATTATAAAATTCAATTTATACCCCAAAATAGTACATGATTTTATTACGTCTTTGCATAGTCCTTCTGCAATGAAACATGGGCTTTGACAGTGTTATCTGTCTTTATATGGCTACTATGATCTCGGACAAAAATCCCGATGCTTATTTATCATATTATGTCATTTTAATTTGTTTTAAATATTTTACTTAAATAAGTAAGTAAGTAAGTAAGTATATTCTTTATTGAACCAGTTGCAATCCGCATTCTGGTGTACATACATCATATATAATAAACAATAAACAATCAATAGTCAATATGAATAAAGCATTCTAACTATAAGAGTTTTTTCATATTATGATTAGCTAAAAGTAAAACACGGTCATGTGACCGGGGTCGAAGGGAATAGGCCAACAGCTTTTTTGGAGGAAGAAACCTATGGAGAACATGGCCCGGGTTTGCCAGGACCGCCGAAAACAAGCAGGTGTCGGCTTTAAGGCATAGTTGACCCAATTACCGAAGACGATTTCTGAAGTAATTCAGAATTATAATAATACTCTCTTTCCTCATAGAATGTAATTTAAGTTAATACAGAATTAAAATTGTGAAGAATTATATGACTTAAACATATTACCGTAGGCCTTCTAATTGATTATACTAACGTAAGGGTGCTACTCGATTACGGCCTTATAATCGATTACGTTACCATAAACCTGCTAAGCGACTGTAGGCTATTTTATGCCTTAGGCCAGCTAATTGATTATAATAGGCTTGGTAATCGATTATCTGCTTAGGCCATGCCTCTGTTCTTGCTATATGAATTTGAACACGCTTACACATGTAGCATATAAGCGCTTGGCAGACATCCCATATGCAGCTACTCTTTTCCGAGTGTGTTCTGTCGAAAATCTTCGCAACAGCCGCGTTTGAACAAAGCATGCCTACAATCGACTCATTTTAAGCACTGTATTGACGTGTATCTAGGAGGCGTGTCTCCATTCAATGGAACTGAATGCGACTGCGTCATATTACAGCTGCTGTCAGTACTTATTGAGGACACATCAGCCGCGTTCTCATTACCTTTCTGAGCTCTGAAATCGCCAGACCGCTCGTTAGTTCATAACGGTAAACAGTTAAAAAATATTCGTGTAATATTCTACGCAGAAGAAAACTAACAGACGAAGAAAACGCCCACATGATGTCTTCAAAACCATTTATGAGCGTTGGTCTGTTTCTTCTTATCTTGAGCACAGGTATGTATCGGAATATGGTTCAAAGATTCCTATATAGTTCTTAGTTGTCATGATTAACTTAACTCGCTTCTAAAAAGCGTCACAGAGACGAATTTTCATTATACTGGCATATGGATTAATTAAGACTTTGAAGCATGTCTTGAATGTAATATGGAAATGTGCAATTCCACGTCATGCTACTGTTTGTTTCTTCTTTTGTTTGTTTGGGATCAATAAATTGAATTGAATTGAATTGAAATGGATGAGAACCCTCTTGCCGGCCAGGACCACATAGTCATAGCACGCAAAGCAAACTTTTCTCGTAGTCTGCATTCTACAAGTCAAAATGCAAAATTATCACGATTTGCAATATGATACATTGTAATTAAGTAAGTTGCAATAATAATAGTAATGATAATTATAGGACAATTATATAGCGCTAAAACCCGATAGTGGCTGAAATAAGGACGCTGCGTACACGAGTTTAAGGATCAACGACATTGAAATGATATTTTAAAAAGAAGGGTCCTGATCCTTGATTTGATGGTGAGATGAGGAGTTCTTCACATGGTCGGGATGACACGCAATGCCCAACATCAGAGCAGAAACAAAGCCATTCCTCGTGGAAGTTCTCGGAACAAATAGTAGATTTATCGACGACGACCGTAGCCGAAATCTCTTCTTGTCACTCGATTGCAGAAGAGTCGGAAATTCAGTGCCTTCTTTGAGGTGATACGCACAGGAGCACGCAAACTGGGTGTAGGTTGTCGCTCAGCGGTTCTATGATATGACCAGAAGGCGTAAGACCGTAGATGAGACGGGCAACAGAGCTTAGGGTCAACTGTATCCGCTCTCGCTGACAACGGATGCCGCAAGAAAGTACAGGAGCGACGGCGATGGCTGACGAGGTTCTGTTCCGGGCCATATGCCAAAATCCTAATCACATTCTGTGAGGATTGTTTTCTTCCACCAGACAAAATCCTATTTCCTTCGACCACAAACTAAAAATCTTTAACTCCCGCTCAAGGACGACCAAAATTATATTCTCCAGTGTTCTCTGCAAAAATCTATCTGAACTATCTTCAAATCTGTCCAGCATTTTCTTTTAATCTGATTATGTAACCGAAACAACTAGGCCCTATATTAACTTGTATGCAGAAATGCGTCTTTGTCATTCTGAAATTGAAAATAAACGAATATTGATTGATTGATTGATTGATTGATCGATCGATCGATCGATGATTGATTGATGAGGCGTCGGTAGACAGCCACTGAACTGCAACGTTAGTAAAATTTGGATACTACGAATCTTTCGACCAAGGTCACGGTGGTTGAGGTAGGAATGAATCTGGTGTGTATACGACACAACCTCAACAAGTTGGCTCACATGGGTAGGCACGGTCATGCAGCTGTCAAATGGTCAGCCGGTCGAATTTCTGCATCATTAAGGGCGAAGGTACTGCTGTTGAGTAGGTGGAGACTCCGCAGGGTGGTGAAGCCAATTGAAACTCAGACTTTGATGAATTACGTCCTAGAAGATTACACGCCTCAGCTCTGTATGGTCTGTAATGCGCTTGATACAAAGTATCAGCCTCTGTTTAAACTCACCGGTTTGTGATGGCTGTGTAGAGTGTATCGTCTGCATAGCGGTGGTCAATGACACCGTCAGCTTGTATGACTCTGTCCATACCAGACTATTATAAAACAAAGAAGAGATGGCCAAACTGTGAGTGAATGAGTGAGTGGGTGAGTGAGTGAGTTAGTGAGCATTCATGAACACGTCACCTTTCCATCCGCTGAATGTATAATCCTAAGCAGGTCTCAGTTATATACCAACGTGGTTAAAAAACAGGGATGGAAAAATCTAAAGTTTGAACTAGTTGCATTTCGTTATAAGAATGGTATAACTATTACTATTATAAGAACTTACGTCATTAATTAATTAATTATTTGCATACTGTTGATGCGATTAAATGTCAAGCAATTAGCTTTCGATGTCAAGAACTCAACTGATGGTGTACAGGTGTATCGTTAGAGAAGTTTAAACATTCTCTTTGCTGTAAACTTTAACGTCCATGTCTTTAAATTTAAGCTTCGGCCCTCCTTTTTGGATTGGGTCTGGGATCTGCTGATCGGGACCGGTGTAAGACAAACCCCTGTGCAAATGGAAAATGCCGCAACGTTAATTCCGGATACCAGTGTTCGTGTGATGTTGGATACCTCGGAACCAATTGTAACATCAGTGAGTATGCCAATATGCTGTTTCTAATAAACTTACGTTCATCATTAAGTGTCTCAATAAGTAAAAAAATTATATATAATGTATGTATAGGGCCTATATATAAAATATATATATATATAGAAATGAGCTGAAACAGGTGCTTTGTCTCAAACGGTTCACCAGAAATTGTGGACATACGACGGCCCACCACTGTAATAAACTTGAGGCCTAGACGACCATGGTTATTATGAACATAATATTTATTATAGTTCTCTGCAGTTAATGATCAGTTCTTTGTCTAACGGGTTTGCCGCTCCTCGGCTCCGGGCATCCTCGACATGCTATCCTGGAAGGCCACGGCGCTAAAACGCTGGACTATCACTGGACTATTATTATTATTTTATTATTATTATTATTATTATTATTATTATTATTATTATTATTATTATTATTATTATTATTATTATTATTATTATTATTATTATTATTATTATTATTATTATTATTATTATATTATATGGGAGGTCTATGGTATGTAACCGCTTTGAAAGTAGGCCTAGACATTTGCCTCAATATAGTAATGTGAGAATTGATTGCTAAGACTCAGTTTACAGCCACATTTCAACACTGCACTTCATTCAATATACTTGGAATAGTACTTAAGTTTGAAAGGTGCACGCTGGGAAGTTTAGTCTTCAGTCATTCCTAATAATCTCGGTAGAAACTCAGTATTTAATTATAATTGATAAAAATCGACGGCTATTTTCTGCCAGACAGCAATTTTATAGGTTATAATCATCCTGTACTTTATATGTTCGGTTAAATCTCTAATGAACAGTCACTATGTTAGAAATGTTGTTGTTGACGTAGAAAATCCATGTGAACCGAACCCTTGTGTCCGCGGAATATGCCATGTGCTTTCGAGGTTTGGCACATTTAAGAAAATTGTTTGCAATTGCAACACAGGATACACCGGAGAAACCTGCAACAAAAGTTAGTAAATTATTAGCTTTTAAAAAAATGAATTTATATAATTAATTTAATTGTCTTATCGGATTTATTTCTGGGCTTTCAACCGCAATTTAGCTTGGAATTGGGCATGCGCTTTAGAAGTTCTCAGATTATTATCAATAATGTCTTAATGCTATGAGACTAATAAAAGTCCAGTTCACAAAGCAAAGTAATCATGTACGGCGTTCGTTGAAGCTTCTTTTTACTGGTAAAGCGGCATGGCCTTCTGCGTGAGTAAAGAGAGCGTTTGGTTAAATTAGAAATTAGGTCTGAACATCTGCATTATTGCATTATCAATATAGCAGCATTATTTTCAACTACTAGACAGTGTATCATCAAATGTGTCACCGCTTACACTGTAACTTCTCATTTTCACCTGAAACACCTGGATTCGAATCCCTAACTCAGCGGTGAGAGAGGAAGCTGACATTATGCTGCACGCCAGCAACAGATATAGGAATGTTAATTGCCTATTTATTATGCCCCTGTATATCAGCTTCAGACATGTGATATATATATATATATATATATATATATATATCTATATATATATATATATATATATATATATATTATAATATATATAGCAGGTCTAATATTATTTTGAAAGATCCGTGCTGCGTCGGCTGTTGCCTGATTAGATTAGATTAGATGATAGCGCATTGGATAACACTGGCATCGAGAGGTTCCGAGTAGGTAGGATGGACAGCTTTGTAGGCTGCTATTAGCGCCGGGTAGAGGCTGTCTGTTCTGTTAGTAGTTAAGATTTGTTGTTTCAATTGCATAACTTGTAATGTACAGCGCAGTGCGTTTGTCAGACGCTTCAATAAAGAAAAGATTATTATTATAACATGACATCAATAGGTTTAATTTGAAATAAGATAGCGTTGTCGAGAAAACAGTAATGTATGCAAGGCGTATAAGCGAAATAAAAAATAGTTGGATGTTTAGTTTCTTGAGAATAGTTTAACAATTGCATTATCAATTCTAAAATTTTCTTATAACAAAATTCATTCTGTTCTTACAACAAGTGTAGCAATTTCTGCTTGAAAGTCTGCAGTCTAATTTAACGCCCATCCCTGTAGAAACATCAGGGCAATCTGGCTCGTGGAGACAGAAAGAGCGAGAGACAGAGAGAGAGAGAGAGAGAGAGAGAGAGAGACAGGGACAGAGACAGACAGAGAGACAGAGACAGAGACAGAGACAGAGACAGAGACAGACAGAGACAGACGGACAGACAGACAGAGACAGCCTATGAGGGAGACGCTTGCATCAACCCTCAGCCACTTCGAATCCAATTATTATTATTATTATTGTTATTGTTATTATTGCGAAACAAGTGTGTTTATATTTTTAACTATGTATCTTTTTGTCTTTATTTTAGAAAAAGAGAAATATGAACCTTCCATCAGACGGTAAATATTTAAATTAATTGTTAGATGTTTCAAAAGCGAGTGAGGTGAACGCATAATATGCACAAATAATATCACAATGCATTATGCAACAGGAAGACTTTAATAATTATGTGAATGCAACAATATGCAGATATTAGGTAGAAAATGAAGGCTATCTGTCATATGACTATCTTTCATATTTAGTTATTGAACACGGTAGCCCATTGGTTAGTCGCTCGCCTTCTAACGCGGACAGTACGGGTTCGATCCACCACCTGAGTCGGTTACTGTGTAGGGACCTCAAACAAGTTCATCGCTCACAACTGCTCAGCGCCATCGATTGATGCTTGATCATTAGATAGGACGCTTCATAGGTGCATCATTTTCTGCTGACCACCCTCCATACGCAGACGATACCCAACCCAGCATATCCTTCTATCGGATATTTCTCCTCCATTGCTCAATTACTCGATGTTGTCAATTTGATCTGAAATTGAAAGTCCTCCAACCTCCTCTACCTCGACCCTGCCAAAACAGAATTTTCATCCTTGGCCTCCCACAGCAGATTAAGACCAACATTCCCGCCCCTCCATACACCTATCCACTAACTCGATCTTCCTCTCACTTTCACCTGCAACTCGTCTGTGCGCAATTTCGACATTGTAATTGTTATTGAACATTTGTATAGCGCCACTCAGAAATTCAGAGGCGCTCCCGACCCAGGTCATTGCTGTCTCTAACAAATAAGATGGTCTTCAGGCGTTTCCGAAACAGAGGAAGAGAAAGGCTTAAGACGCAATTGCCTGTCATCCACATGTCTCCATCTCTAATCACATCTCCACCCTCTCGCTCACCTGTCTTATGCTAATTCGTGACCTCTGCATCACCATATCACTACCGTTCCTAAATCACTCCACTGGCTGAAAATCCCAAGGCGAATCCATTTGAAAATCAATCTTGTCGCTAACCAACAGCTCCCTACAATTATACTCCCGGCGCAACTACCTTCATAAACTTTTACCATCCAACCACCACGCTCTACCAGATAATCCTAACTCACCCTCTATCCCGTCTCCAAGTCACACCTTGCCTCAGTTTGTCCAACCAATTCATATATATCTACACTGCGCCTTGATGCTAATTGTCACTCCATTGGCTTTCCAGTCCATATTGCAACCAACCTCTTCAAGAACAAACTCCTACTCTATTCCATTTGATCCGCCGCCTTCCAAGCTTTTCGTCCTCAACGAAAAACACCCAAACAGCGCCCCTGACTGCTTTCTCGTGCAAACGAATTCCGATCTTCACTTGACAACTTCCGACAACCCATCTGACAAGACGCAGCGATCGTAAACAGGCTGATGCCTTGCACTTAGCTTTGGAGTACACCTTTAATAATAATATGGAGTTTACTATCATATTATAATAATAATAATAATAATTACGATAATAATAATAATAATAATAATAATAATAATAATAATAATAATAATAATAATAATAATAATAATAATAATAATAATAATAATAATAATAATAATAATAATAATAATAATAATTTTAATAATAATAATAATAATCTTCTCCGTCAAAGTAATAATAATAATAATAACAATGCCATGTGTTAATAATAATAATAATACTAATCGCTACGGCTACTCCCATAACGTACTAACCTAATAATAATAATAATAATAATAATAATAATAATAATAATAATAATAATAATAATAATAACAATAATAAATAATATATAAGTAATAATAATAATAGCTTTAATTCCTTAGTGATCTGAGGTACCTGGGAAATAGCAACAAAAAGTAAAGTCTAGCGCAATTTCTTCATCCAAGATTTGCTCTTCAGAATTCCTTTAGACCCCTTCGTACTGAGGAGTTTGCAGAGGTGTCTGAAACAAGTGTGTTAATATTTTTGACTTTGTACCATTTTGATCTTTATTTTAGATAAAGGAAAGCCCGGCAGCCCAATAGGTAACTATTTAAATTAATTTTTAGATGTTTCTAAACTGCGTTATATGAAGCCTATGCTCATAGGCCTTTTACAAACGTGTAGGCCAATCTAAATAATATATGCACAATGCACATGCATATTTAGTACATGTATGTGAAGCTGTCACAGCTGGTGTTCAATAGACTGTTGCAGATATATTTTATGTTGCTACAAAGTTTAAGTTCCTTTAGAACGAACAAATCCCATTGCACTCAGTTGTTTAAGTATATATAAATAAATATATATATATATATATATATATGAACGTGACTTTGTGCTGACGCAGCACAGATGTGATTAGAAATTTCATATTTTCATTCATTCGTAAATTTATATAGCGCCGCTTTAAGGAGACTACTCAGAAGCAAGAGTCGTAACTACTATACATCAAAATATGAGCATATGCCACGAACATTTAAATCTTTGTATTGGCTTTCTGCTCACTAAAAAATCTCTCAAGTTGGGGCTCCTGTTTAATAAAACACTGAACTCAAGCCAACCATAGTATTTAAAATCCGTCCTTGTTCCTTCATCTCATCAATATTCAACTAGGCCAGGTCAGGTCAACCAGGTCACCTGATTAGCATTTTACTTTGGTTAAACTTGAAACCAGAACTGTGCTGGGCGAACGAGATTTGTTTGCATGCTGGACCTAACTTTTGGAAATCTCTTCCTCTGTCTGTTCGCTCTATTCAGTCGCTCGTGTCATTTTATTATCGATTGGCAAATTGTCTCATTTTCAAATTGCTCATCCACCATAGGCCGTCTCTCTCTGTCTCAACTTAGTGACCTGTAATCTAAAGTAGAAGCATCGAGGTTTCTTCATTTAGCCTGAATCGCATTCTGTCAGCAAATGGCTCAAACCATTAGCGAGACAGCTGAATGCAGAAAAACTGTGGCTAAGACTATGGCTATGTAATGTAATGCAATGTGATGTAAATCTTCGAAAATTTCTGAGTGCCTACAAAAGCCACGTCAGAGAGACCAGCTAATTTATCGGCGCTATATCAAATCAAGTCAGCAATGGCGAGGCCCCTCTATAGTCTATATTGGGCTGCAATACATTTACAGCAGAGAAACCTGAACATCCACAGGCCCCGAGGAAGGAAACGAAACAATGTAACGTTTTACAGTGGTTCGGGGCACAGTTTGAACATTTTCTTGTAACAGTAACTGCAAATGTACACGTTAGCGACTATTATAGATCTATGGCCTCGACCTTTCTCATTTTTCAATGATTTGATCGGGTGAAGTCTTTCACCACCGCTGCTTGTTTTTGAGTTGGTACGACGACATTTAATGTCCCCGTGCACGGACCATTTGTAACAGTCAGAAGGCGTAATAAATATCCTTGCTGTTAGAATCCGACAATCCACATAGACAAAAAGTGCTACGAAATACTTAAGAGAACATGGATTTTTAAACTTGATACGGCAGATAATGGTGCTCATCTAACCATAGGCCTATTATCCAACATGCAGTCTAGAGTTGTATAATCAAAATATAAACTTGGCTTACTACCTTGTATGTTTTGCAGTAGATAGATGCAACCCGAATCCGTGTATTAATGGAGGATGCACTAATGTACCTGAGGGATACCAATGCGCGTGTGGAGCTGGATGGACTGGGGTGAACTGTGATACCCGTGAGTAATCTTTACCGTCATCGTTATCGTCAGATTACGTTGAGAAGTTCCTAAAACCGTGTATCGTCTCTTTCAGACCGCGCCTCGCAAGGATCAGTAGGAACTGACGTTAGGAACTGAAGCAGAGAGCGCCTCTGAGTAGATATCTTGAAGAGGCGCTACTTAAATTCTCAGAATGAATGGTTAAAACTCCATCGAATTTCTGTGATTTGTAAAGTTTTAGTTTCAGGTTAAATGATACATTTATCAGACTCCAAATCGATTCATAAAGTAAAAGGATTAAGTCCATTCGATCGCGATTCGATATTGAAATTTGTAAAGTAATTTCTACATTTACAGGTGACTACTGCGATCCGAACAATTGTATCAATGGTACTTGCAGTAGTTATGAAGCTGGATCCACGTGTTTGTGTAACCAAGGATGGACTGGAGGAAACTGTGACAAAGGTTAGTAATGATAATATTGATAATGATAAGACAGGCACTTGTGAACATCAATTACGCTTTCATTTCTAAACAAAATATCATACAGTTTTTGGTTAAATGATACATTTATCATCCTTAAAATCGAACCATGAAAATAAAATGGATAAATCCCTGTCTACCGTGTTCGTAATCATAATCCTAATCGTAAACGCCAAATTTTCTAGAACTCTACTCTTAAGCTATACGCAGAACGTCAGCTTGTTCACGAGAATGTGTCGATATTGATATATGTAAGGTAATCTTTCCATTTACAGTTGACTATTGCTATCAGAACCCGTGCGTTAATGGTAATTGCACAAGTGGACAAGATGGATACAGTTGTTCCTGCGCCTCAGGGTGGACTGGAGCAACTTGCGAAACACGTTAGTAATAATCAATAATTTTGTGGACATCAATTTTTGGACATCAGGCTTTGGTTCATCGAATTCAATCTTTATTTCTTCAGAACAGAAGCTCTTAACTGTTATTCTGCATTCACTCCTACAGCTGTTCGTGCGAATGCTCAATGAACACAAGCTCTTTCGAATATTAGAATGCGTACGTATGCATGCATATGTGCACAGATGCTTGCACATTTGTATAGCCGCATAAATCCAGTGTAAAAGTATGTAAATGCATTTGTCTATGCTGTGCATATGTATGTATGTGTGAACGAATGTATACATGTATGTATGCATGTTTGTATATATGTATGCATGTATGTATTTATGTATGTATTTAAATATGCGTGCGTGTATTTTGTATGTATGCATGAATGTGCGCTTCTGAAAGGCTTTTGCTGTGAGAAGCGCTTAATAAATAGCCAAATACAATACAATACAATACAATGTTTGTATGTAGGCTAAACATTTATTATGCGTTATGTTGACATTTCTTTTACATTGTATAGAGAACTTCTGTGATCCGAATCCCTGTGCAAACGGCGCGTGCGTTAATGGACAAAGTCAATACAACTGTACATGTTCTGCTGGATGGTGCGGAACCACTTGTGCAACCCGTGAGTAGCCCGCCTCTCACCTGTGTGCAATGACTTTGTGTTGCAGTTTCAAACATCTGGTTAGCCATCTCTCCCACGCTCTAACTTCACGGACGATCCTATTTAGGTTGTATACGGCAGTTAAAAGCAGACACGCTGTTTTTACGTAAACATTATTATCTTAATCATTGCGTGTTCATCATCATCGCATCATCGTCGTCGTCATCAAAAATACAACACATCAAAAGATTCCTTTAACTCTCGCGTGTACTTTCTAGGTCTCACTTATCTGGATACCTGACTGTTTTTGTCCTCTAATGATTTAATTGTTTAACACTTCTTTCTATTGTAACAGGTTGCGGTCTGTCAATCTGTCAGAAAATAAAACGAATATCTATCTATCTATCCTACAACATGCATGCATAGCATTGCATACATGTATGCATACGCGTTTCTTTTATCATTATACAGGTGACTATTGCGCTCCTAATCCATGTAGGAATGGCGCCGACTGCATCAATGGACAGAGTGGATGTAGCTGTCGCTGCTACGGAGATTGGAGTGGGCCCTATTGCGCCGATCAACGTTAGTATTCCCGCTTTTGTTCGGTTACATAGCCATGTGTTGCAGGATTATTTCAGCTAGGACAAGTCTAGATGACGTAAACAGATAGATACGTGCCTCTATGCACATATTCACACACACATTCATGCATACATAGATAGATTCTTACACACATATATACTTAAATACTATGCACACTCTGTGGCTTCTTTGAATGGTTGGCATAAATTATAGCTTTGGACCAGATGAGGCCAACCGAAACTGATGGAAGATGCGATAAGGGCCGAAGCGACAAGCTGTAGGCAAAATAGGTAGTCTTCTTTCTAAGATGATTGCATACTGCTGTTGCCTTTCACTATTAACTGCCATGCATCACATATATATTACATAGGGTAGAATCCATAAACCACACGCCCTCTGACACACTGATTCGTAAACAACATACATGTGAATTCAATGAATTCATATTCTTTATATGCCTAAGGTTCAGAGGTTAACTGAAATTCCCACATAACATAACAAAACATAGGTTTTTATTGGTTGTTTACATCCCACATATAACCCACCCGAGTTCCCATCTCCGTTTCTTTTCATATATATCTCTCTTTCTAACAATATGCGCATAGATAGGTACATACATGCATGAATTAATACATACATAGGTATATACAAGCATACATGTATATATGTATGTATGTATACATACATATAGGCCTACGATCAATTCATGGTGTCTTACAAAATAGCTTACGATAATGCCTTTCCACCTGCTGTTAAAAATGGTCGGCGGGGGCCACTTCTAAAGAAACCGTGGATGTCCCGGGGCCTGTTAAAATCTTGCAAAACAAAAAACCGGCTTTACTTAAAATATCTAAAAACTCCAAATGAGTCTAATAAAACTAATTTCATCACTTATAGAAATAAATTTAAATCCACTCGAAAACAAGCTGAAAAAAACTATTACGCTGACGAGTTTTGTAAAAACAGTAGTAACTTGAAGAGAACATGGAGTCTTATTCGCTCATTAATTGGAGTAGAGAATCATGACTCGTCGATTACCTTTTTAAATTCAGACGGGGTCAAGATTGAAGACCCGGAAGCAATTGCCAATAAATTCAACTGTTATTTTACGGGAATCGCTCAATCACTAGCTAATAAAATCCCCGATCCAACTACTTGCTTCGAAGATTACTTGAGACCTCCTATTGCTAACTCTTTTGGTCTCGAGGGAACAACTCCGGATGAAATCATAAAATTGGGTCGTACAATCCGTTTATCTCATAGTAAGGGAATCGATGACATTGACCCTTTTGTTGCTTCCCCGTCACTAATCAATGTCGCTAGACCACTGGCTGAAATAATCAACTGTTCATTTTGCTCTGGTATATTCCCTAACGCATTGAAAATCGCTAAGGTTGTTCCCATCTTTAAAAGGGGTGAAAAGGGGGATGTGGCTAATTATAGACCCATCTCCGTTCTGCCGTTCTTTGCTAAAATATTTGAAAAATTAATGTACGAAAGACTAAGCAACTTTCTAGAAAAAGCTAATATTATATTTCCATCTCAACATGGTTTTCAAGCTGGTCGCTCCCCGTCTATGCCATTGCTGAGTATCCAAGACAAAATATCAGAAGCAATAGAAAATAATGAATACTCCCTTGGAGTCTTTTTCGACTTGGCCAAGGCTTTTGACACTGTGAACCATAACATTCTACTTAAAAAACTAAATAACTATGGCATAAGAGGAGCCCAACTCAATTGGTTTGCCAGTTATCTAGAGAACCGCTCACAAGTAGTGCACTGCAACGGAGCCACTTCTATGATGCGTGCAATTAATTTTGGGGTTCCTCAAGGATCGAATCTAGGACCACTATTATTCCTAATCTATATTAATGACCTTCCAAACGCCTCACCTCTCATGTATTTCATTCTCTTTGCTGATGATACTAATATCTTCTTTTCCCACAACTCCTTGGACATTTTATATCAAAAAGTGAATGCTGAACTTGCTCTGATTGCCAACTGGTTTCGTGCCAATAAATTATCTCTCAATCTTGATAAGACCAATTATATATTATTTAGGTCTCATAAAAAAAATTGTCCCTCTGACTCAAAAACACTATGTATCGATGGTAACCCAATCACTCAGGTGACATCATCCAAATTTCTAGGAGTAATATTGGACCAGCATCTGTCATGGAAAGAACATATTAAGACAGTCTCCTCCAAAATAGCAAAGAACATGGGGATCCTAAATCGTGCCTCCTATCTTCTGCCACCCAAGGTTCGGTTAACGCTTTATTACTCGCTGATATATCCCTACCTTGGTTATTGTAACTTAATCTGGGCCTCTACATACAAGTCAAACCTGCAAAGGCTGACCATCCTCCAAAAGCGAGCTGTCCGATTCATTGCTGGCACTCCCTACGGATCTCACACCAGCAAGTCGTTTCTTGAATTTAAAATCCTAACTGTTGAACAGATTAGGATAGCGCAAATAGGCGAATTCGTGTATCGGTATGAGCACAATCTATTGCCAGCTATATACCATAAACTCTTCCTCCTTACCTCTGAAATTCATTCCTATCCTACTAGAAGCTCCAAGTTGTATCGACAGCCCTTTGCCCACACAAATACTCGACTGTTCTCCATTAAATTCGCTGGGGCTAAGGTTTGGAACAATATTCCTCTATGGATCCGACAATTGACTACTTTACAAATATTTAAGAAAAATTACGCCACTATCTGATACATCTAGACATTTGAATGAATGCTATTTACTGCTATGGGTGTTTAGTTAAGTTCTATTAGTTAAGTTATCCTAATTTTTTGTTTTAATTCCTGTCTCCGAAAGTAAGCTTGCTGTCATGTGTTATCTGAACTTTTTATTTCATTACCTGGGTGGCCCTATTTAGCGGGATCGTCAATCCCTTCAGGGTCCTCCACTTGGTAACCGGAACGTCATTGAATGTACACTGCCATAATTGTTAAATATGTTGTCGGTTTCAGGAAAATAAATTGAATTGAATTGAATTGAATACATACATACAATCATACATGTATATAGAAGTGATCCTGTCCTGTGCTGGCACAATGCAACGCAAAAGCTTTGTCGTGGTCTCTTTTGGCACAGGCTTCCATGGGGCCCGATAGCGCATTGGATAACACACTGGCATACAGAGCGAGAGGTACCGACTTCGAGTCCCGTAGACGGACATGCCTTGTAGGCTGCTATTAGCGCCGTGTATTGCAGGCTGTTTGTTCTGTTCTGTTAGTAGTTAAGATTTATGTCTTCAGTCATTTGTGTTCTTGTGAATTGTTTCAACTGCATAACATGTAAATGTACAGCGCAGTGCGTTTGTCAGGCGCTTCAATAAAGAAAAAGATTATTATTATTATTATTATTATTTTTGAATAAGAGTTTCATATCGTTTCTTCCCGCCTCTATTTTGCAAGGGGCTACTGACCATTCTCTTCCATCGTGGTCTTGTATTGACATATCGAGAGCATTAGTGACGAGTCTTCTTGAAGAGGTGCTATATAAATATGCACATACATATTGATAATTACAATATATACAAACGAATTTGTACTTTCTATTGTGTCCTGATAAGGTGATATACATTAATGACGAGTCTTCTTAAAGAGGCTCAATATAAATACGATCTTACATATTGATAATTACAATACATACAAACGAACTTCTTGATTAGATTATATGAATAATTAAAAAAATCCAATTTTAAATTTGTTTGCTTGTTTTGATATTTTTCAAAGCTATGACATTCGGAGATTTCTGAGATTTCGTCCGCGGATCAGAATCTGCCATGGAAACAAGTCGGCAACAAACGACGGCTATCATATATATATATATATGTATATATATATGTATATATATATTATATATATGAACATTATAAACTTCTGTGTTAGTTCGTGACTTCAAATATAATCTTAGTGTTCAACTGCATATTTACGCGTTCAATCATTTCAACGTTATACCGGTGTTTTAATGTGAAGGGCTTTTATTCATTGTAGGTCTACTTATTCAGAGTAGACCTACTTTAGTTTCTTGAGAAGAAAATAAATTGCCGGCAAAGAGCTTTGGCTACTACCCAGTACCTACAAGACTTTATTAGACTTTCAAGTATATTAGACTTTCAAGTACTAGTATGCAATTAGGTTCTGAGTCAGAACCACATCTCCGGTGAGTTAGTCTTCCGGAATACTTTTAGAGAGACTCCGTAACCGATTCGTTAGAGCGCTCGACCTGTAGTACGGAGAGCAGACGGTTTGAGCCTCCTCTAAGATGTTTAATGTGTTGGAATCTCGAGCAAGTCCTTCACTCACTGTTGTTTCGCACATCAGAATCAGATGAGAGAGAGAGAGAGAGAGAGAGAGAGAGAGAGAGAGAGAGAGAGAGACAGACAGACAGACAGACAGACAGACAGAGAAAGAGAGAAAGAGAGAGAGAGAGAGAAGAGAGAAAGAGACAGACAGACAGAGACAGAGACAGAGACAGACAGAGACAGAGACAGAGAGACAGAGAGACAGAGACAGAGACAGAGAGGCAGAGAGACAGAGAGACAGAGACAGAGACAGAAAGGACAGACAGAGACAGAGACAGAGACAGAGAGGCAGAGAGACAGAGAGACAGAGACAGAGACAGAAAGGGACAGACAGAGACAGAGACAGAGAGAGAGATAGAGCAGACAGACAGGCAGACAGACAGACAGACACTCAGACTGACTGACTGACTGACTGTCAGTGACTGACTGATTGAATGATTGATTGATTGATTGATTGATTGATTGATTGAGCGTATATATCTTTGCACGCCTTATTATGTTCTGTCTATGGAGGATTCAAAATAGACATCTTCCTTAAGAGAGGCGACACTATAAAACTCTTTCTCGAGATCCGACTTTGCGTCTTCCGCAGTAGCCTGATAGACAACGTCCTGCTGATAGTCTTTAACCATAGCAGTGTTCAGTTCATTCTGCTACTGGCAATAGTTGTTCCCTTCTTATGTGTCTTCTTAATGCGGACCTTCTCTTCACTACCATTCCGTATCTCATAACTTTGAAACTGCTGTCATTTTCCAGGCAACTGTCATTTTTTAATTTCTTCTATCTTGTTCCGCGGTTTATCGTAGAGCAGGGAAGTTATACGATAAGCTGCAGAAGGTGAATTGACAATAGATATGGCATACAGTAGGGCCTGAAATCAGTATAAGTCCAGGCGGTTTCTGAATCGAACAGTAAATTTTATGATTTCGACTTGTGCGAAAGACAGAGAGATAGTGAGAGAGAAAGAGTAACATAAAGACAGGGTGAGAAAGAGATAGAGGAGAGGGCGCTGACCAGTTAGCTTGTTTCATTTCAATACATAATTATAGCTGCATCGATGGGTATATGCTTCCGTGTCATTCTCCAAGATTTAGACAGATCTGGATATTCAGTTCCCACTGCCGGGACTCGGGCCGTCTATCTGACCACACTACACTCGCTACAAGACGTAATATCACTCCCCAGGGGTATAAGCATATCGGGTCCACGATTCATACAATGTATGTATGTATGAGCACTTGATATAGCGCCTCTTCAAGATTTCTACTCAGAGGCGCTCCCGACTACAGCGCGGACACTGAATCGGAGTTTCACGCCGAAGCGCATGAGCAATTGCGAGTGAAGGACTTGCCCAGGGTCCCTAGGCGGCGGCTTGAGGTGGATTCGAACCCGCAACCCTCCGGCTACAAGGCACCGAACATACCCCTACACCACCGCGCCCCACAACGGCTTATCATCATGCCGCTTATGCTAGTAGTTCTCCTCACGCTACTCGAAGGTTCCTGTTTCAATGGTTTATATTCGACAGCAGTGGCAAGTAGTTGCAATTGCAATTAGTTACAACAGAAATAATGAAATTAATTAATAAATAATTTAACCCATAACGCCTGAATGTGATCAGATCATATGATACTAAAATATATTAATTTTTTCAGTTTGTTGCAATACTTCATGACGACAAGATGTAAAACGGCATCAAGGACAATGCAAACAGTGTCAATATGACCCATGCACTCCTTCGCTATTTAGAAATTAGTTAATTGCCCTTTCCACTTTTGACGGAGTAATGCCTATTCGTTCACATTACATAACAATTAGACGAACGGACTCTCATTTGGCGACACAAAACTCAGTAATTAACAGCATGTGTATTTAATTGTCTGCTAGAGGTGGTTTTGTATTAAGTAGACAGAAAAAAATGATTGCTATACACATTAAGACACGTGAAGTACAATAATTGTATCTGTTGACAGTCATCATTTCTACAGCACACTGTTGAAGGCTTGTTCTACCATTTCGCTCTGACAGGAGTATTTTGTGGTTAAATTATGCGCCTATTTTGCAAGCGGATATTTACAGTGTCGTGTCTCCAGCTGTCTACTCAACGCTACTATATTCAGATGTCTTTCAAACACTGACAATTTGGAGGAGAGATATTATGATCACTGTCATAAACTGTCAAGGGTGCCATATTTACTTAAGGTTCAGAGATAGTCACGTGTTAACAGCATCACCTATGAATAAAAATAAGTTTAATAACCAACTTCGCCAATTTTGTTCCGAAGTTGGAGCTATCTACAAGAGGAAGTATAACTTCGATATTTCGACATAATTGCTGTACCTAAACAAGGTCATGTTGAGAAAAACAGCTATGCAATCACAGTTAATCTGTGGTATAAATGCCACATTTTGAAATCGTTCTAGAAGTGGTTCTGAGTTGCACATGTATATAAAAGCGGACAAGTTCTGCGTTACAGAGAAATTGCAAGCAGTCATATAATTATACTATGCTAAATACACCCTTTGCACAACTGGATTGTGCACGGTAATTGTTCACGGAATAACTGACTTTCTTTCTCTTCGTAGCTCGATTGTCTAGGCTAATCAAGACATGTTCTGGTTTAAAAAACAGTTTAAAATGTAGGCATACTTGTTACGTAACTCCGAGCATTAGCAATTGCGCTGACAGTAGACAGTTTTGTAGAGCATCGTAGAAGTTGCTACCGACAATGTTGTATAAATAATCGTAATTACAACTACAAGTTTGCAAATTAAAAGCTTGCAGCACTTCATTTGTATTATTTCCTAAGTATATTGCTTGCATACCATGTGCAGTGGTAGCTCTGTTTAGCAGTACAAGAGAAGATGTTGAGTATCTAGAGACATTGAACTTGCGGCGCTCTCAGTGCGATTGTCCTACGGCGTCTGATTTAAATCCTATTCCAACTAAATCCCGTCTGAAATACGTAATGTTTCAGTGACGCTCTCGGTCCTTATGCTGTGTGGGTCTTCGTCTTCCGCGTTTCGTTCTTTTCTTTGTTACGTTGGGAGGAACTAAATGCAAAGTAAGGCATATGATCAATTTGGTCGTGTTCTCGGCATTGACGAAGAGCCCATGAGGGCGTTTCGTTTGAGAGTTGCCTGTCCTACGGTCAGTTTGTTATAGTTCGTCCAAGACGGAAGACTCAGCGCGCTGCTCGTCTCTTCCTCCTCGTTTGTTCGATGGATCTTGCTAGCGATTGGCTCAGGATTATCATTGTGACTGAAGGGCAGAGTGCCGTAGCCGTTTCTGGTCGGAGAAGGGTATCGGGGCTTAGGCGCAACAGCGGGACGCTCGTTCCGAGGACGAGGGTTGCGCAGTGCCGCCTCT
The DNA here is from genome assembly GCA_020284085.1 of Aporrectodea caliginosa. Lineage (NCBI taxonomy): Eukaryota > Metazoa > Annelida > Clitellata > Crassiclitellata > Lumbricidae > Aporrectodea > Aporrectodea caliginosa. Next base: position 637,310 of record JACEVL010001026.1, read on the forward strand.
GTTCCGGCGCCGTTCCGGGGCCAGCGCAGGTCGAAGTCTTTCGAGAAGGATCCCATTTTTCTGGAACCGTTTCGATCTAGAGTGGCATATCTCGGTGAATTCGGATCGTCTGGCTGAACTTTCTGACCTCTTGCGGAACTGCGATGCTTGTTCCTCTGCAGCGAGGCCGTGTAGTTGAAACACCTGCCGCCATCTGGCCAGGCAAGATACGAATTGTCAAAGCCTATCGGACTGATCTTTCCAGACCCGAGCGTAAACGTTGATAACCCACTCGTACCAGTCTCGGCGGTTCCCTTTGTATCCGACACCAATTTACTGGTTCCCTTGATCTCTGCAGGTGGCCAGATGGTTCCATGCTGACCTGCGATTGATCTTTGGTTTCCGTGTTTATCTCTTACAACTGTGCTCTTCTCGCTGTTCTCTGATCTCGTCGAGTGGCCTCGGGCCACTTTAGAAGAAGGCAGCGTAGCGCTGTCGTACTTATCGGCTACTCTGGTGGTGACGCCGTACCTGGTCAGATAGACAGCGTTGTCCTCTTTGGCCGGCAGAGCGGGGCGTCCTCCAAACTTCATCGTACTTTTAAGCGACGCTCCGCATCCGCAGTCAGCCGTAAAAGGTGGTGGGTAGAAGGTACACTTGGCTGGTTCCTCGTCATCCTCGGATGACTTCATCGCGTTGTTGGTCCATTTCAGCTGTAGCGGATTGAAATAGTTATTCTGCGTGACATCGCATCGATGCAGCGCATTATCTTTGGCGGACTTTCCCCCGCATGGGAACCACACTTGGCACTGACAATACTGCCAACAGAAGATGGCCAGCACAGCAAAGGCGGCACCACCGATTAAGAAGCTGACGACGCCCACAATGAGAAGATGATTCGCACGGATGGAATTATTCTCAACGGCGACCGGTCTACCGCTCTCAACAAAAACGGCGCCTAATGAACCACCAACAAAAAACAAAAAAACAGAACACAAAATAAGAAAACCAAAATAAACATAAAACAAAATGAAACTTTAACAGAACTGAAATTAGTTTAATTTACTTGCGCAACCTGTATCTCTGGCAGTAAATATTCTGAAATAGAAAAGTTAATCGAAAACGAGCGCGTCTTAGATAAAAATGTTAGTTTGACTGAATGGCGTTGACTTTTCTAGATGGCCTCGAATCATATGCATAATCACACGCATAGGAACAATCATACTTATGATTAGTTTAACAGTCGATCCGATAGCATCCAGCCTTTTCTGAAAGAAGCTATTTTTGAAATCAAACAAAGAACATAAATTCGATGCAATATCTGTGAAGCTAAGATAAACGGAAAAGAAAGTAAATTATTATAACACCGCAGGACACCAGAGATGAGCTGAAAGCTAAAAAAGAAAACGGTGGAAAATTAAATAAGAAACAACAACCAACTCATGCAATTGCTTAGAAAATGAAAACGATTCAAACTGAAATAAATGCCAACGTTTATGGATCAGGTTCATTATGAAGTGAGTAAGTAAGACAACAATCAATAAATTCTGATAGATTTTATAACCAATGGTAAGTAAATCAAGCAAGTTGAATCAAGGAGATTTCGTCAACAATTATAAAGCTCATTTTTCAACTTAACAACTTCTGAGCAGAGGCAATGTTCTCCACAGAAAAATAGACTTTTACGTATTATAGACTTTGACCTAATCGATCGTCCTCAACTCCTACAGTCTCGGCGGCAGAAGAATTACGGAACACTATGTATTCGGGTGGTGATAGTAGTGGCGAAAGTCGATGAGAGCCCGCTGGCTCGAGTGTGTGGCCGTTCGGACCACGTCGTCCGTCTGAATTGAACCACTGGACGTTATGAAAGGACGGACGGTCGGAAAGAAGGAATAGTCTGAGACGACATCGCACTTGTCGGACGACGCAAAGGCAGTGCCGCCGTCTTTTGAACTAAATACGAATCGATGACAGTGCATCATCACGATGAAGACGACGATGCCGCCCAAAAGGAAACAGATGATGCCGACTATGATCAGATGGTAGTAGCGGACCATCGACCCCGTGTCCGGCTGAAACTGGTCATCTGCTGCTGATGCAGCATCGTCATCGGCGTCGTCGTTTTCTACATCTGAAAATTGAATCGCATTGCCTACTATACAGCGAGGCCTGGCTGATTAGCCAGCGGATCGGAGAAGGAACAGATCTGGCGTTGTATGAAGCAGGTTCTGATTGGCCTTTCTTATGAATATTGTAACGATTCTTCTATTTACCAAGAGATCACACATTTTCGTGTTAACAGGTTGATTAGTTCATTCATTCACTCGTTTATTCATCCCGGAAATGTATATAGCGCCTCTTCAAGAAGCCTACTCAGAGGCGCTCCCAGCCCAGCAACGGACAAAGAGAAAGGACTTGAGCAATTGGTAGAAAGTATGCAAATTATTCCGGGGCAGTAGGCGTAACTCAAGAGGGAGCCCTTTCCAAGTGGAGGGGTCAACAACAGAGAAAGCTCGACGCTGTCTGACAGAGAAGCGAGCCCGAGGGACCAATAGCTCCCCCTTAGCCGAAGAGCGCAGAGCTCGACGGGAGGCTAAGTCGGAAACCGGGCGACATAGACCAGATAAAGCAATTATGAACGACTGATGCAAATCTTTATCCCGTCTAAATCAGAAGGAAGTGCATTATAGATTTGTTACTCAATTTTGTTATCTTTTGATTAGGGAAATGAAAGTAGTATTTTACCGACAATATACTCCTTATCTTTCCATAAATGCCAACCATCCATGCAGCTGGCATTGCTAACTCTGAAAAGAAAGACACGCGAAGAGCATACCTATGTCACCGCTATGACATATTCTTGACTCCATGTCAGCACCTTGACATTGTGACGTCGTACAGTTCCGCTTTCGGTGTTGTACGTTGTCATCGTTACAGGACGACCAAACGGACCAACTGATCCAGTCACCAAATCCTACTGCCACAAAGATCATACACTGCATGTACTATGGAATAGTTGCGAAACAGTTACTGCTGGCAATCTAATCTAATCCGACTTCTATAGCACCCTAATCATGATGTACAAAACATCAATCTATGATCGCTTAAAGTGAAATCGTAGTCGGAATTCTCAATCAGTCAATCAATCAAATCAATCAGTCAAAAGAAACTTGATATTGCACCGCTTCAAGATATCTACTCAGAGGTGATGCCGTGGTGTAGGCTAGTACTGATCGCGGTTTTAGGGCCCATATGTCATGCCAGATAAATGACTATAACATAATATATGATGACTACAAAAAAAATGTATTTAGCATCATTTTAGCATCATCTAGCCCACTGATGCCGCCTGCCAGAGGACCTCAATTCTCACAAGGATCTATGAGAGTTTCCAAGTATACAAATTTACATGCAACGCCGACATTCGCCACTTTGGGGGCTGCCCTGACAGACCTGAGCCACGTCGTGAACTAGCAGAAGCAAGAGAGAGAAAACAGAGACAGACAGACAGACAGACAGACATACAGACAGACAGACAGACAGAGACAGTCAAATAGAGAGAGAAACAGAGAGAGAGAGCGAAAGAGAGAGAGAGGGAGCTACTCACCGTCACAAGATGACATTGTGCACGTCACCTCCTGAAGGTCACCGCCTTTGCACGGAAGGCTGTAATACTCTCCAGGTGGCTCCGACTCGCACTGTCTCTTGCGCCACTTGCGACCCTGTCCACAGGTCACACTGCAGGCCCCGAAGTCACTCCAGCACGACCACTGGCCCTGGCACGAGTGCGTGTTGCACGCCTTCAGCTCTCGCGAGTGCCCGGTGCACTCCCGGCCGCTTCCGCTCGGAGTGGGATTGCTGCATTGTCGCTCGCGATGCTGGACGCCAGAGCCACACAAGGTGTCACACTCTGTCCAAAGTGACCACGATGACCATCCACCGTCAATGTCCGGTATGTCCAGGTGTCCTGTGTGACATGGGAAAAGGCAAAGTTAATTAACATATATTTATTCAGATGCCTGCATAGAAACTCCTCAGAATCGTAGTCCTATGATCGACTAAGGGCGATGCGGTCCTAAGGTAGAAGCAATCCAACGAAAGGACATCTATCCTTTGAAGTCCAAACTCGATTTTTAACGCACTCATCGACCCAAGAATGAAAGGACGATGATTTGGCATTAAATCGTTTTTGTGTTTTTTTGACAATCAGCCACTCAAATACCATCGGAGCTGATGCTGCTTAAGGTGTAATTGTTATTACTCACCCATAGAATTTAAAGCCAGTCCTGATCCCACAGTCTCATCATTATTCAATAAGGTTATCTGACTGCCTGTATTTTGCCATGTAGTGTATCCTATAGGTTAGTGCATTAGAATGCTCGGCATTCATTGGTTATAATTGGAGCATATTGACACAGTTAATGCTACGTAGCTGTACAGAAAGTCAGTCTGATTCTAACCAGAGAACCGGTTGCATACTGGGGAAAACGTGATACATACATAAAGCAAGCATTGTGCTGGTGAACAAGCTTTTTCGGTTGTGAACTTAAATTTTCAATTCCCTCTCTGTATCTGCTCGATCTGCTTCTGTCAGTTCGTGCTCAACTTAAAACTTTTCTGTTTCGGATGTCTTACCCACCATTTTGTGGAAAAGAGCGATATATTAATTCGCACGCAAAGGTTATTGGTTAGAGCTATAAAAATCGAGATACAATAATTTGCGGGAGTACTTTTCTGCGAGACCGTTACTAATAATCTTCAAACGAATTCATCTCTTAAAAGTGAGCTGTTTGATTGTAATCATTATGTAATAACACATTTTCTCCCGAGGAAACTGCTCAAAGGCTTTTACAACCTGATAACGCAGAGATCAAAGTGAGATGCTTTGAAGCGCCGACGTTCATTCTTAGTCAGAGGAAACAGAATGGCTTTATGGTAGAATAATTGCTGTCTTTCATCGAAAGCTGGTAAGCGCGACTTAACTAAAATCCTTTCTACCTCAGCTTATGATTGGCCAAATGCATTAGTGTGGTCGTCATTATCGCCGCGAGAAAGGATCCAGGAGTGATTACACAATTTTTCTGAGTGCTACTAACTATTTGACCGTTTGTAATCTAGCTTCAAATGGAAACGTATAGAATCTTTTTATTGGCATAGTTATCACTGACTTTATCTAGGCCCTAACATCGCTTCATTATGAATAGTAGGCCTATATAAATAAATCACATGAATTGGTTAACATTCGATTTCGACTCAGCTTCTCCAAAAGTTCAACATTTATGACTACGTTTCAAATGAAGCGGTCATCCATTGATGCCTTCTACATATATTGAACCATTGGAATGATTGGATTCTTTAGTTTAGGATAATTTTAGAAGAGACTTCGAAAATCAAAGTCCAGTATTCCTCCTGCAAACGAATTCAGGTGTTACTGTTATTTGTGTACCTGTGTCGCAGTCGTCGCCGGTGGGTGAGCAATAGCGTTGCGATGACTTGATCTGAGGCGGTCGTAAGTGCATTTGGTCAGAGATGCTGGCCTTGCAGATGCAGCGAAACCTTTCGCTGATGTAGCCTTCGCGGGACGAATTGATGCGTAACCATGGCGACCAGTCGCTCAACTTGCGGACCTCTGAAAGTGAAAGTAACATGATGTATGTGTCAGGGCACTTGTCTTTTAAGTAGCTCTCATAAGCGCTTCTCGCATGTCTATCTGATTGATCTAAAGCGCAGTTGCGGTGCATTTAGATTCATTATCTTGCGCTTTACAAGTCGATTAATATTAATAAATAATTAAGAATAATAATAAAGAATAGTAATAATGACCACAATAATAGCGTTTAGGTAATAGACTCTACCGAGGAATAATAGGACAGAGCTAATCAGTGTATGTGAGAAGACATGCATCAACACGACTTTTAGTAATTAATAAAAGCACTAGTAATTTTAATTCTTATGCAATAAGGCTACCTACATTGATTGATAATGAAATGATGAGATAGCCAATAGTGCTGTATATGTATGCATCAACAGGATTTAAATATCCTATATATATATATATATATATCCTATGAGATAGGCAATCGTCAGCGCACCTGTTCTAATCCCTAACCGCTCTTCGTAGATAGCTGAACAATCCGTGTATAGTGTGTATATATATATACATATATAATTCTTTTTTCTAGCTCAAATAGACTTTGCTTTACCATCGCACTGTCCCTGGTTGCACGGTCTCCAGTCGCGGTCGTTTCCGATGCACCCTCGACCGCCATTTTGCGGACGGGGATTATTACAGTTCCGAACCCGCGTGGAATGACCTCCTCCACATCGAACGCTGCACGTCGACCATTCACTCCAGCTTGACCAATGACCGTCCACGGCTGGATAGACATGATCTAAAACATTAACAGGGTCAGACATGGTAACGATAACCAAACATACAGACAAATTCACCCGCACGATATGCATCAGGTGTAATGTGATCCTGGAGGGAAAATCGTTTTCAAAAGAAGGTGAAACCAAACGGAAGTAACTGACCGAAACTAAAAGAATCTTAAATGTGCATAAGAAAATAAAAATTCCAGGTAATAAAGTTTGGATAAATAAGGCGCTAATACGCTGGCAATGGGTAGGTAGTCGTTTGACACAGCAGAGTGAAAGGAAATAACTACGAAGTATTAAAATTAGAAACTGAAATCAAAATATGACTTGATTTTAAATCAAATTCACACAAAACTTAAACCAAACTCAAAATGAAGCAAACATAAGTTGAATAGAAAATTGAAATTAAAGTTAAGGAAAAGGTTAAACTGAAACAGATGTAAATGAATAAAAAATGAACCGAAACAAACCGGGGGGACACGTAGCACCAGTGACACACTTGACGGATTGTTCGCTGTCACCGCTGCATAAGCGACCTCCGAAGCGCGGCTGGGGATTGGAACAGGTGCGCTGACGGGTGCGTATCCCTGATGAACAGGTAACTGAACAGCCGGACCACGATGACCACTCGGTCCAGCCACCGTGGACTGTCAACAGAAGGTAGGTGTTGTCAGAGTCCCATCAAAGGCTTAAACTGAACTCTGGTTATAGCGTGATTTTTTCAAAAGGTTTTCTTAACCGGAACTTACAAAATCTTCTTTAAGTTGACGTAATAGGAATAAAACGTTTGCATAAAGGAATATTTAGCAAAGTTGGTTTTCTTGATTATTATTTGCATAATATGTTTTAAAGCCTCCTTCTTGGTTCAGGTTTCAGTTGAAGGGACATCAGTCGATGACGTTTATTGTATTTATTGTATTGTATTTGATCAGTTATAAAGCGCTTCTCACATAAGCCTTTCAGCTTCAGTTGCGAGGTACTCCGAGAGAAAAAGAAGGTTTAAGGTAAGAGAAAGATGTAGAGATGCCACCAGAGAGGATGATAGAGCGTAGAGAAGGAGTAATGTCCATTCCATTGAGAGGGACCTACATGTACGCAGACAAAGGATCTGGATTGAGCCATTGTGGTCCTAACACGGGGAACGAAGAGGTCAAGCCGGTCAGACGCAATGATGGCAGAGAGGGGGCGGAGAATTTCGTGACAAAGATAATATCTTATTATATTATTATATATTAAAATATTATTTTGGAACAAGACCCAGTGGAGATTTGAGCACGAGAATTTAGCCTCTGAAGCCATTACAGTTTCATTGTAGTAGTACGTCAGATCAACATCTGCAGGTGTGCAGCTTGCCCAAGGACCAGATCGTAGGTCAAACAGTAGGCCACTGTAATCGCCAGCTGTACTAAACTTCTAATGGATGTGAACGAACTTTGATGATGGAACAACACGTCTCAGGTGCAGTTACGAGTGTTTGTAATCAGTTCCACTAATCGCTGTGGATAAAACGCGCCAGGCGTCATAAAACTCTTCACACGGTTTCAACATGAACAGGGCAGCTGCGGGGGCGGGCTGGCTGTTATCACCACTCATCCACATTTTACATGATAGTCGTAACATTCGCCCGAAAGACACTGAAGTAGTAACTGTCGTCATCAGGCGTAAAAACATAATCGTCTCGTGTTCAACTGTCAATTATTATGTTACGACGTCAACAGGACGAAGGAAACGAAAATAAGACATACAAAGCAAATGAAGATGGAATGATAATCTGGAAAACAAGCCATTAATCAGAAGGAAGTGACTCACTGACTGACTAATGACTTACTGACTCACTCACACACTCATTAACTGACTGGCTCGCTCGCTTATTCTGACTGACTGGTGACTGACTGACTCTTACAATGAGTCACTGACTGACTGATTGATTGACGCTCTCACTGGTTGACCATCGGTGCCAGTGGTTGACCATAGGTGCCAGTGGTTGACCATTGGTGCCAGTGGTTGACCATAGGTGCCAGTGGTTGACCATATATAGTTGCCAGTGGTTGACCATATATAGGTGCCAGTGGTTGACCATAGGTGCCAGTTGTTGACCATAGGTGCCAGTGGTTGACCATAGGTGCCGGTGGTTGACCATAGGTGCCAGTGGTTGACCATAGGTGCCAGTGGTTGACTATAGGTGCCAGTGGTTGACCATAGGTGCCAGTGGTTGACCATAGGTGCCAGTGGTTGACCATAGGTGCCTACCTGTACAGTTGGTCACTTCGACGTTCTTTCCAGTACACGGTCGGCCACTGAACTGAGGTCTCGGACAGTCGCATGATCGCGTTCTGCACAAGCACTGACCTCCCTCCACCGATTGGCCAGCCTGATAACACGGTTGCCAGCTGGACCACGGACACCAAGCACCGTCCACTAGATCAACAGAAATGACACGATTCCCTTGCAAAATATTTATACCATCATCTAAAGGCACCAGTAAAAAGTTTCTCCATCAGCAATGAGACCATTTCAACATCAACTAAGCTAGACATAAGTCCTACATCCTCTGCATCGCCCAATTAACGCAACATAGAGTGCGTAAGTTTTTATATATACGGAATACAGATACTGTTCTTCGAGCAAGTATTGAATGAACGTATTATTAAACCATCAAGAACTCCTTTCTAATTTTTTTCAGTCTGAAACATCAGTTTTAGGTAAGGGGTGCTCGATAGCAGTGGTTAGCGTGCTGGACTGTCAATCGAGAGGTCGGGGGTTCAAAACCCCGCCATGGCAGAAAATTGTTTTGAGATTTCTGCTTCAAAAGCATCCATAGTCAACTCAGCTATAATGCAGTACACTGATCGTACACTGTCAGTTGGAGATGAGACAGCGAGACTGGCCATCCGCCCTCATTTGCCGAGGCTAAGAAAATGAAGTCGCTAGCACGTCATACCTATGGTTGCCTCAGGGCTAGCTTAAGGGACTGCTATTCTTCTTCTTCCTATTCCTTCTTCTTCTTATATTTCCTCCTCCTCCTCCTTTTTTAATAGATAAATAAAAAAAACGCGAGAACATTGAATTTTTCGCCAGAGGAGAACAAGGATGACAATGCCTTGATTAGAATGCTTACAACGACGGTGTTTATTCAGCCGAGCAACAAATTTTTTCTGCATTTTCAGATTTCGACAACTTAATGTTTTTACTCATTTAATATTTAATATACTTAGCCCAATTTTACCTGGGTTGGATAATACAGGACATGAAGTCAGATTTCGATTGCCTGTAGGAAGACAACGTCCCACAGAATCGCTCCAGTCACAGTAAGGATCTTGACTGCTGACGCATTGACTGTCAATACAAGACATGCATAGTGTTCCAATAATTATCCTCTCATTTTATTCATTCATTGTTCAATATTTATATAGCGCCCCTTCAAGGAAACTACTCAGAGGCGCCGTTTTAGTGCCGTTCCTTCCTCTTATGGTTATTATATCAATCTTTAACTCACCAAAACATTGGTAGTACAACAGAAAACGAACATGTTATTGATGTTATTGATGCAGTTTTATGTAGAGTGCAAGTACGACCCACACAAAGTAGGCTATTTGTATGAATTGTCCTCATCAATTCTGTGTCATATAATTATGCGCTATATTGGTCCACACAAGAGGTAAGCAGTTTTCAGGCAGATATTTCAGATGTAACTGGAAAAATAGTCTTTCTTTGCTACTGTGCAAATTCAAGGAAGTCTTTCAAAAATCTAGATTCCAAAGGTTAGTGTTTAGCAGCAATCGATAAAGAAATAAAGACATCCTTCGTGGGAGTCTGAATGATACCAGCAGCAAGGCACTGAAAAGGCGAGATTACGAGCAGGATTTAATCTTTAGAATTTTGCAGATACTGTAAATGAACCGAGAAATATATAGACCTATAGGAAGATAAACTATGTCAGGATTTGCTAATAAAAGTTAACGTTTTCAGTTGTTTCAAGCATTTTGGACTGATATATATTTATATTATTTACTCACCACCGCTCAAGATCTGTCACCAAACTAAGATTCTGAGTTAATGACTAACTAACCATACGCGGGAAGTTTACCACTTCCACCCAGTGTTATTGTGTATTACCAAAGACACTAGGAGTCAATTATATAGCTGCATGTCTAGCAATAGCTATGTTTTGTCACTCTTTCGCTATGGTAATGCTTCTGTCAGTCTTATAAAATTCGTCCATAAATTATATCAACCTTCGGTGTTATTTCGCTCTTTCGTTTATGTCACTCATGTGATACTAATCCAAAATAGAGACATTGAGAGGACGCTGCAGAAATGCTGCTGAATAAATGAAACCAGCAACGAATATTATAAACTGTACATTTAATTATTTTTGCATACTTTTTTGGAGTTGAATTAGTTTGGAATTGTAATGCCTTACGCCTCAAACGAAAGCATTATTTTGTCTGACAACCACAAAATCCGTCCATGCCACTCCGTTGGTCGCCACCACGCTGCTATTTTTTTCCAGGACGCACTAAGATATGAGCAATCTGAACAGTGTTGAAAGGTACGAACATCGTATGACGCCGTTCGGTGGAATAATGACACATGGAGATTGCTTTCAAGCGACAGGAATCACACCCGACACCAGTGGCAGGAGGACGCTGAATGCCTCACGCTTCAGAAACAATTGAAATTCTATCTATTACTTAGCTGAAGTGTTGTTTTAGTTTTGCCTTGAGTTTTAGTTTTAGTTATTATTAGTTTTATATGCTAGGTGTTTTAGTAATTATTAGTGTTAGTTATTTCGCCAAGTTTTAGTTTTAGTTATAGTTTTAGTTAATAGAAACTGACACTTCCTCGTTTCAGTTTTAGTTTCTTCAGTTTTAGTTTTAGTTTTAGTTTCAGTTATTTGTTCACTGATATTTAGCCGACAACAATGTATATCAAATTACTGCCAATAGGCAATAGCAACCATTATTCTTACAGTATGACAACATGCCATGTATCATACATGATATAATGTCCCTTTAATGATTAGTGTGGTAAAAATTTCTTGTTGAGCTTTATGTGATTCCCCAATTTTCGCCCCTATTCACAGAAACATTGAATATTCAAGGACACTAGGTTTACGTTGTGTGTTTTCGTTAGGTTTTCGTTAGATGTTTTAGTTATTATTAGTTTTGACCGTTTTAGTTTCAGTTATCGTTTTTGGCCGGCTCTGCGAGTTTTAGTTATTATTAGCAAGTTATTTCACCAAGTTATTTCACCAAGTTTTCGTTTTAGTTTTAGTTTCGTTTTAGTTTTAGTTTCAGTTAACTATAACCCTGAGTTTTCGTTAACGAAGGTCTTCGTTTTAGTTTTAGTTAACGAAAACAACACTACTTAGCTGTTAACATTCGAGCTGACAGTTGAAACTGTGGGTCTTTCTAATAGCAACTCGTCGTTATTATGATGACGAATGGATCTTATATCAGCATAATATTACTAAGGCACAAGCGTGTTACCACATATGCTGTGTATCCAAGACTTATTGTATCTGTATTGTTTTGTATCTGTAAATTTTTTTATCACACAGTGTGGTTAAACTGAAACTACTACTACTCTTCCGCCTGACCTGGGTCGGGAGCGCATCTGAGTAGAGATTTTGAAGGGGCGCTATATAAATTTATACTGATTGATTGAGTACATTGTATATAAATAGTGCAGTAAAGATACAGTTTACGCTGTCCACTCACAGTTTGGTGGCGAATCTTCCACATCTGTGTACAGATATCCTATAAACTTTGTCCTTTGTTCCAACATAGAGCATTTTCTACAATCAACAACCAAACTATATATGTAATGTTACTGTTTCTCTGACCTAATCCTCCACAGACTAACCTGTCCTTAATCAGTCCCTAAATTAATTTTTTCCCACAACGTAGACGATACCCTACTATCCTTCTGTAAAGATACGCTTCATAGTATGAGCCTTGTCTATTACCCTTTGACATGCATTCCAGAATTTTAAAATCATGAATCATGAGTGTAAGTAGCCTACTACAAGCGATAGCCTAAACACCTTGTAATGTAACTATAATTATGGCTGCTATATAATAGCGTCTTTATAAGAACATTACAAAGGCGCTAAAAATAATATCGCCACAAAGTCATGTAGACCTAAGTACCAGTTTAGGTGATCTTGTATTAAATTTATGTAACTATAGTTACCATATAAATATATATTCGAGCTGTTTCGGAATAAGTTTTTTTAGTCGGTATCGGAGTTTATGACTTGCATTATTACTTGATGTGGTGTAATATGTTCTACTCAGCCAAACACGATGCAGCTAACAAAAAACTATTTTAAAATAGATAGTTCAGTTATGACACAGTGTCGTTAAACTGCAACTAAACAACGGTCCACAAAGTAGGCCTATCAGCCAACATCATTACTTTCAACAATGTTAAAGAGCAAATATAGTACTTTGTGATTGATAATAAGCATTTGATATTTACAGTCTGCGTCTGTCAACTTCTTTATTGTCGGTTTTTAACTTCTGGTTTTCGTATTGATTTGCAAGATATTGACTTCGATGTACGTTCTGTTCATCTATGTAATTATGTATATAATATGTTAGCAAATTTGTCATCCGCATATTCGGACTTCAATCTGATTTGTCCAATGGATTATGATCTTGACTGCGATTTTACTTCGAATGACCACCGGCTGCTGCTTGGTCATAACGGGTCAGTACGGGTTCGAAACTATCCTGAGACGTTTACTGCGCAGGTAACTTGAGTCATAACGATAAGTTATTAGATTACATCAGAGATAATAATGGAGATATTATTTAAACTGCTGCTTGGTCATTACGATAACGGTGTTATTAGATTACATTAGAGACAAGCATACCTGTTCGCGGTCAAGTTTCAGCGACAGAATCGGTGATTGAATATCGTCGCAGGGCAGAACAATTCGTTCTACAAGGCAAGAAGGTGGAGCGAGATGTTCGTCTTCATTGTCTTCACCGTTCGCTTTCCGACTGCGATCTGCTTTTTGCGTTGGTAGTTCGACCATTTTGTTGATGCTGCCCTCTAACGTCGCAAGGAACACAACGCTGACCATCATTTCCCTCGACTGAGACTGAACGCGGACTCGGTCGACTACTATCTGCGTAAACCTAAAAATGACAGGAAAATCCAATAATAATTAGTTTAATTTAATTTAGTGGGACACGATTTGCTACAGCGCTGACCTTGTAACGCGAAGAGTTCGGGTTTGAACAGAGATAATATTTGCTATCTCAACCCATTTAATAACTAACTGTCAGAGCTTAGACAATTTTTCCTAGCTGTTACCTGTAACAAGTTGCGACCTGTCAGCTTGGTGTTGTGAATAAACGAAATTGATTGATTGATTGATTGATATCCTGAGACGGTTACTGCGTAGGTGACTTGAGCAAGTTTTTCAATGACGCTCACTCAGCGCCATCGATGATGCTTGGCCATTAGACATTGGAGCTTAATAAATGCGTAATAATAATAATAATAATAATAATAATAATAATAATAATAATAATAATAATAATAATAATAATAATAATAATAATAATAATAATAATAATAATAATAATAATAATAATAATAATAATCACTGCAGTTTGTTCGAGAACTTGGAGGCAAGATCTCAGCAGCGACAGGCGACCAGCGTGAAACCAGTCATCTACTACAACGCCTATCAGTGGCCCTACAAATTGGAAACTCTCTATCTGTTTTAGGCACCACAGATTGCAACAACACTGTAGCCAAGGAGAATGACAGCTTATAACAATATTGAAAACAGTTACTTTTAATCAGTCTGTACATAAGTTTGTTGGCTTTATGAAGAAATAAATTTGTCTTATAATAAAAAAATAAAAAAAAAAAAAATAATAATAATAATAATAATAATAATAATATTAATAATAATAATAATAATAATAATAATAATAATAATAATAATAATAATAATAATAATAATAATAATAATAATAATAATAATAATAATAATAATAATAATAATAATAATAATAATAATAACAATAAATCCATATAAATAAATAATTCAAAGCAAATTCAAATGAATGCAGAAATGTACACAAATAAGACCTGGCTAATAAATAAGTACAAATAAATAAATAAAAATAGATATATATACGAGTTCAAATGAACAAATAAATCCAAATTAATAAGTAAATGCGAACAAACTGAATAGATAAAAATTCTTTCGTTTCGTTCATATAAAAACTTAGAAAAGGCACCATTTAAATAAAGCAGTCAATACAGAGACAACGATTTTTTTTATCAACAGTCTGCATTTTACAAATAAACTGGCATTTTATCGGTGACTCATTGCAACATAAATTGGCTGCATAGCATATCGGCTTTGTAGTGCCATCGACTAGTGCATTATCACGATAACGCTGTATAGGTTTTGAGACTGGCTGTGAATAGATGTTTTTCAAGTCTTCAAACACATCCTAATGGCACTTAAAGCAAAATAATTTTTGGTAGAGAAGTACACCACTTCTGGTCACTGCCCTTCCTTCTCTACCGTTCCAGAACAGAAGCAACTCACGATTCCAGGTTCCGATAGAAACAAAGAAAACATCTACTGCATTTGTCAATTGCTTTTGTTTGCCTGTATCCTAGGCCTAGAGGCGAACAGCTGGTCGACCTGGATAATAACTTGTCTTCTTTACTATAATTATGTAAGGCATAGTTCGTTCGTGCAGATCGTTTGGATATCGGCCGAGAAGAACAGTGGGCGGATTGTTTTCTACCTGTTTCTAGGGCAGTCTACGTGAGGAAGTGTAAATCTGAAAGGCAAATAACCCGACGGCAAAAGCTGCCTTCAATCATCAGTCAGACGAACATTTACACACATATTATAATTATATATTATTTTTAATGTATATAATTATATATACGTATTGTACAGGTTCGTTATGCATGATCATGTCGCCCTAATATTATGCAAAATGTTGCTCTGTCGTACTATGAACTGCGAGTGTAGGCCTATAATTATGCACGTGTAGAACTGTATACTGTATAGAAACCGACATACAGACAGGTGGAAGGAACGACATACAGACAGATGGAAGGAGATGCACTACCACATTCACGCACAGAACCCAGGCAGATGGAAGAGACTAAAAAAAGGTCTAAACGAGGTGTAAGTCGGAGCTAATAGAACACTGTTTCGTCGACAGTAGCCAATCGTGCCCTAGATCTTAGTTAGTTCAGCTCATCATTCTAAGCACCATGCACCTTAGTCGTCTGACCCTTTAGACCTTAACCTGTAACCGAATTTGACCTACCTGCCTACCAATTTTGTTTTGACTAAGCGCCTATGAATAAGTTGGTTCCGGCGACTCCTCTTTTTGGGCTCTGTAGAAATCTCAAGATTGCGATTACGATCAACAGGGCTCAAAAGTTGCTAGCTTTAGTTTGAGTAGATATGATATTTGTTTATATGATCTACTCTACTTCACTCTGATCTAATCTAATACAATCAAATATGATCTAACTCAATCTCATCTAATATACTTCACTCTAATTTAATACAATACAATACAATCTTATCTAACCTCATCTTATCGAAAAACTTCTACAGCGCTGCAACGGCAAGCACAAAGCATCAGAAGAATGGTCGTTTCTTAACAAAAGCCGCAGTCACAATACACCGGACAGAATAATAGAGACTAGATTCCTGAGACTTCTCAACCAAAAGACCGACTGCGGAGGATAAGTAATCCGAGAAAGGATTAGGCGTCATGTTCGTAACAGCGCATTGCCGTCTAGATGAGCCTACTGTCAGTAACTGGAAGGCAGTGAGCAGTGCGTTATGACGATGCAATATGTTGGGGATAGACTGTAACAGTGAAAAAGGATTTGGAAAAGCACCGACATGGGTTAAACATTGGACGAACGAGAGCCAAACATAGGGCATTATGTCGTTACATCGTTTTACTTTGACCATGGACAACAACCTTCTAATCGAAGCAACAAAGGCATCGAGTCTGTTGCCAATCTCAAACCATGTTAATCTGTCTCACGGTCACCCAACTAAAGCTACAAGCCCCACTCATCTCGGGTCCGTGAATTCATACTTAATCATGCATAACTATAGGTAAAAGTTAACGCACTCCAGATGCGCTCAAAGGTGGCTGATACCTTTCTGGTTTAAGTTCCTTCGTCTTATGCTACAACTCATGATTGTAAATTCAAGAGACGCCACAACGAAATGTATTACTAACTTCAATCGCACTTAGATGCACACTTTTACCCTAAGGTATTATGCGCCAAAGGACCATGTTAGAGCAACCTGGAGGAAATATCCGGATATGCTGCAACGCATCAAAAGCAGGTTGGGAAAAAAGCACTGAAGGCGAAAGAGTTAGACTACAGAAATATTACGATACGTTATAATAACTTTTTATAAAATACCGTCACGGGGCTATATGGTTTTCTCTAAACTCTTAAAGACGCATTTTTTCAGCTGTTTGATAGCCACGTGTTGAGCGCTTCTGAGACTCTTAAGTGGCGCTTTATAAATGTTTTGTTACATTACATTACATTACATTACAAAAGCACATTGTTTATAATTATTTTTCTATATGCTCAAATCTCGAATATCTCTAGACTCTGTTTGGGGGAAAATGACAATAACTGATTATGGTTTTTAACTCGAAGAGACCACCACTATACTTGATGCCTAATCAATTATAGAAAACCGATATAAACTGTATACACTTTGGAAGATAGATTAATGAACCTATGAATAAGCACGATACTGGCAATATATTTTCGAAAGGAAGATTAACAGCCGTAAAAACTCTAGGTCGCAGAGTTGATACGCTGCAGGCCAGGTGACCCTCTTAGCCTCGTTTTATCACGGAATTTCACGACGTCCCTGTTTCCTACGCCCGCCTTTTTGCCCTTTGTCCGTTTCTCTTATTTTTTTATTCGGGACGTGATTTCTGGTGGTTGACCTGACCTTTCGTTCTCGACGACGGCGAACGGATGGAGTGTGGTAGGCTGGACTGCAACATCCATCATCTGGTACTTCTGGGCGTCCACGAGGAGGCGCTGCATCGGCGTCTGATCCATCTCAAGGGACGATTTCTTTCCATGTACTCCGCTACACTGTCAAGAAAATGTACAATGGCCATTACTCGCGTGGCCGCTAGATCTCAGGAAAACGCCTTGGCCACATATGAGCCACATAGAAAATTTGTTTTAAAAGGGGACAAATAAAATGTGTTCAATGTTCTATGATGGTCTAGTTAACGTGATGGGTTCTCAACCGAGACGCCGGATCTTCAAATCCTCACCAGACGTTCATCTCAATCCACATGATATTGTTTTAAGACCAATATCTATGTCTTTAAGCAACACAATGTCTGCTCCACTTCCCCATTGAAATCAGTTGTGAGTAGCATAACCGGACGTTGTCGGTCGGAAGCTCAGACAGTTAGGGAGAAGACTGCCACGCGCCATGAAATGATATGTCAAGCTAATAAAAAATGAAGTTAATTACAGTTCATGCCCACGGCTGCCTCTCGGATTTAGCTTAAGGGACTGCTGTTGTTGGTGGTGTTACTGTTCTCCTCTTCCTTCTCCTTTTTGTGAACACAATATGCGAAAAAATATTGTTTCGTGATATTCATCACACATGACGTGGCAGTCTCAAAATTTCTATCATTAAATAGCCGTATAAGCAGCTCTTTTGTGAGCCTCTAAGGCGCTATATTAATGATTTGAAATTATCAGTGATGACACAAAACCGCATTGTCACATCTTCGGTGAAAACAACAAGAAAATGCTTTAGGAGTTCTTTGCAGTCAGATCACACCGTTGCGCTTCTATTGCGCACATTTATCCAGGAAATGTTGTTATTATAAACACCGCGATTTAATGAGGCACGGCGTTTGAAGTTACAGATATGATCTTAGACCAACGAAATGGTTTTCTCCCGTAGAGTGTTCGTGTAATGCACGTGCGCCTTCTTCGTGTTACCTGCATGTTCGGTGAATTATTGGGAACTCGAGTCCAAGCCATTTGCGGATCGGATTGGTACTTGAATGGTCCGCTGAACGCATGATCAAAGGCCGTCAGGTTGTAGACACAGACAGCCGAACCATAGATACTCGTTCTACATGTCACGCAAAACACATCCGTCAGACTCTATACACTCCAACGACACAGCCTCTTACAGACGCTACGCAAACAGCCAGATATACATACATACATGCGTGCATGCATATACACATACATGCATACATACGTACATAATATGTACATGCATACGTTCGTACATACATACACAGATATATACATACAATGTACATACATACGTATAATACATACATGCATACATGTGTATATGCACACAGAGTTACTTACATAAATACATTCACACACATACATAAATACATACATGCATATATACATACATACGTACATACATACATACACACACATACATACATGCATAGTTGCATACATACATATATGCATGAATAAATACGTGCATGTATAGACATTGTATACATACATATATGCATGCATACTAATATAAATACATGCACCACACACTAAGCCTATGAATGTTTGCTCAAATACTCATGGATACTTATGTTTCTTTCCCGAACAGAATTGTTACGACGCAATATCTACACGGGTTCAGTTAACGATAATAGCAGCAGTAAAAATATCATTATTAGCCTTCGTTATGTTTTAATGTGGAGCAATCTCAGTGAATGTCTGGCAGCTCTGCCTCGACTATCAACGACGAAAGAGCATCAACGTGATTCCGCATATCCAACAGAAAGAAGTGCACGGTAATTGGAATCAGATGCGAACGTAAATAAAACTAAGTAAGAGTCTGAATGGTGAAGAATCCGACCACCAGGGGGACCATTTATCACAGCTCCACGGTTTACACTTTGGTTTCTTTTCTCCATTATACTATTCGTCTTCTTCTGACAGTTTGCTGATAATAAACGGTTCAGCGAACTAAGAGTCGGTCTTTGTTTTAAGAATGAGGAACGACCGGGTTATTTATTGAAACTCCAGAATAACGTTGATGCATAGGCGAAGATTGCATTGAGGTTCCTGCGGTGCGCTCACTGTTATTTTGACCCAAATTGTGCAACCGCTTTTCATAGCAGTCCTATGCATCGCATACATTAATTCGTCTGGGATTGACAGCATGAATTAAGTCGGCAAACGATCTGTTTTTTAGTCGTAGTTGCTGCTGTGGCTGTTATTGGCATCCACGACTATTAGGCCTATTACTCAGTTGATCTTGTTTTATCTTGTCAGGGCAATATGTCACTACTAAAGGACGGCAATTACCAATAACAGGTCAACACGATAGCCTGCTGCCTTTTCTGCTTCGCCACGATTATACCAACTCGGTTTCCTCTGGTAACCTAGATCTTGAAGTCAACTGGCTGCAACGAATTTAAAATTCCTCTGCTCGCCTGGTGCTGGGTGCATAATCTTGGACAAATTCATTAGCTCTATTTTGTTACCTGCTTGGACCTTCTGTGATATTCCAAAAATAAGATTTAAACTAGCCTGTCTTACTATAAAATACTTACAACGAGCACTCCTACTTCAGTTGAACCGTTAGTCTCTCCTTATATCCCTCCCCACACCTGTTGGTATTTTGTTTGAGCCACGATGCAGAACTGTTATGGGCTCTCGTGCATTCCATGTTGCTTACCAAAGGAAAGGAAACGACTATAATTGTTTCTCCGATTTCTTTCTTCAAGAAACGCCTCCAAACTCACTGTTTCTCATTGGCTTTTAAGCATCTGGATATCTAACTGCCCTTCACCTGGCCACTGACTAACCGCGACACAGATTCGCATTTCTATCTGACTGTACGTTACAGAATTGATAAAATAATAATAATAATAATAATAATAATAATAATAATAATAATAATAATAATAATAATAATAATAATAATAACGACGATAATAATACTGTTAATAATTAATGTTTAATAATACCTCGGGGCATAAAAAAAAATAATAATAATAATAATAATAATAATAATAATAATAATAATAACAATAATAATAATAATAATAATAATAAATAATAATAATAATAATAATAATTTAAACTCTATATGAAGAAACATAGAGCTGAGTTGTCTTTCTGCCTAATAGTACACTCTTTGTGGCTAATTTAGATTGGTATTAATCCTATCACAGAGATCTCAATACATACGGCGACGTGGTGAAGGTCGCATAGACGAGACGTTGTTCGAGCTCGAAGTAGGTGCTTTGTAGTTCACTGAAGTAGAACGGGTAGAACCCGGGCAGAGAACAGTTCAGCCGAGCCTTCGTGAACGTTGTCCAGTTGTCCTCCAAGAGGAACTTCCCGCCATTGTCACTCTGAAACATATCCGACCAGAATCAGACAGCTTCGTAAAGAAGCCACCCAATTAAACGGTGGCTGTTTAAGAGCATTTACCTACATTTCAAGATGAAAGCATGCAGCCAAGCAATCGTCAAACCGAAGGACTGTGATGAAGTTCCGTCATAGTGAAAAACCGAAGGACTGTGATGTGTAGCCATGGTGAGTAAATTTAATCCGCAGAAGATGTCTTATATCGAAACTCAATGTCTAAGCCGACGATTGGCCTTGAAGTAAATAAAGTCCCTGCCATTCATAACTCTATCCATGCTTTTTGTGTCACTTCTTGAACTCATTCGATCCTGGTTGATCCAGTCCACTCGCAACAAAAGGCATGTTCAATTCGCGTCAATCAATCAGTCGAAATTTATTTAGCGCCCCTCATAGGTGTTTACTCAGAGGCGCTCCCTACCGAGGCCATGCGGAAAAAGCAGCGTCGTACTATTAGCGCTTTAGCCTTAGGACTTTTTAGTTGTAGAACACCGAAGATTGCGGTTGATTGAGGCGATTAATTTGCATAAGCATCTTGCAGATCGATATTGATTTAGCAACATAAGGAAAAACACGGAAGCAACGCGATGATCCGCGGGATCGATTGCCAAGGATGCCTTTAAGACAGCTGCTTATGCAAGACAATGCCTCGGATGCACTTAATGACCTGTGGGTTCCTGTGAAGTCAGTTTATGCCACGATGCGTCGGTGGCATCGGTCAGTGGGTGCATTACTAAGCTCGACGACCATGATGGGCATCATTCAGCGTCTGTCTGCAGACCTGCGTCCACTTCGACACGCAGGCGTTAAGCCGGCGAAGGGTGGCAAAGTTTTCCGGTTCCCACCGGTGTCATTCGATGCAGTTTTCGTATAAATAAGAAATAACATCCATTAGCACAAGGCATCATTAAATGCCACCGCAAAGAGTTTCATGGATCTTCTTCATCCCATCATTCTTTCTAGACCGAGTGCAGCCGCACGGAACACGGACTTCGGGCATCACCGGTTATCCGTCGAAACACAAAGCAACGACCATAACGAGCAGAGCGTAGGCTGCGGATCGAATGCGCGCGCACATATAAACATCAGAAACGAAAAGCACTAAGCTTTATCCTGGCCATTAATTTAATGCCTTTCATGCGCCGCTTTTCACTTTGAACTTCATTAACCGTGAAATATTGCGGGCAGCATAAAGAAGGATACCACACACACAGATGAAACAGAATGCCTCACAAAGTTTGTTATATTGATTAAACCGTTCATTTATATAGCACGCCGTTTACGATTAGGCTATAACCAATTTTATAGTATGACTTAACAGAGCAAAGGTAGGAAGTAAGTAAGTAAGTAAGTATATTGTTCAATATAACCAGCTGCCAAACAGCGCCCTGGTGAACAAGCATGAGCAATATAAATTCACATAAACATCAAAACATCAAAATCTCCATCCGTGACCAGTGAAACTCATATAGCCTACAAGTATAGTCTTGTAAAGGTCTTCTGAAATCTTTGCAGGCATTACGTTGCAGGTTCTTGACAAGCCGCAAATGATCATTTAGGCTAAGAAATCGCGTTTACAGATTTAAAAAATTTCTCACCTTGCACACTCTGGCAACTCTGGAATAGATGCTCTGGAAAATAAAAATTTTAAATCAATTTCATATTTGATGTATTAATTTTAAAAAAGAGTTAAATTATGAGCGGGTAACATTTGTAGGAATTTCGCTGATAAAATGAATAAAAGACTCAACAAAGTATTATAAGACTTGATATTCTGTAGTGTATACAGAACGCTTAGGCCTACTAATAATTACAACAAATTTAGAAAATAGAGTATGCATAATTATGGTTCCAATTATTGGACAACTGTCTGCAAGTTTATAGTCAGATTATAGTCAGATTATAGTCAGGTTATAGAAATGGTGATTTCTTTTAGGACAAAAACGAGTTTGATTTGTAAACATCGGATACGCTACGCATCAAAAACAGCGAACTAAAATTAGAATATAGAGGCTTAAATCTATATATAGAATGCAACGTAGGCTTATCTACGTCATCGTCGATCGTCTATTCAGAACTAAAAGCTTTTTACTAAGTATTTGTGACAATAATGTCAATCGATGTTCGTTACTGAGGAAATGCATAACGATGTTTTGGGTCTAAGTATACATCAGCGAGAATTGAATTCTCAGTCATCGGCTATACAATGATCAACATCGTAACTAATAGCCTACTTCTCTTAAAATGTTCAATGCAGATATCGTTCGGCGGACGACGGTGGTCTGTTGTTGACGGAAGGAGATTGTGTTTGTGAATGATATTGGCGGATATATCCGGACAAACGTCTTAATGCACTAAGTATGTCAGACCCGAAATTA
This sequence comes from Aporrectodea caliginosa, assembly GCA_020284085.1. Lineage (NCBI taxonomy): Eukaryota > Metazoa > Annelida > Clitellata > Crassiclitellata > Lumbricidae > Aporrectodea > Aporrectodea caliginosa. The sequence continues at coordinate 660,487 of JACEVL010001026.1, forward strand.
TATCCTGTTGATCCCATGCATCGTCTCAAATTCACCAGATAGAATCCAAGACTATTCGTCGAGTGCCACCAACAGCACCAACACAATCATCGCCATCATCATCATCATGATGATCATGATCATGATCATCATCATCATCATGATCATGATCATCATCATCATCATCATCATCATCATCATCATCATCATCATCATCATCATCATCATCAACAACATCATCATTGTCATCATCATCATCATCATCATCATCATCATCATCATCATCATCATCATCATCATCATCATCATTATCATCATCCTCCTCCTCCTCCTCCTCCTCCTCATCATCATCATCATCATCATCGACATCATCAACAACAACAGCAGCAGCAGCTACACACAGGAACGCATTTGTCGGCATCGGCCTTCATCTCCCGCTATGACTGCCATACCTTTATCTAACTAATACATTTATCAATGCAGCTTATGTTATGAAACGAGAACTCTTATACAAATGTGTGTCTACTGGTGCTTTGACCTCTTCTGACCTTTCCGCAGTTGATGTATTCTACTGCAGTCTCTCGGAAGAAGAAGTAAACGAACTCAGAAATTTCGTAGGCAGAGACAAAGTCCGGCTCTGTGCATAAAGACAATAAAATAACGATTTAAATACTCTGCTGCGACAGAGGACATTCAGATAAGACGTGACTCACAGAAAGAACTCTAGCAGACTGATTTGTCTATAAAGATTAAACCAGGCCAGGCCTTATCGAGGCTCAAAGGCATGCCACCAAAAACTTTAATGGTATCACACAGTTTTTTTCATTCGTCATCTCATTTAGCTGTGAACTAGATTTCAACCCCGAGTTGATAGCCTTAATAAGATAATGAAAATTTATTAGATTTTAGAGGCGACCAGGCTTTTTAAACTTAAATTCATGACGCAAAAGGGACAGCGCATGCAATTAAAGTCTCCAACTTTTTAAAGCTGCTTTCAACCGAGTTATTCATTAATGCATGTAGGGCCTATATGTGTATGTCTGTATGGCTACTAGAGGTCTGCGGGTAGAGCCTTTTTGCTACCCGACCCGTACCCGTAACACAGAACCGTTACCCATACCCGTACCCGACCCGTACTCAAAATTACTACCCGACCCTACCCGTACCCGCGGGTATACCCGTACCCGTTAAGTACCCGTCACGCTCTCCCATAGTCCCTATCCCTACCAAACAAATAGGCCTACAACTCAGCATGTAGTAATAATAATAAGGCTGATGCTGCTGCTGATGCTGCTGATGATGATGACGATGATAGTAGTAGTTATAGTAGTAGTAGTAGTTGTTGTTGTTGTTGTGGTAATAGTAATAGTAGCAGCAGTAGCAGTAGTTGAAGTAGTAGTTTTTGTAGTAGAAGTAGTAGTTGTAGTAGTAGTAGCAGCAGAAGCAGCAGCAGCAATAGCAACAGCGGCGGCGGCTGCAGCAGCAGTTATCGCAGTAGTAACAATGATAGGCAGTCAACTCATGGAAGGTGCCATATGCAACGGTTATGCTTTCTCAACTGCATTGAATATTTTATCTCCATGGTCTATACTCTATACTGTCACCTAGAACACTAAGTGACTGTTAATAGTAGGTTGTAGACCCGGTCAGGCTCATTGTGCGCCTACATTCTCTATTTTATATATATATCTGAAGGTGACATTGTAACCACAAAACTTCACGTCGGTATGGGTAAAACCGGGTATACCCGTACCCGTGATGACCCTACCCGTACCCGACCCGACCCGTGAAATGTACCCGACCCGTACCCGATCCGCGGGTCGGGTCGGGTAAACCCGCGGGTACGGGTATACCCGCAGACCCCTAATGGCTACTTCTAAACGCCTTTATTAACCTCACAAGAGCCCTAAACACGGCAATCTAATAGATTTTGATAGATGCGCCTTTAGATGACTCAAAGCGGTCAATTTTCCAGTTGTTAAACTTCAAGTATCTTAAAAAATATTTGTGAAACTGACATATCATAGCTAAAGAAATTGAGGGAAATTGCTTATGAGGTGACGAAAAATACCTAAACTTAATGTAAAAAAACTGATCGTTCAAAATGATCAATTTGTCCACTTTTTGCCAAACTCCAAGCAACCAATGGAAAATCATGAAGAATCTAGATATCACTACTACAGATACAACTCAAGAAAAGTTGGATATGAGACGATGAAAAGAGATGTAGGCTTAACCCTAAAATTACCCAAACAAATGGTGATAAAGAAAGATGCAGGCATTCGACGTTATTAGGCAGACTGGCCCAAATCATGCTGCTTTCTCCACAATGCACGAAAGGCGTTTGCTTCACCCGCTGCAGTTTGGAAAGTGGATTTTAAGAAAGCTGCCGAGTCAGAAACACTTTGGTCTAGCCATGACAATGTTTGAAAGTCCTGAGATTTTACCTGACCAGCCTGAACAAAACCTTATCAGAAATAATAAGCTTTCGTATGCATATGAAATAGTAAAAATAAACAGCAAAATGGGCTTCTTTTCCTTCTAATGCCCCAATACGAATTATCTTACACTAATCTTCCGATATGCGATGCTTTCAAGACTTGCATCCTGAGATTAGACCAACATATTGAAGGCATATAAGGTATATATAAGTATGTTTATGTATAGTCTACATTGGACAATGGCGATATAAATATATGGAACATACTAAATTCATTAAAAAATTTTTACACTTATGGAAATACAGTGTGATGATCATTTGTCGCACAAGAAAGGTCTCATGTACCGCAAGATTGGAAGCGTCTTTGGCGCGTCCTTTGACGAGCCTTCGAGGAAATCCCAGTGGCACTCACGATTCTTGGAAGTAATTACCGAGAGTGCGTAATATTGTCGCAACACGACATACACGCAGCACAAAACGAGCACCTGCCCGACGACGCCCTGGCTGGCACTAAATGACGCTCTGCAATGGGAGGTGGTGGTCGACGGCTTATATGCTGCATTTCATCGCCTATTTCGGTCGTATATAGCTTGGTCACTGAGCAACATCTGCAGCAGGCCTATAATGATAGCCGAAGTAATTATGGAATATTCAGCTGGAGAGAAGAGATGGAAGACTGCCGCCCGGATGACGATCGGAGGCCGGATACCTCGCAGTCCGGAAAGCAGTGGCAGTATCATCAAGTGCTTCGTGTCATTTCGCGCCATTCACCCGGGCGCCGAATATGGTTGGCGAATGCGTCTGCGCGTGTCGTTGCCATGGTAGCAGATTGGAGCGTAGCTACGATGATGAGAGAGTATGGAAGAAGAGACTGCTGCAGACATGAACCTTGGTTTTAAGGCGCCACCACCTCAGCTGTGCCAGGTGGTCTTCAGGTCGAATCGCTGCCTTACACTTTCGAGACCTGTATATGCCCGGTATATATTGAAAAACTCCTCTCGCCTCTGAATAGTCATTACTACTAGAGGCGCTTTATAATTGCCCAGATACAATACAATACAACCCATCGGTCTGTGCATGATGTACTTCAGTGACTATATTCGTCCCTTTAGTTGTATCTGGCTCTGCCTGTCTTTGTCCATAATCGCTGTCTATGCCTATGTCTATGTATATACATAACATTATAGGCTATATATATATATATATACAATACACATACACAATAATTACTTGTGTTGCATAGAGACATCACTGCAATCTCTCTTTCTGTCTTTACTCTGTCTCTGTCTTTGTCCGTAAGTCTATCCGCGTCTGTCTCTGTGTATGCGCCTGTCTTCATCCTGCCTCTGCGTTTGCCTCTCTCTCTTTGCCTTACACTGATATTATAAGACCTGAGATCTCATCGAAGCAAAACACTTAAGTAATTGTGACCACATGAAATAGTGCATCTGAAGTACCTCTCAAAGGAGCTGTCATCATATAATATATGATGAGAGCTCCTTTATAGCAAACTTAGACTGGAATTATTTGGTAATAGTAGTGTGTCACAATAGACATCTTGATGCGGTAACGATTAAGAAACTAATAGGAAGCAAAACGTTGTTACCAACCGTTTAACCATCTTGAGTTGTATTGGACAGTCCTCAGGTTCTTCGATGGGCCCATCATTCGGTAAATGGCAGGGTCGCGGGCTGCAAAATCTGTGACTGTGGCGCCATAGAAGTTGTCATCGCTTGTCATGATGAAAGTGGCGTTGTGATGAGGATTGTAGGGACATTTCGCGACACCAGGAACCTGTTTCAACACCTTCTCAAGATTGTCCACCTGCAGTGCACAGAAGTTAGTTAATAGAAAACTTTCTAAGATACTTTCTGAGATGCTTTGAAATCGTATGCATCCGTTAACACTCTAAGCCAAATTCAGTTGTGGCTCCATATATCCACATATCCATATATCCATATACCCACATATCCACATATCCATATATCTACAGACCCATAATCCACAGACCCATATATCCATGGTCCATTATAGAAAAAGTTCTGAACATCTGAGATGCTTTTAGAAATCGTGTGCAACTGCTAGCACTCTCAGCCAAATTCATTTAGCTTCACGTAGCCGTGGGAAAAATCAAAGCTCTGCCTAACAATCAGTTCCGCCTCCACGATCTTCTGGAGTTGATGTAAGACGAGCATGTTGAACACGTTAAGCAGACGTCTACAGTCATTCGTTCAACCGTATACTGCTAGCAGCGCCCTACGTAATCGAACGGAGTTATGCATTGCTTCATTGCCTGCAGCTGTCTTCGGTCGGAGGAGGTCACTTGGTTGACCTCCTCTTCCGCAAAGTCAACAGTTTAGCGTTGGGAGTTTGCAGAGGTCGGTCTATTATCGTGGAATAGGTTGAGGTGTACTCGACAACATCCCTCCATCTTGACCTTTCTTTATCAATATTCCGTCAGCACTTCAAACCATTCTGAACGACTATTCAGTTGCTGGCTGAACGTGCTTAACAAGTGCGTGAATTACGATGTATGTATATATGTGTATGTAATGTATTGTATTGTATTTGATCATTTATAAAGCGCTTCTCGTAGCAAAAGCCTTTCAGAAGCTCTCCGAGTGCGAGGTATATACTACGAGAGAAAAGGAAGGTTTTGAGGTGAGAGAAAGAGGTAGAGATGCCACCAGAGAGGATTGTAGAGCGTAGAGAAGGAAGAAGTCCATTTCATAGAGAGGGACCTGGCAAAGGATCTGGATTGATCCATTGTGGTCCTAAAACGGGAAACGAAAAGGTCAAGCTGGTAAGAAGATCTGAGAGGACGCAAGGACGTTGCAGACCGCATGCAGAGAGGGAACGGATAATTTGGTGAGAATGATATTTTGGAGCAAGACCGAGTTGAGATTTGAGCACGAAAATGAGAACTTTAAATTGGAGGCGCGCAGAGAGAGTGGTAGCCAATGAAGTTGTTCAGCCATAAATGTAGAGATGTGAGAGAATCTAGGAAGGCGAGCAATAAGTCTTTCGGCAGCATTCAGTACCATGGCTGAAGAGGAGATAGAAGAACCTTGGGTAAACCAACAAGGAGGGAATTGCAGCCTAGGAAAGAATTGCATTTGGAACGTATGCATGCATGTATGGTCACAGAACATTTTGCGAATCGGAGGCGTATGTGTAAATTGTGTATGAACATGTATGTATGTAAATAATTATACTCGTCAATATGTGCGGATGCATGTGCGTGGGTACGTACGTACGTACATAAGTATGCGTCCATGTATGCATTTATGTATGCATTAAGAGTTGCATGTATGCATGTGTGTACATGTATGTCTGTATCCACGTACAACGTGCAATTATAGTTGCCAATGTACATGTACATTTACGCCGGTGCAAGCATAGCTGTTAGCGTGCAGTGCGCATCTCAGTGCAATTTAGAAGTATTTTGTCTGCTTCCGATCGCTGCTCGAAAGCAGAACGACGGCAGCCGATCATTTCCATCATCTTCTTCTTCGCTGGTTCAGCGCATTCATCATAGACACACCTGTCTGACCGCATCCGGTCTGCCTCGAGAAGGAGAAGAAAGATCACATGCATATGTCGCAATTATTGTATTCGCTTTTCTGCTCATCTATGCCATGCATGTACACGTACAAAGATACATATATATGCGTGTGTGTGTGTCTGTGTGTGTGTCCCTTTGTGCGTCTGTCTGTCTGTGTGTCTGTCTGTCTGTCTTTGTGTCTCCATTTACCGTTACTGGGTAGCAGACGGCGTAGCTGAGCTTTGGTATGACAAATTTCAGTTTATTATATCGTGATGTCATGTAGAGTGTGTCGCATGTAATTTTTTATTCTATTCTATTGCACATTAATGTCATATTGTATTGTATTGAATAGTCAACACTGTTGAGTCATCTTTTGATCGTTGAAGGTCATTGTTGTCGTCGTAATTATCACCATTCCAGTCATTGTCAGTGTTGCATTTATCGTTGTCAATGTCACCATTCTCCTTGTAACCACAATCTTCATCATCTTAATCTCGTTAGGACTTCATCTTCTTTCCTCGATCATACTACGGGAAGGACAAATGTTCAACAAGATTAACAAGACCGTAAAATGATTCTTGAACATCAGAGTCGTCGTTATCATCATCATCATCGTCGTCGTCGTCGTCATCATCATCATCATCATCATCATCATCATCATCATCATCATCGTCATCTTCATCATCGTCGTCGTCATCATCATCGTCGTCGTCATCATCATCATCATCATCATCATCATCATCATCGTTGTCATCGTTGTCGTCGTTGTCAATCGTCGAAAAGTCAAGCCGATGTATAATGACCACCTGTCAATCAATCGCAGCTCACCTGTCTCCATGAACACTGTGGCGCGAAGGCGTTGGTACCGCAGACGAACGCCTGGTTCTTGTGAACGAGTAGAACGCGAATGTAGTTGTGACAATCCGCCTAATTAACAGCAAAGAGATTTCTCTTGATAATCCAATTTCATCCGATGGGATCAGCAGAACTTAAGCGTCGATTGGTTTACACCAGACTTATCACTGTTATCAGTAATCACCAGCACAGCAGTGTCATTAATCTCTCGGTCAACATGCGTCACATTCTCCCACATATCAAGCGCCATGCATACAGAACATCTATTAGTCATCTGGGCTAAATAATGCGAAAAGTTACAAAAATTATCATTTACCAGGCATGACGTTCACAATAAGTAGGCCTGATGACCCACCTAACACCTGCATTCCATAATCAGTCATTTCCACTTACATAATTCTTATAGCCTTATAGGACATAACTTGTAACTTGCTAAGTTATGACAGTAAGACTTAATGAATAAACGACTATACATGGAATACTTAGTGTTTTTCCGGCAAAATTATATACAGTATATGCAAACATACGGTATATCAATCTACTTTGATATGCAAACATTGTATATAATATTATGTTTACTTATGAAAGTAGATTGATATACTGTATATTGGGTGCGTGTGTTGGTGGGTGTATATTCATTATGCATGTGTTAGCATGAGATAAGATTGATGGAATGGAAGCCTGGATAATCATGCAATTTGTTTTTGAAATTTCTGGCGATTGTTTTCCCGTGTAATCGGATACAATAATCTCGGAAGAGGGGCTCGAGTGCAAAACGCACATACACCCACTCACCAGCATGCCAATACATTATCTACAGCATCTGTCTCTAACAATATACTTGGAAATCCAGGTAACAAACACATCTGCTTACCCTAATATTCGGAAAGCATATCGTTACAAGTATACATAGAATACAGACATGTATATATAAATTCACAACTAGATATTAGCCAAGAGAATTAGGAAGGTGAACAAACTACATGTAAGTAAAATTATATCTGTGGTTTCATTTTATGAAATTCCACTACTCCTATAATTTAATTGCTAAATCTTAAATCTAGGCAGATATCAAAAGGGAATAAACCTCTTAAATCTGGATTTATTTTTAGACCGATGCGTTCGTTCAGTTGGTGATAATGTAGGTTGACGTACCTTTGATTGACCTTTTGCAGCACAAGTTGACACCGTTTGATTGTCAGGTGCATATCTGACTGTCTCCAATTGGGTCAGGTCAGACAGGTGCAATCGTAGCAGGTGATTCCTGTCCGAATAACAACGACAACAAATTAATTATTATGCTATGATGCTAACGTTGTGTATCCTCCCTTACAGTACAAACTAAACTACTCTGTTTCATTTAAAGTGTAACGCTGGTATCTTCACATTGACGAATGGATCTCAATAGCGTCGCTAGCATCATGCCATCGTCAGTCTGTTATATTGAGTTAACACTGTAAACCATTTAATCAGTTCAATTCCAAAAACCAGCGTCTGTAAATCTCATTTTATCTGGCATGAAACCTCCGCATACATATTATTATCAACGACTAAGAAATGCGCTACACAGATTTTCATATTCTGAACTCTCTTGATTATCGTCCCACAAACACGCCAGTACAAAGGCATCCCGTCTGAGGCTTCATTCTTCGGCCGGAATTATGGTACTGGACGTAAGCAAATGTTTCACTGGGGAATTGATTTGTGAGGGCGACCACAATCACCCGTCATTCCTGATGCCGAAAGAACTTCTTGTTTCCTCAGGGTGCTCATGCTGGGAGCGCCTCTGTAGAGTTACTACTGTGTCCAAATACAATAAAATGCAATACAATAATACGTGGCTCTGATAAATTAGTTCCATAAGGCACTCTGATGCAGTATGTGATGCTTTCGAGATCAATGTTGTTTTTAAACCTGATCAGTTACAGCCTTATTATTACAATATGTGCAAACTAAAATGCGGCTAGCAATTGGTCGAATAAAGGATATACTTATGTACTTACTTACTTGTATAATAAGGCTACAATACAATCTGGCGAACAGAAAAGGAACGTTTACTATTCTCGCAACACAACGCGTGTGTTCTTGTTTTGCCACGTGGCCTAGAACAGCTTTGACAATATTGGTCCAACATTGTCGTTGTTTTTATATTCCTAACTCTGAGCGAAGTCCTTGCCTTTTTAACCCACCATCCACTAGTAGCACGTCAATCAACTCCAAGCATCTTAAACCGTGATATCAACTGGCGACATCTGAACTACTTACTGTTAAGCTCAGGATGTCTTAAGGTGACACTGAGTAGTCAGCACTTCTTTAGCGCATGAATATAGATAGCGCAAGCTCGTCTAGTTTGATGCGGAGGAATAAACTTAAGATCTGAACTATGGATGAAATGAATCTGAATCACGAATTCCGAGATTAATTCCTTGCGCAAGACTTCAGTCGGAGCGAGGAAGGGTTTGTCTGGACAGACAGAGACAGATGAAAGAAGAGGAGGAGCAGGAGGAGGAAAAGGAAAAAGAGAAGGAGAAGACGGGTGGAAGATATGGAAGAATGAAGAATGTGGAAGAGAAGGAAGAAGAAGAAAAGAGGAATAGGAGAAAAATAGAAGGACGAGGAAGAAAACGATGAGAAGGAAACAGCAGCAGGAACCAGAGTCATAAATGGCAGAAGTGGAGTAGAGGAAAGAAGAAAAGGGAAAAAGGACCTAGTTCCCAAGAGAACGTTTTTCGGTAAAGCAATTGGTCTGCGTTACGCAGACTGGTTCTCAGGCCACCCTCCCCCACACACAGACTGCAGACGATAAATGCAAGATGGCGACGACGGAAGGAATCCGAGCTGAGCCGAACAATCTGTATTCTTGTTGCGATACGAGCGCCGTCTCATTATATACGGCAGACGATAGCCGCCGCGGAAGAGAATTCCTTTGTATATAGTGACCGAGTTGCTGCTGCTGCTATCTTGTGCAATATGTTTGTACTTTCTCTCTCTTGTATGCAGTTGTGTCTGCTTAACCTCTGGTCTGCTTCCTATTCTTCCTTCAATTTCACATTCTCCTTCTCATCTCCATCTCTTCCGTCGTCCTCTTAAATCTGCTTCTTCGTTCTATTGCATTTCTTCATCCTCTCGCGTTTCTTCTTTCGGCGTTTCTTCATCCTCCATCGTCTTTTTTTATAACCGCAATCCGCCTCTTCTCCATCATCTCATCCTCTTCCGGTAGCAGCCTCTCTCTTCTGCTGTTGTTCCTTTCTTCTTATTGCACGCCTCTTTTTTGCTTCTGTGTCTTTTTTGTCTTCTCCCTTTTCTGCTTTCTGCACATCGGCCGCCCCTTTGCAGTTTCGTTGTTAAGGAATTCCTTAATTCCTCTGGTGTATTATGTATACAAGATCATCTCTCTCCCTGGATCCTACCTCGATCTCTCCTGCCCCTCATCCTTCAATCGTCCCTTCCGTCCGTCCTTCCGTCCATCTGTCCGCCCTTCCGTTCGTCCGTCCCTTCGTACGCCTCATCGTCCGTCTCTCTTGCTGTCCGTCCGTCCGTCCGTTCTTTGTTGAACCGTCCAGCAGGCGGCTAAGATGACGGACGAGACTGGTCAACTGGTCATCTTAGATTGCCCGATCGATCGGTCAGTCGACGCAAGGGGTCAAAGGGATAATTATGACGCTGCATTCGGACGAAGAAGGGGTCCTCGATCGGGCGAGAGGGGCAGAGGGGTGGCTCAGCGAAGAGAGGGCTACGTTCCTGCGCATGACATCCTGGGGAAGAGATTTGTCAAGACGGTCCAGCAGCGCCTCTTTTCGACCTCAACAACTAAAACGCGCCTGGGTATGTTAGTCATTTAACTTGCAACAATAGATTGGATTTCACTGTTCACTGAATGAACTCAGGAAGTCGTCCATTGAAATCTGGGCCGATGTCGACGATTTCTGAAGTGTTCGATCGATCGGGCTTCGAACCTCTGACTCGCCCGATTTATGGCGTTAACTCGGGAAAAGGCATAACCTTTGTCTTTCGAATATATAATTAAATACACAAAATTAGTTTGATGACAACAGAAGTGGAACGAACATCAACATACAATGTCTAAAGAGCGAATCTATGAACAAGATATGAATACACGACAAACTAACGGTACAACCGGGTACATTATCTTCTTATCTTTTTATCTATTACATAGGTTTTTCCCACCGCTGCAGCAAACCCATTCAGGCTGGTATAACAGGTCCGCGACTTATCACAACTCAAGTTCAACGTTTCCTGCGCGAGCGTTCGCGTCATAAATTGTGCGCCAGTCGACGTCATACTAAAACTATGACGCGTTCGATGACAGCTAAACACATCCAACAGACAGATGCACGCATTCAATGCATGGCAGCTAGACGCATCCAGGAACGACAAGCACGTGAACAACGCGCTCAAAGAAATAAACAATCCAATGGTGTCATGCAATTTTCCGCCTTATTGCGCGAAAACCTGCTGGTCAATCACAAAGAAACCACGAACACGATGTTACGCGGTGGAAAATTCATGTACAAAATTGCGATTTAAATGTGATTACTAATCAGCGTACATTACGTTCACAATATGAAACTATAAATATGTTGTTGTAGGCCTATTTCTCTGGCAAGCATATACATAATTATATTTATACGGTTTAGTGTATTGTATTGTATTGTATTTGATCATTTATAAAGCGCTTCTCATAAAAGTGTATCCGTGTGTGTGTATAAATAGCCTTCTACTCTGTAATATGTATCCATGCAGGCCTATAGGCATATTTATGATTTTTTGCTATATCGTAATATCGATAGATATGTATTGGTCTACGCATATAACAAATGTAGACATACATGCATATTTAGCAAATATAATAGGTACATTACACGATTATAAACAATAGGATTTGGTTAAAAATATCGCCGACAAAGAGTCGACACTCGTGGGACAGTAGGAGGCTGCCTCCCACAGAAAATGCAAGTCTGCGCAATCAATGAATGCTTAAGCACGCTTTTTTACTCAAAACAGTCGATACTTCTTATGTGTCCTTTTCTTGAAAAACACACGCATTGACATTCGCTACAGTCTACCGCGTCCCAGAATGATGAAAAGAGCATAAAATTTTTAGTCTGCTTGCAGTCATTTTTTTAATATGGACACGCAAATAAAGACAAATTTAGGCGCGTGATCTACGTGAAGCGTTATAGTTTTGACTACGTACGTGTGGGCTGTTTGCCGGCACATTGATCTACTGCAAATGCAGATGCGTCCAAGATATTATCGCTGTTTTATCTGAGACAAGCGACGTTCCTACGCTTAGAACTATATTAGATCGTGTCGATAGTCTGACCTGGCACCAACGATGAGTTGTTGACGAGGAGTATCAATAAACATCTGAGAGAAATCGTCCAATCCGGGATTCGAGAAAACTCGAGTAGAGGCATCTCGGTGCAAGTCTAAAAGCAGAACAGATTTCTTATTAAAATATAGACGAGCCCTTGAACGTTGTTATCATCACGATTGCCAAGACGCGTGGCCTAATACTGGTTCTGCGTCATCATTATTATTCAAACAACTTGCACGCAACCGTAAAAACTAAACCCAGGCTCTGGAGAACACCGGACCACTTCGGGCAGTCAGTCACATAATCCGTACGCCCCATGTACTAATAAAGTTTTATCCTTTTCTTAATGTCTCTAACTGTAGTCTAAATATCGTCAAGATGATTTCTCTTGTGTATCGAGCATCGCTATCTAATGACAAAGCAATGGCGCTTAACAACTCTAGAAAGGGACTTATTCAACATTGTAACACAGGGATAGTCGCAGAATCAATGAGTCATTGTGTCACATGCCCCTTGCTATCTCTGCCCCTCTTACTAGAGGTGGCTCTGTCCCTTTTCTGATGCCTTGGTCTTTGCATCTGAACCATTGTCTCTCTTGTTGCCTTATTTTCTATGACTTCATGTCTCTCTGTATGCCTCTTTCATCGTTATCTCTGTCATGAACCAGCAGAGGCAAGGTTTCATTCTTCTCTCTGTCTCTGTCTCTCTGTCTTTCTTTCTGTCTCTCTGTCTCTCTGTCTCTCTATCAATCTATATGTCTGTCTGTCTCTCCTCTCTCTCTCTCTCTCTCTCTCTCTCTCTCTCTCTCTCTCTCTCTCTCTCTCTCTCTCTCTCTCTCTCTCTCCCTCCCTCTTTTTTCTCTCTCTCCATCTCCCTATCTCCCTCACTCCCTATCATTCTCCTTTTCCCATTATCTTCCTATCTCTGTCTCTCTTCTGCTTTACCTTGTTCTCTGTCTTCGTTGCTATTTCATCTCCATTTGCCGCTACTTGGAGTCGTCGGCAGAGGGCCTCCAGTCGATCGGAGACGTTCAGACGATTTACTGAAAGGTTATGTCTTGATCCTAAATCGCAGTGACATCATGCAGCACGAAAGGTCGCAGATCGACCCCTACAGATATTTATTCCCATTTATCCGTCCATCCATCTCTTCATCCTTTAGATCCCATGCTCTTCCGTCCACCGTCTTTCCCTGTCTCTTACCATCCATCACCCAGTCATCGGTTATAAATATAGCCATATATACATATGCATATGCATTTAGATGCCTTTGAGATTCTCTCCGGAGGCGCTTTACAAATCTATAACAATTACAATAGTAATAGATGGGTTTGATCAGTCAGAACATGAATAGGTTTCCAGGTCATTGGCATCAATTTCTAAGCCATTATTTAAGGTCTTTGTCATCGTTATTATATTCAAACAACTCGGTGGTGCAGCGGTATGCTCTGTGCCTTGTAACCGGAGTGTCGCAGGTTCTAATCTACCCCAAGCCAGTGTAGCGACCTTGAACATCTTGCGAGGAAGGCAACGGGAAACCACCTCACTCAGCTCTTTCCCGGTTGGACTAAAAGCCAATGGACCTGCCTTCTGGCAGAGAACTCATCATTATCATCATAGCCCTACATACTTGACAGGTTAAGTATCGTACATGAAACCGTTGAGCCTCGTGCTTTGGTCTTTATAGCTCTGCTGGGCGATGCTTGAATTGAGTCAACATAATTGTTTTGTTATAATTTTTATTACATTGCATTATGCAAGGCATTGTAAGCTGGTTTACAAGCCATTTGATTCTGCGTCGCCATTTGCTGTTCATTTCCTCCACATAATTTCGAATGCAAATTCGATAAGCAGCACGATTTGATGACGTCGTTGTAAACATGCGATTACGCTACTACACTGTACGATACCTCGCAGCCATTCATTACATTGTCTTCGTAAATCAGACTGCAACGACTGAAACCGACCGACTGCCCAACCGACTGCCCACCGACCGACCGACCGACCGACTGCCCAACCGACCGACCGACCGACTGCCCAACCGACCGACCGATCGACCGACCGACTGCCAAACCGACTGCCCAAACCGACCGACTGCCCAACCGACCGAGCGACTGCCCAACCGAGCGACTGCCAAACCGACTGCCCAACCGAGCGACTGCCAAACCGACTGCCCAACCGACCGACTGCCCAACCGACTGCCCAACCGACCGACCGACTGCCCAGCCGACCGACCGACCGACCGACTGCCCAACCGACTGCCCCGACTATCCAACCGACCCACCGACCGACTGCCCAACCGACCGACTGACCGACGAGTTCAACTTAAAGCACTTCATGCCATTACGCATTAATAGAGCCCGCAAAGTAAAGGAGCAGAAGCAGCATCGGCCGTGGCCGTGGTCGGATCGCGACGTCAGGGAACGAGCGTATCCGCCCTTTCCCTCTTACTCCATTCCGGCCAACTTCAATTACCATCGCAGACGGTAATTGCTTCCGATGGACGACGGTCGTCGACGAATTTACATCTGTTTACTTAATTTTTCAATATAACGTCGTCGTCGCGCTATATGTAGCAACAGCTGCTGATGCTCTGCTGGTAATGAACAAGACGATGGAGTGATAGTATGTGATGCATCGGACGGACAGAGTGGGCACGTGAAAAGTCATTCGTTTTCTGGTGATGATGATGATGATGATGATGATGATGATGATGATGATGATGATGATGATGATGATGATGATGATGATGATGATGATGATGATGATGATGATGATAATAATAATAATTAATTATTATAATAATAATTAATAATAAACTGTAAAAAATAATCATATTATTGTTATTATTATTGTTGTTATTATTACTATTCTTATTATTATTATTGTTATTATTATTATTATTATTATTATTATTATTATTATTATTATTATTATTATTATTATTATTATTATTATTATTATTATTATTATTATTATTATATTATAAGACGATTTACTTATAAGTCTCGGTCTCACAAACAGGAGTTGAAGACTCCAGAGCGTTTCTGATAGAGCACCGCATTTCTGCATTGCATCCGTCATTAAATTGCTGCATTTGCCATGTAAGAGATGAAGACCTCGATAAAGATTGTATTATATGCAGACCCAGCAAAACTGTTTTATCACTTCAGACTTCAGACAGAACAATGAGGAAGAGCAAGTCTAACGGGTTTGCGTCACGGTATTCCGATGTCTCTGATAGCTCAGTAGGGATTAAGGGTCAGACAACGACCAAGAGAGGGCAGCAGTGTATAGGAGAAACGAACAGTTACCGAGAAGAGTTATTTATGTTGTCTGTCAGGAGCAACTCTGTCGCAAAATAAAATAACAGCTATGAAACATGAAAATCTAAGTATGTTATTTGTGTAATTTCTCTTGCAACTACAGCTATTATCGCAAGAGGAGGATAGAAAGATAAGATAAAGATAAGATATGATAAGAATATTCTTTAATTGGCCAATTGCGTTCGGCATTTTGGTGCACATACATTGTAGTAATCATACAAACAACATTGAGCTGAACAATCCTAAATTCCACATATTATGCTAAATTCCATAAATCATTCTAATGATGAAAGCTTTTCTCATCATATTGTCTGCTGGCGGAACTCTGAGCTAGACCTGATAGGCAGCCACGGGTGTGAACTTTCAGTAACATCAACTCAATTCATTAAAACGAAAATAAAAAAAACCTTCGCCTTATCATAAAGTCAACTAGTTTTTCGACCAAAATGACCAATAACCAAATCGCAATCGAATATACTTACTTATTTACTTATTTAATCAACTGTCCGTTGCTTCTAGCATTAGCCGAGCGTTTCAGATCTATTGACGATGGACCAAAATTCTCACATAATTTGCACAAGAGCTTCTTTAGAAGGCGATGAATTCATCTTGGGAGGAGGCTCAGTGGTCGAGCGTCGCTGTACGAAATGAATTTCACTGAATCTGTGAAACGCCTTCTTTCGTGTGGCCAACCTGAGCATTAGAAAAGCGGCGCAGCTGGTCGCTTCCGCTAATTGAAGGCAGGCAGGCAGACTAATAGCAGGGCGGGAAAGGAGACTAATAGCATATGAGTCAAAGCTATCCACTCGGTGAAGAAGCCGAGGTACGGAGGCAGTCGCAGGGGGTGGATGGGAAATCAGATTACAAGATTCACCTGAAAATCGTAACGTTATTAGAGTCGGATGATATGGTGCTCGTTGGAGGAGCGTAGAAGAAGGTGGAAGAAGGTCTAAGAGGGTCGTTCTTTGAACCGGTTCGGTCGAGATAATGAGCGCCTTGATTCGTTGGATAAGTTGATATTGGGTCAAGCGAAGCGCAGGCGCTGCGAGAGAGTTCAGCGGGTCTGGAATGGTGGAGTGGATGGTAAGATGGATGGCACGACATGAAAGATGGTTGGTCGGCAGAAGAAGAGGAAGCAAGAGACGGAAGTGGGAAGGAAGCTGGAAATTTATCGAACCGATGGATGAAAGGATGGATGGACAAATCGCCATGCGGATAGATGAAAGATGAGACCTGCTATACGATAATGACAAGAGGAAGTGTGCAAATAGATGGATGGCCTCATGGCTCGTCAGAATGGATGGATGGATGGATAAACGGACGGAAGGACGGACTCTTCGATCTATTGATCGGTCGATGAAGTGATTGAGAGATTGATGAATAGCGTTTGGTGTCTATATTATTAGATTATTCGATTATTCGATTATTCGACTAATTGATGCCTGGAGAATTCTGAAATAGAAAGGATGTCTTGCTGCTGAAGGACTGCTTCAAAGCTATAATGAGAAACAGAGCTGAAAGAGAACAGATCGAATGATAGACAGCAGATAGCTAGAGAGTATATCATTTCCAGTTTGTCATAAATCATAGGCTGTCGCTATTTTGGGTTAACAAATCTCTTCTGGAATTTTTGAGTTATTTATTCTGGGTGCGCAATAGTTAGGTGGTTTGCGCGCTGGACTATCACCAGTCCTGAGAGGTCGGGAGTTCTAATTCCCGAGAGTTCAGAAAAAGTGACGCATTTCTATTGCACTTGCGCCGCCTAGCGAGTTAACTCAGTTATAAAATTAGTACACCGACTGTGAAGAATAGCTGCTGACGTCCAGGCCACGTTTAGTTCTGGTTGTTAGTCATTTGACCTGTAAATGCTAATAGACGCTTCGGAGTGCGCGGCTAGTTGCACCGGTATTTATTTTGATAAATTTTTGAATGTAGATTAGCTGTCATAAACCGGTGTACAAGGTCAAGCGGAAGATCTGTACTTTGGTGCTCACAGAGGACATTGTATCAAGGTCAATCAGTGTTTGGCCCAGGCCTCGTTGAAGGTTCTGTATCTTGTTCTTCACGAACGGAGAATTAGTCAGCAAACGACTGTTGCTTTCTGTCAACGAACTTAGGAGAGGATCTTCAGTGTGTGCCGTCTTCACTATTCAATAGACATTTGTTGGTTGTTTGTTTTTTGCAAGTAAGTGCACGCTTAGTCTTGTTAATAAAAAATCGGAAACCTACAAGTATAGACTCTTAACGGATTAGACGAAGAAATGAAAATCCTTAAAATTTCCATATGCTGTCAGTGGGAAGATCAGACTGCGAGGCAGATTGTCCACCCTCCCACGTAATCCGAGGCCAAGAAAATGAATTCGTTAGATATGAAAACACTTCTATTCGTATACGGTTGTCTCTGTGGTTAGGTCGTAGGACTTCATTCTATTCTGGTCCAGTATTGTATTGGAGTGCGGCTTGTGAACATAAAAAATAGTGTTACTGTGGTTCTTGAAACTAATTATGTGAGGATAATGATAGACTGTCGTGGGGAAGTACATCATTGGAGTCTGAGAAACGTCATTGTATGAAGCGACGCAAGAATTAGCGGCGTTGGATGGAAAATCGATGGCTGCCTACTTTATGGTTCGGGAACAATCGTCGCCGATTTGTTAATAGACGAGCGACGATTAGGCTAATAAGGCTTTCCAATGGCCAACCGAAATCTGAATTAGAGTTGGGGGTGGGGGTAGACGAAGAGACAGACAGACAGACAAGAAGACAGGAAAAATGACAAGGGAGAGAAAGAGCAGATGGACGGGAAGCCGATGAAGAGAACGGGTCTGGACGGATGAATTGGATGAAACTATTTAAGAGAATTAGGTCATAGAAACGTCACATTAACTGCACGGGTTACAAGAGGGAAATAAATGTCTGTCATTAATCGTGACAAGCGTATACATGGCAGCCGCAATGGCCGTCGTCGTACGACGCTTAATTTGAAAGGACGGCGAGGGAAATTGCCGATGGAAGAGCATTTAGGAGCTTCATTAGGACAACGACGGTGATGCTGATGACGTCAGGAAAGACATAATTCTCGGAATGACGGCCCAGCAGCTGAATGATCTAATGTTGCAGAGGCAAGCTATTAACGCCAAGGAAGCTGTTATGGTCCACTGGCATTGAAGCCATGGTTTTACTTGCTGTTATGGTCCATTGGTCCATTGTGGGGCGCGGTGGTGTAGGGGTAAGTTCGGTGCCTTGCAGCCGGGGGTTGCGGGTTCGAATCCACCGCAAGCCGCCGCGTAGTGACCCTGGGCAAGTCCTTCACTCGCAATTGCTCATGCGCTTCGGCGTGAAACTCCGATTCAGTGTCCGCGCTGTAGTCGGGAGCGCCTCTGAGTGGAAATCTTGAAGGGGCGCTATAACAAGTGCTCATACATACATTGGCATTGAAGCCATGTTTTAGCTTGCTGGTATGGTCCATTGGCATTGAAGCCATGGTTTAGCTTGCTGTTATGGCTCACTGGCATTGAAACCATGGTTATACTTGCTGTTATGCTTCATTGGCATTGAAACCATGGTTTGCTTGCTATCATCATTTATGCTGTCAATATTTACACTGACAATAGACAGTTTTATGAAGCGGACTTGTTTGCTACCAACTACTCTATATAAATCGTCGTAATTACAAATTTTGCTTGCTGCTATATTCCACTGGCAATGAAGCCATGGTCTTGCTTGCTGCTATATTCCACTGGCAATGAAGCCATGGTCTTGCTTGCTGCTATATTCCACTGGCAATGAAGCCATGGTCTTGCTTGCTGCTATATTCCACTGGCAATGAAGCCATGGTCTTGCTTGCTGCTATATTCCACTGGCAATGAAGCCATGGTCTTGCTTGCTGCTATATTCCACTGGCATTGAAGTCATGGTCTTGCTTACATAGTGTTAAATCTTTGTTTGTATCTGGAAAATGGCGCATTTTGATACTCTCGACGCCAACAGCACCATAAAATGCTTTTATATTAGTCATGTGTTGCGAGTGTGGAATAAAAATAATTTCGCAAAAGATATGTTTAAGCAGGAGATTTCATTGCGTTGTAAGTTGGATTAGTATGATTTGTTGGGCACACCTGAAAGTTATATTACTTGCAAAACAGAACGCACTGCCAGACAAGGAAGTGCTAATACATCACAGTCATTTGAAATTCACGTTTTATGCGAACTTGAGTTTTTTTGGAGTGCAATTTGCACTTCATATATGAAGTGCGAATTGCACTGTAACATTATTCTATACAAAACTGAATCGATTACTGTTGTAGACACATTGAAATGCCACTTGCCAGCGAAGCCTGATATGAAATTAAATTAATTTTTTCACCAAATCAATCAAATTACACGAAAACCCTCCTGCGCGATCGCAACGTAAGACTCCTGCTGTGCGTAACTTTCCGTCGAAAGGTCATTCTGCCACCGTGACGACATTTGAACGCGGATGAAATTCAGGACGAGCAGTCTTTTCTTCTGTTTGCCGATGGTATTAATCTCAAGTCAATTTCATTTGGACGCCTGAGACTGTGGCGGCATTCCGATCGCAAGGATGGACGGACGGACGGACGGACGGACGTAACGGACAGACGGACGGACGGACGGAAGGACGGACGGACGGACGGAAGGACGGACGGACGGACGGAAGGACGGACGGACGGACGGACGGACGGACGGACGGACGGACGGACGGACGGACGGACGGACGGATGGAAGGACGGACGGACGGAAGGACGGACGGACGGAAGGACGGACGGACGGACGGACGGACGGACGGACGGACGGACGGACGGACGGACGGACGGAAGGACGGACGGACGGACGGAAGGACGGACGGACGGACGGATGGACGGACGGACGGAGCAATCAGCAGTCAGCTGAACTGTTTATTCGCTGCTCGAAGGGATTTCCGTCTTGAGCGACATTTTTATGCACCGAGAGATGATCATCTGATCAACAGATGTCGTCGCTACGGTCGAACTCAAATGACTCCACACAGAAACTGGACGAAGAGAAAATGCACGTTGAAAGAGAAGCTGATGGCTGAACGACGATCGGAAATATGGAGGGTCTAAATGGGGAACGGACGGAAGGACGGAAGGACAGACTGAAGGAGAGACGAACGGAAAGACAGACGGACTGAAGGACGGACGGACGGACGGACGGACGGACGGAAGGACGGAAGGACAGACGGATGGACGGACGGACTGAAGGACGGAAGGATGGAAGAACAAAGGGCGGAAGGACGGAAGGACAGACGGAAGGACAGACGGAAGGACAGACGACTGAAGGACGGACAGACGGACGGACAGAAGGACGGACGGAAGGGCAGACGAGCGGACGGACGGACGGACAGACGGGAAGGACGGACGGAAGGATAGACGGACGGAAGGACGGAATGACGGGACGGACGGAAGGACAGACGAACGGAAGGACGGACGGACGGATGGACGCACAGGGACGTATTACCTATAAATGATGAACTGGTGAAGAGGTGGTCGGATGGAGGGACGAATGGATTCAAGAACAGACAGACAAAACTCTGCAGACTGACTGATTATGACAGACTCAGAGTCTCAGACATCTTGTGCCTTCCGTCCTCTGGCTACATCCAGACATGGATAACAGAATAGTGGATCGATGGATGAACTGCTGGATGGATGGATGGATGGATGGATGGATGGATGGATGGAGGGAGGGATGGATGGATGGATGGATGGAGGGATGGATGGATGGATGCACTGAGATTTGCATCAATCAATTAGTTTGATGGAGTCATGTTTACTCCAGTAGTATGCGTGACAATGGAATCTCTGTTTCATTACGTATCGATCATTCTGTCACGGATGCAGCTGACTTGCTTTTCTTTTACTGTAGGAATATTGCAGTTTTAGATCCCAGCTGAACCTAAACGTTCGCTTTTATTGTGTTTGACCGGTGACGCAATGACCTCAAAGACATTTATTCCAGTTCAGCAATAGGACCGATGATCATCATCAAACCGTCACCATGGCTATGTATCGTCTCTGTCTATATAGTTTCTTAGAAAAATCCTGCAACGGTTACCAAGCGACCGAGATATGAAGCAATCGTTTTGTTCTTAACCGAGACTCCATCAACCGGGCACCCATGCACCGCTCCCCCTTCAGCCCCCCTTTCCCCATCACCGTAAATGAGACGCATCTGTACCCCGTTGGCGTTCGCTGCTCACATAAACAGGAAACGACCAGATCAGAAGATATTTCGACAAATTCGGAAGTTGGTCCGTACGGGACGTGCCTTGCGTGTGGTCTGCCCAGAATTCAGGCACACACACACAACACTGTCCACGGACTGGTCAACCTCACCCCTCCTGCCTCCTCACCCCTCCTCGCCCTCCTGGCCCTCCTCCCATTCGCTGCCGAGACTCCGTGGTCGATAGCAGCTTCATTACCAGAATAATCGAATAGAGAATGTCCAGTTAATGTCATTACTGCTCTGAATATATGATCCGAGCATGAGTCTGGACCCGTTTCTACATAACTCTCTCTATATATAGATATACACAGAAACGCATATTATAGTCCTACACGGGACTGTTTGTAGGTACATTGTATCGGTTGCACGATACAATTTTATACAATGAGCATCGCGATATGAAGATCCGTTCAGGCGTATAGGTCTATTAGGAACAGCTATACTTTCGTCATATACTTGCATTCGTTCTGAGGTCTTATATTATAGACTATTTCGTGCTTTGGTTTCTCTGTTCATTCATCCGTTGGTCCAATCGTTCACTGCAGCCAGGCTTTTTGCTCTGGTCAATGCTTTTGTCTCGATTTTCATCAGTCCAAATCTTTCGCTCCAGAAGATTCCAGACTTAAAGTATACATTTTGATAGAGGTGGTATTGGCGGCGTTGGTGGTGTTGTTGTGTTGTTGGTTGTGGTTATGGTGGTGTTGACGACGGCGGTGGTGGTGTTAATATTGTTTGTAGAGTTGTTGCTGGTATTGGTGGTGGTACGCGGGTGGTGATTATTTTAGTGATGACAATGATATTGATTGCAATGTTTATCCTGTTGTAGATGAAACGGTAGAATGAGGATGAGGATGAGTTTCTACAGCTACTGCTGCTGAAATTTTGAACTCTTTCTTCATGACTTCACTTTATCCATACTATTGTATTCTCCACTGGTTTAAGCTTTGTTTCCTTTCGAATGCATTTTGTGCTTGCATGCAGTCAGTCTTGCATTTGAGTCCTAGAAATTAAGTGAAATGTTTTTGAATCTCTCTGTATTTGTTTTAGTAGTTGCTCCTGTCTTTGTCTCTGCCTGTCTCTCTTCATCTGTCTACTTAATCACTGAGTCATTGTGTCTTTAAAATGTTTATTGATAAGTCTAAGCTCATTAACACTGTAGGATGGTTTGGCATTGACCTGCGTCCAGATGCCAATGAATTACTGTGACATGACATGGCAGTTCAATCCATATCAAACACCAATGTATTGTATTGTATTGTATTGTATTGTATTGTATTGTATTGTATTGTATTTGAACACTTGCTATAGCGCCCCTACCAGATTTCCCATTCAGAGGCGCTCCCGACTACTGCGCGAACGCTGAATCGGAGTTTCACGCCGAAGCGCATGAGCAATTGCGAGTGAAGGACTTGCCCAGGGTCCCGTATACGCGGCGACTTTGAGGTGGATTCGAACCCGCAACCCTCCAGCTGCAAGGCACCGAACATACCCCTAAACCACCGCGCCCCAGTTGTATTGTGATGTGTTGTATTGTGTGTTGTATTGTACTCCACGTTTATAATGCGACCGAGCCACCCAAAAGTCATGTAAACAGCATATAACAATAACCAATAATTAATTAGTGACGCCTAACTGGCGACGCATGCTTGACATTGTAAATTGTCTCTAATGATGACACTCAATTGCTAATGTAGGCCTATTTCCCAATTGACAAGATATTTGCTGGCTGGATTATAAGCCCCTACTGTACCGAAAAACAAACTGTACATCATCACAAAATGCTCCAAAACGTAAACGATGTTTACGGCCAGTCAGATAAATGGAAACGTGTGTGAGTGTGACTACGGGAAAGTCAAAGAGACACGGAGACGCACGTACACAGACGAACAGCGATACACAGGGGCGGTCTGTGCATAAAGACAAACACAGATAGAGCAACGTGGAATGAATGAGAACGATAGAAATTGTGAGCGACGAGACAGAATAATCGAGCAGTTCGGGATCGAGAAGAAAGAGGTGGCTGCATCTGCTGTGTTCACATTGGGGGCGGGCGGCCGGACGGACGGGCGGACGGGCGGACGGACGGAGGGGCGGCCGGGCGATGCTTCTTGTCTCTAGGGTCCATGTGCACAGCCGTTGTTTGACTGCACTGCGCTATTTACGCTCCACATACAAACGCAGACGGCTTTATAAAGTCAGAGTAAACGAATGCACGCATTCTCCATTCTGAGAAATTCCCAAAAACAATCACATGGCCACATATAATGTTCCATAAAAACCACAAAATTAGAAAACAGGCCAAGCATACATGAGATCGACAATCGTATTTTGCATAAATAAATACAAAATTCGTCTAAAAATGTATGTAAAACAGGTTTAACCTTCATGCGAGTATTTCAAATTTCATGTGACTATCAATGCAGACTTTTCTTAAGCTGCTGAATCTATTCTTAAGAACCAACTTTCAACATTGTTCTTCTGTATTCTTGAGCTATATAAAGAGCACAGACCTCTTCATATATTTGACATGAAAATTGTGTCAATCGATTCGATCCCGCGGTTTTTTAATGCACTAGTTTATGGGCACTTGCGCAAACAATGCTCAGCCAAGTCCTTCTTCTCTATGAAAAAGAAACACACAGCGTCAGACCCTCCAAAAGTAATTCATTTAATGGAGGATAAAAGATTTGACAGGTCCTCTATACCTTAACTAAAAAACGCCATCCACTCTAATAACATGTAAAACCCGTTCGTCAATTCTTCCATCCATCCTCCATTTGGAATTCCTACCTTTGTCATCCCCTCCCCATTTCCTTCACTCACAAGTCCGTCCTTCCCACCATCCTTCCGTCTATCTCTCCGTCCTCCCTTCTTTCCTTTCCCCGACCACATTTCCATCCTTCTCCATCCTTCTCCATCCTTCTCCATCCTTCTCCATCCTTCTCATCTTAGCAAGTGAATAAAGCATCTTTCAATTTGATTTGTTTGGCGCTCCGGACCAATTCCAAGAACTAGGACAATATTATAAGAGCAATAGATTGAAATACGTACACGCATCACACGTATACATACAATCATACATACAAATAGTGTAGACACATGCAAACCTACAATCATACATGCATGCATACATACATACATTCATACATATATGCATACATAAAGACATACACGCCTGCATGATTATACATACATAAAGTAATTAGTAACTTCTAATGTTCCGGTTTCTAATACAAATGGTATCAACCGAGGACACACCAAAACCAAGTCAGGTCAATATCAGGTATACGCCCTAAATATCCAGAATGTCCGCCAAGACGGTATTTCAGAAATGTCATAAAAAAATTTGTTCTGTTCAGACATTTAATGTCTGAGCAGAACGAACTACAGTATACAGGGAGATAGTTTCAAAATCTAGAGCTATAGCAACTGAAAAAGGTCGTCCCTCAGGAACAGTTCCAGTCCAAGAGATGACCAAAGAAAGATAGTCAGATGACCTGGGTGAGTAATGGGAAATAAGGACTGTTTACGATATTGTGATTGAACAGAGTTCAATGTTTTATAAACTGTAGGTCTAATTAGAAACAAATCCTGCACAGATTTCAGCACTGAATTGTATGTTCATATTTTACATGTTAGCTATATGTTAACTTATATAGCTTTAGCCAAAGAGCTCTAAACTCTTTGGAGTTACAGTATGTTTGACTAACAGTTACTGCTGCCAGCAAAAAACGCAGTACTGGGGAATTCTGTTACTGCTATTATCATGTCATCTTACTGCGTAGTTGTCAGTTTGAGCTAATAAACGAATATTAAAACAATTTTCTCTTTAACTTTGTCTCAGTAAGGCAAATGACTTATTCTGCCGACGCCATGACACCGGAAACCAGAGCAAGACGCCAAAGAATTGGAAGAAGTGTTCGGTTCCACCTTCTTCAGCAGTTCATGTATGCACATCAATAATGCATAGCATCAACCCCATCCAAGCGCTTTCCATGATACGAGGTCATCATACGCACACAATGAGGACCTTCGCTTATCTGTCTGTCTGTATGTATGCGTGTCTGTCCATCCATCCATCCATCCATCCATCCATCCATCCATCCATCCATCCATCCATCCATCCATCCATCCATCCATCCATCCATCCATCCATCCATCCATCCATCCATCCATCCATCCATCCATCCATCCATCCATCCATCCATCCATCCATCCATCCATCCATCCATCCATCCATCCATCCATCCATCCATCCATCCATCCATCCATCCATATAATTTATACATCCATCAATCCATCTATCTATCTATCTCATCTATCTATCTATCTATCTATCTATCTATCTATCTATCTATCTATCTATCTGTCTATCTATCTATCTATCTATCTATCTATCTATCTATCTATCTATCTATCTATCTCATCTATCTATCTATCTATCTATCTATCTATCTATCTATCTATCTATCTATCTATCTATCTATCCATCCATCCATCCATCCATCCATCCATCCATCCATCCATCCATCCATCCATCCATCCATCCATCCATCCATCCATCCATCCATCCATCCATCCATCCATCCATCCATCCATCCATCCATCCATCCATCCATCCATCCATCCATCCATCCATCCATCCATCCATCCATCCATCCATCCATCCATCCATCCATCCATCCATCCATCCACTCATCCATCTATCTTGAAGACCATTGTCTTCTGCATGCGATCCCCTCCTCCTTACATCCATTATATCTAACTATCGACTCGCAGTATCTAGTTTTACCGCAAATTGAAATGTTCCTTCCAGATGAAGCCCGATGGATTTGAAACCACTCAACGCTCCTTGTCCTGACCGCGCATACAGTGTGTCATGTGATGATGTATTATACGCGAGGAACGATAATTTGACCCCAACGGGTGACCGCAATGCACCGGATGACCTCTAAGACAAGCGCAGTCTAATACAGAGGCATTTCCCTCTGGCCGTCTGGTGTGCTTGTCCTTTCATTTCAGCTGCAGCTCGCCATTGACTTAGGCAGATCAAGAACAAAGTCCTCAATCTACGTATTTGCCAGAGAAAATCAATTTGTCTTTTATAGTATACATATTATTCCAGACATATGGACATGGTATATATATGCATATATATATGCATGCATATTTTGTCTTGAAAATATTCCATTTTGGCTATAGTCTGTGTAATGTACCTATATTTGTATATATGCAGAAATGCATATATTTATATTATGAATTAGTTGAATGTATGTAGTGTATACTGAACATACAGTAGATGCATCTCTGCTCTCAATGACCGCCATTTATACGGATGTTGATACGATCTTTGGCCATGAGAAATACTGGTTAATGAAACGACCAAATTGTCTTAAATGAAACGGCCAAAGGGTCTTAGATGTCTATCTGTCTGTTTGCCTAAATGTGTGCCTGCGTCTATTTGTTAGTCTGTGTTTGTTTCAATTAGACAGAGCAGAAGTGTGCCCAAGGGTAAATTACGAATTCATCCCCAGGAAAGGGAAGAAGAAGCAGTCCCTTAAGTTAGCCTGAGTGGCAGCCATGGGTATGAAGTGTTAAGACTTCATTTTCTTAGCCTCGGCGTATGAAGAAGGGTGGCCAGTCATCTCCCTCGCCGTCTCAACTTCCTTCCGACAGTGTACGGTCATTGTACGCACTATAGCTACGTTGGCTAGTGGGTGCAGATGGATCAGAAATCTCAAAGTAAATTTCTGCCAAGGGGGATTCGAACCCGCGACCTCTCGACTGACAGTCCAGCACTCTAACCACTGGACTATCGCACACCCAGAAGAACCGCTGTTTAATTGTTAGTGTTCCTTCAGTCTGTTTCGTGTTGTACGTTTGCATAATTTATATATAATATCATATACGACAAGGACATAGGTACTATTAGGTAGGACCTGTGTGTGGTAATCACCTTTCTTACCTGTAACCGGTCCATTTGTCTGTGTATATGGTTGTCAGTGCGTCTGCTTGTATCTGCGCGTCTGTTTGTCTGCCTTTTAGTATGTCTACTTATGCCTGCATGCTAGGTATGAATGTAGACACGTGCATAGTTTTTGACTAATCGCTGTTAGCCAGTCTTTCTATACATGTATGATTGCACGTGTTCCTGCATTTGTCTATGAATCTGGATTTTAAAAAAATCTATGTGCATATATAGGCTATGTGCTGGTTTTTGTCTGACTATACTTTAGCCTTTATGTTCGTGTTAACGAGTTGATATCTTGCAATACTCGGCTGAGTAGTGTCTATTGAGAAGGAAGGAGTTCAGGCGTCTGCCGTTTGTAAATTACTGATTAGCACAAAGGACATTGCCTTGACTCTGTAAGAACCGTGCTATTAAGGCCTACTTCATTCGCTTAGTTTCTTCGAACACTCATTAACTCAAGGCCAGAGCTTTCAAGACACAAAAGAAATTTGCTCACGCTATTTTATAGTTACAGAATGGTCTCGACCTTGTTCGTTTCTCCGTAAATTAATCGGGTGAGAACATTCACCACCGCTGCCCGTTTGAATGGGCGCCACGCCATTTAGGATCCCTCTGTACGGACTGTGGCCCGAGATTAAAATATATCTGAGACAAGCCAGCATCGTGAGGCTTAACCCTCCGGACTCGAATCTCATTCAGCAAAGCTTTTTATCATTATACTTCGCTACTATTTATTTTCAATTTTGTTGGCTTCTGCCATTAATTGTTTCTGGTAAACTGATTTGATTGTTCTTTGATTAAGTAATTAATACGCATGATATAAACATGCCTAATTATAATAAACCCCGCTTTATACATAGGGCCTAGATGTGGCATCAACAGAGTAGTGCTTTAGCAATTTAGAGTTCACCATTACTATTGCGATTACGCTTCAACTTGTCTTGAAATGATGAAGTAGAAATAGTCGTTCTAGACAAATGAAGAATGTTGTTGAAGATAAATCCAACAACAGCTTCTGTAGAAGCACTTGAGATACCAGAGAAGTCCATTCGGAACTCACTCGCACAAGGCTTCAAACCTTCGTGTATACCATAAACTGATAAGGTTACTCGGTTGTTGTTCTCGTAAGAACAGGTGCATGCAATAATTTATCGCTCTTGGATTTTATCTTTTTTGCCTCCGTTTCTATTGTCTTTCAACTTGTCTCAGTTTTTAGAGTCAATCTCCTCTTCCTCGTATACGTCAGGGAAATTATGCTCCTGCAATCGATTTTCACGATTTATAGTTCACTAGTTTTGTTTTGTAATAGATGTGTTTATTAAATTCATGCTTAGCAATAATTAACTTAGCCTCCAATTTCAACATATATTTTGTCTGAAAAGTAGAATTAAGAATCAACGAAACCTTTTGCCCTCAACATTTATATAGTTATCCTTTGGCAATTTTTAGAAGACGCTATATAAAAGGACAGATATATTACTCTCACTTCTGGGTTTTCTTTGTCGTCTACCTGATGTCATCTACTGATTCCATTACGCTCTACCCTTAAACCCTGTTTTCAAACAACATTCTTTTGCTGATCTCTTGCATTCGACACAGACGCTAACACCGAGATCATTATAAGACCCGTCTTCGTGTGTGGCTGGCTGTGATTTACCGAAACAGGTAACAGTTGTTGCATGCATTGGCTTTTGTTATTCTGATCGGTTGTCAGCGATCATTATCAACAGTCACTTCCAGTAGTACCTTCTTCCTCCTCCACCTCCTCTTCTCCTCCTCCTCCTTCTCCTCCTCCTCCTCCAGTCCTCCCTCGGACCAATTTCCCTGCAAGGCTTTTCTCCACAGGACCTTTAACGTAACAAAGGATCACGTCGTTAAATAATTAGACCAATGGCGCAACGGAACCAGGCAAAACTGCCATCTGCATACGAATGCGCAATGGATTTGTCCATAGAATCTGAAGTATGTCGACTAAATAGGCGCAGTCATCGAGAAATTATTACTTTTCCGGGACAGGAGGCCGACCCAGACGGAGGCAGAGGAACACCGGCCAACGAAGGGGCGAGGCGAGGAGACGTCGTCCTTCTTGTGGACGAATCCAATTATAGACTGAGGCGCATTAAACAGATCGATGTGATTATAGTTGGCCGGGCTGTTCGCAGGCTCGGCGCGATACTGTTAGGCCGCTGACTGTGGTGAGGCCGTCACCTGTAGTCCTCCTGTTTATTCGTGAGTCCTTCTGGTCCGTCCAACGCTGTCGCCGTCGTCGTCTCTCGTCGGGCGGTGAACGACGACCAGGCGACCAGCCCCGCCGTCGTCGACTCATTTGTCAGCCGAATCTATGTCACCGCTGACACATTTTCCAAATTAGTCGACCGACAAACTTGGCGCCGATGACGGGGAAGGGGAGCGGACCAGACAGACGGACGGACGGACGGATGACTTGGAGAACCTGGAAAGAAAAGCCGTGGAAAGGGAAATAGAACGTGCTGCGCTGGTTGACCGTTTGACGCAGTTCGATAGCGTCTGCAGCAGACAGAGGCAGCAGCAGCAGCGGCAGCGATCAGGCAGAAGGACAATCGGAAAAGGCCGAAGAAGAAGATTGATGAAGAGCGGGATTGTCCTCAGCCAAACGCACCACCTAGCGACGTGGTTCGTCTAAGTCGGCGGATGCGGCATGCGAGAGATGATTCCTTATAAATGATGGATTCCATCGAAAGCAAGAGGATTGACGTCAGAAAGAGAGACAGACAGACAGAGGGAGATAGACAAAGATAGAGGCAGAGACAGAGACAGAGACAGAAACAGACAGAGAGAGAAACAGAGAGACAGAGAAACAGAGAGACAGAGAAACAGAGAGACAGAGAAACAGAGATACAGAGAGACAGAGACAGAGACATAGAGACAAACAGAGACAGAGACAGAGACAAAGACAGAGAGACAGAGAGACAGAGAGGAGAGAGAGAATACCAGTGCGCAGCGTCCGAACATTAATGATTGACAGTTACGTGCCAGATGAGTAGACAGAACGAGAGAACAGACAGAGAGACAGAGAAGGAGACAGAGAAAGAGAGACAGAGAAGGAGACAGAGAAAGAGAGAGGGGAGGGCGAATTTTAGCAAAAGAATTAAGACCATTCCGAAAGTTAATTTACTTCAAAACCAAATCTTTCGTGTCCCCCAAGAGACGTTCGCTGATGACCTGCATGGCGCTGCACAGTTACTCTTATAATGGTCAAATACAAGACGCTGAGACGCTCTTAAGGCGTTTCCGAGTCCACGGGGAATTCGAACATTTGCGTTCGTTCTGCTGGGGATAGAGTAGAAAAATAAATTCTGGCAAAAAAGACGATTGCTTTCTGTACGCAACGCACGTTTCTTGTGTGCGCATCATTCATGTCATGGCTGACGAGCCACACCTTCCCACTGGAACGATTAATCACTGAAATGATTCACCATTTGACTTATTTACATCAGAAATGATTCACCTCTGGAATGATTCACCCCCGGAATGACTCATTTCCGGATAGATTCATCACCAGAATTATTCACCTCTGGAATGACTCATAACCAGAATTATTCACCTCTGGAATGACTCATAACCAGAATCATTCACCTCTGGAATGACTCATCACCAGAATCATTCACCTCTGGAATGACTCATCACCAGAATCATTCAGCCTCGGTATGATTCAACATTGGAGTTGTTAACCGAGTTCAATTTCAGATGGCTTTGTGCGCTATAGGTTTGCATAGCAAAAGTAGTAGAGCAATATAAGCTGGATGACGTTGAGTTCTATCTTATCCTACTTTGAGTTCTTGCAGGACTATAGACTACCAGGTCTCATATTGAAAGTGAACTGCCAGGTTTTTCTTCTCTCAGGCATAATTCAAGCACTCGGCTGTTTTCTATCAGATTTGCAGGGGCTAACGTTTAGAACAGTAACCCTTATCTATAATATCCGTCAATTACCTGGTCTGCATATCTTTAAGAATAAACTGCGTCATTATCTGATTCAACCAATTACTTGAATGCTTTTCTTTATTTTCATTGGGTATATTAGTTAAGTTATGTCAGTAATCTTCTATTAATTAGACCATTTCCTGATTATCAAAGTATTCCTGTAACTATAATGAACTGACTGTCATACGTTATTGTGACTTTCTATTATCCACAGTTACTAGGTGGCCCTAGTAGCGGGATTCTTCATCCCTTCTGGGTCTCCCCCCTGGGTAACCACTATCAAATATAAGTTAGGCCTACTGTACGTAGGCTATGCTGCCAAAATTGTGATATGCTGGTTACAAGAAACAAATTGATTGATTGATTGTACATGTAGATTTCGGTACATCGAACGCAATAATTTAACATAAGCCGAAAAAAGTCTTCCCAAATGAAAATTAACTTCAGTCAGTATTTCAGCATTTGTAGGTCTTCTTTTAGTATTTTCCTGTCATAAAAGCAATCAAATCCTTTAGATATATAATATAGCCAGAACTAGTGCTGCATGTCTTCCTATAGTGGCCTATAGCCTGTATCATATTCATTTAATAAACTTCTCTCCATAAGTAGCCATCTCGCGCATGCATCAGATTGCATTAGTCACACTGAGTGTCACTGGCTGAGGTTAACCAGCAAAAGAGAGGTCACGTGGAAAGCTGAACCGTCGCATCGTCTCACCGTTACGCCCACCTGGACACGTATCTTGACGGAGCTGGAGCAGTTCCATTCCAAAAGCCACCGAGCTCTGCAGATCTGTTAGGGATTTCGTTAATACCACCTGCCAATCAATGAGTAATTGTTCGACGACCTCAATTTACGCAATAACTTACAAAGAACAGAAGGAGGAAGAGGAGGAGGACATTTTGGCATCGTATAGGGGGGGTGAGGTGTTGGCTGCCAAATTTTGTCCTGGAATGCGTTCCTGTGACGACACCGTAGTATCGCCCAGCGTTATTGATGACACCTCGGCCGATGACGCGACTGGGACCCATCAATCATCGACCACGTGACGCAGAATGGCCTCGCCCCGTCACGTAGTTCAAAGGCTGCAGCGATCATTAGCATGAGCATCATCATCATCATCGTCGTCGTCGTCATCATCATCGTCGTCGTCCGCAGCGGCTGCAGCATCGCAAGCACGTCGAATAGCCGTGTATCATCACACGGCCTCGTCTTCAATCACTGGACCGCATGCCACGCTGGGTCACCGTCGCCTGATTTCAAGCAAGGCCTCTCTAAGCCACTTCATTTATTATATATATATATATACACACACACACACAGGTATATATCTATATGCTTGTATCTATATATACGTATCACATAGTGAATGTGTATGTATAGCCTATAGGTGCGACCTTATATCCACGAGTCTAATGCAGTATAATATATTGCATTAGACTCATGGATATAAGGTTACACCAGTATAATATACTGCAATATCATTAATGTTCTCTCATTTTGTCGTATAGGCTATACCTTAAAAACCACGTAGGGAGAAAATGAGAGACAAACGTGCACGATAACTACAGAAAATGACCGAGTTCCAAATACAGAACACGCTAATGAACGACAGAAGAGGCAAAAACTCTTATAATTATTATACCAGCAGCCGTTTTTCAGCGCGTGTATAGCTAAATAGACGTATATATATAATTTATATAACTTTCATGAGGAAAAGCAACATGATAAGTAGGTTTCTATACCTGCTATGTTTTGGGCCAACGCCTATTCTGAGTTTTAATCCAGTCAAATGTAGGGCAAATTATTTTCTTACCTGAGAGATACCTTACACGTCAAAATGTTTTCACGTCTAAATGACAGATAAACTGGAATAAACCTCCACATCACTTAAAGCTTTTACATGTAGGTCGACATACATGACGCAGCCTCAGAAACGCTCTCTTTCTACCTATGCCAAAGAAAACTGTATAAAGATGGCACTCCATGCAGATTCTTTTATCTGAATAGAATTCGACACAGTGAACTCGTGATAATGCTCCTAAGCAACATTTTGGGTCGTAGCATATGCAAGTAAGTATGTAAGTTGATAGATATGTGCCTTTAAAAGCTTGAAATCAGATACTATTCTAGTGTTCTGACATTGCAACGGATAGCAATACAATGCCCCCCCCCCAAAGTCCTACCTGCACCTCACCGCGGTGGGGGGTGAACGGCTAAGTAGGGGAATGCCCGGTGAGGCTATGCCATCAGTGGTGAAAGCCCAGTGGTGAAAGCCCTGGGCAGAAGGACCACCTTGGGCGTCTCGCGAGGTGGACAGGCTCACCGGGAACCCCGAAAATAGCTGGCCAACGCAGGAGGCAGGTGCTGGAAGGACACCTGAGGGCGCAAGAGGTCATATAAAGTGACCCACCGGCTTCCTTACCCTGCCAGAAGAGGAGTGGTCACCGTCTGGTAAAGCGACCAAGAAACCTCAACATGACTATGTACCAAAATAGAAAAGTGGGCAACGACGTGAACGGGGCTCCCCGTCATTGGATGAGGAGCGTCGCGTCCGGCAGGGGTGGAATAGACGGGGCCACCCAGGTCGTAAACAAGAGAAATCCCTGTGCAAAAGAAGCAAAAGAAGAAAACATTTTTGGATGTAGAGAACGGATGTATGTGGGAACATGGAATGTAAGAACCCTATACGCGACTGGACAACTGGATATATTGCTACACCAGATGAAGGAAATCAACTGGAGTATATTGGGACTGTCGGAGGTGAGATGGACTGGAGAGGGAGTAATAGACAGAGAAGAATATAAGATCATTTACTCTGGAAGAAGGGATGGCAGACACCAGGAGGGGGTGGCATTGGTCATGAAAAGGGAGGCGGCCAAAGCACTGCTCGGATATAGAGCAGTCAGCTCGAGAATAATTAAAGCAAGATTCCGAACAGGGTTTGGAAGAGCGTCGGTGGTGCAGGTATATGCACCGACATCGGACTCGACGGAGGAGGACATTGAGGAATTCTATACCGAACTACAAGAGGTGATGCAGAACATACCGGACAGAGACCTGACAATAGTTATGGGTGACTTCAACGCAAAAGTAGGAAGAGATTGGAGAGAATGGGAAGGAGTAATAGGCAAGTTTGGATATGGAGAGGAAAATGAAAGAGGCGAAAGATTATTAAACTTCTGCCTAAACAACAGGTTAAAGGTAATGAACACAGTATTCCAGCAAAGAAAAGGGAATAGAAAGTGGACATGGGAATCACCAGATGGACGCACAAAGAACATGATCGACTTCGTACTTGTGGGAAATAGGTGGAAAAATGGAGTGACAATGTGTAGAACTTTCTCCAGACCAGATGTCAACTCGGACCATAAACTAGTTTTGGCTGGCTTCAGAATTAGACTGAAGACAGTACAGAAGGAAATGACAAACAGGAGATTTGACACTGAAAGACTGAAAGTGGAAGAAGTGAGACAAGAATACAGCTACATGCTGGACAACAAATGGAGACAAACGAAGGTAGAAAAGCTGCAATCGGTAGAGAGCACCTGGAAAGAAATCAGAGCGATCTATACAGAAACAGCAGAAAAGACAATAGGATACAAAAGAAGCCAACCAAGGAAACCGTGGATCTCCAGAGAAGTTTTAGAATTGAGCGAAAAACGAAGAGACATGAGACCAACAAGAACAATTAGCGAAGAAAACAAGAAAATATACAACAAGATCACCAAAGAAATCAAAAGGAAGGCTAAAGAGTGCAAAGAGAAGTGGATGGAGGAAAAATGTAATGATCTAGAGATGAACGCAAAAACACGACGAACGGATAAACTCTTCCAGGCAGTGAAAGAAATATGCGGTACACCCAGGACAAGGACTATGGCAGTGAAAGACGGTGAAGGACAAATTCTGGAAGATACGGAAGAAATTAAGAAGCGATGGAAGCAATACTATGAAGACTTGTACAACAAACAAAACGCGGTGGATGAGACGGTACTATTGGAAATACCGGCGTGCAATGGAAGTGCAGAGATGGATGATATACTCAAGGAGGAGGTGACATGGGCAATAAGAGGATTAAAGAAGAAGAAAAGCCCGGGAGAAGATAATATCACGGCGGAGATGATACAGGCCAACGAAGGGTGCTCGGTAGAAATGCTACATACAATATGCAACCAAATTTACCATGAAGGGAGCTGCCCAACAGATTGGGGAAAGGCGATCATAATACCGATACACAAGAAAGGAGACAGGTTGGATTGCGGAAACTATAGAGGTATCAGCCTGCTGAGTTGTCCAGGGAAGGTGTATACCAAGGTGCTGCAACAAAGGCTGAGAAAACTGGTAGAGGAGGTGATAGCAGAAGAACAAGCAGGTTTCAGAAGTGGAAGAGGTACGATAGATCAGCTGTTCGTGATAAGGCAGATATCTGAAAAATACTTTGAAAAAAACAAGATACTATATAACAACTTCATAGACTTCAGACAAGCTTTTGACAGCGTCTGGCAGGAGGGGCTATGGCAGGTGTTGAGGCACTTTGGAGTGCCTGAGAAACTGGTGAGATTATTGGAGGACCTGTATAGCAAATCGATCAGCGCAGTGAGAGTGGACGGAGAGCTAACAGAATGGTTTAGAACGGCTGTGGGGGTAAGACAGGGATGCGGATTGTCACCAGATCTCTTCAATCTGATACTGGAAGCAGTAATGAATTTGGCGTTGAATAATGCTGAAGAAGGAATACTTATAGGAGGCAGAAGACTCAATAATCTTAGATTCGCGGATGATATAGACCTTGTGGCGGAGAGCAAAGTACAGCTACAGGAGCTGACCAACAAAGTGGACTCCAGTAGCAAAAGACTAGGGCTCAGGATCAACGCCCAAAAGACTAAAACAATGACAGTGGGGAAAGGACAGGAGGCACTGGACATCAGATTGGGAGGAGAGGAGCTGGAGCAAGTAACCGAGTTTGCATATCTAGGAGGGCTTATTACAGAAGATGCCAGATGCACAAAAGACATCAAACGGAGAAGTACTCTAGCGTGTGCAATGTTCGGTAAACTAAATAAGATCTGGAAAGATAAAAGCATATCAACGAGAACCAAGATGAAGTTATACGAAACCTTTGTCATACCGGTACTACTATATGGCTCGGAATGCTGGTGCCTGAGGAGGGAGGATGAGAGGAGACTCTTGACGACCGAAATGAGCTGGCTGAGAAGAATAAAGGGCAGGAGCAAAAGAGATAGGATTAGAAATGAGGTGACTAGAAGAGAGCTGGGACAGACGGATACAATTGTCGATAGAATAAGGAAGAAAAGGCTAAAGTGGCTGGGACATGTGATGAGAATGGGCAATGACAGATTACCATCGATGGCTTTACACGGATATGTGGAGGGAACTAGGAGTAGAGGAAGACAACAAAAGACATGGATGGATAATATACGAGAGGATCTGGAGAGAATGAAGATGAACATTGCAGAAGCAAAGGAACAAATCAAGGATAGAGAATT
The DNA here is from genome assembly GCA_020284085.1 of Aporrectodea caliginosa. Lineage (NCBI taxonomy): Eukaryota > Metazoa > Annelida > Clitellata > Crassiclitellata > Lumbricidae > Aporrectodea > Aporrectodea caliginosa. The sequence continues at coordinate 697,685 of JACEVL010001026.1, forward strand.
CTGGAGACGACAAGTTGAGGACTCATCGTTGGCCTTGGCCTGACGGAGGAGAAACAAAGAAGAAGAAGAAGAGCCCTAAAGAACTCAATTTTCCAGCACTGAGATTCACTGTATAATAGACTATAGACTCAAAGTATACTCTGAGTTCAGTATAATAACTGTATGGTATGATTGTGTATTGTAGTCTAATTCGATAGCAGAGGCGTGCTAGATTTCCAGTAAATACAAACTCAATGGAGGCCTGAGCATTCTTATATAACATCTGTTAAATGTTGGATATGTAACCCCACATGAAATTTGCTATACTAAAGTTAATCTATAATAGGCTAGTATAATAGGCTACATTGGAATATGCGCGCTGCTTAGAGGGGGCGCGGTGGTGTAGAGGTATGTTCGGTGCCTTGCAGCCGGAGGGTTGCGGGTTCGAATCTACCTCAAGGGGTATATTTGGTGCCTTGCAGCCGGAGGGTTGCGGGTTCGAATCTACCTCAAGCCGCCGCGTAGGGACCCTGGGCAAGTCCTTCACTCGCAATTGCTCATGCGCTTCGGCGTGAAACCCGATTCAGTGTCCGCGTTGTAGTCGGGAGCGCCTCTGAGTAGAAATCTTGAAGGGCGCTATATAAATATCTGAAATGAATGAATGAAATGAATATTGAGCGGTGTTTTCAGTTTTCCTAAGTAGGCCTAATAGTGTCAAGCCATATCAAACAATGTTGCTCTAGAACAAATCTACATCCAAGAGAATTTTTCATGCAATAATTCTTATCTCTTTGATTCGTTTACGAAGACTCGAAATTGAAGATTTCAAGAACGCAGCATTTCCCAGGATATTGTAATTTTTAATTATGAGTACCTTTGTTTCGTACAAATTTTATGTTATGTCGCGTATTGCGAAATAACCAATGAAATAACAAGAGCTTTAAAATTCATGACTACCCATCACCCATCCTAAATTCAGGTAAACCCCCGCCGTGGGCCGATTATATTATTAACTGCCAGCAGTCACAATGCCATTAATAAATCATATCCAATGAACGAGCCACCAACAGCTAAATCATCCGCACTAAGATCTAGTGCAAACTTGTTATTTCTCTCATTCATATTCTGCTTTTTCTTTATGCATGTAAACAACTAAATTATTAAGCATTTTACACTTATTAATCACTTTCCACTGGTTCCCTTGTGATGCAGTTCGTTCACGCTGCATGCGTGTTATTGTCTGCAGAAGATGTCAAAAGATGTCTTATAGAACTGTCAGTTACCGGTATATTGAATGCTCTGCGTTTATAGATGCAAACCGACAAATGAACAGCACCACCACCACCACCACCACACACCACCACCACCACCACCACCACCACCACTACCACCACCACTACCACCAACAGTAGCATTGAAACCAGACGCCATGTATCACATTTATTTTCCTCATTCGGCCGGCCACCTTCGGCAAACATCGTGACTCGTCCGACCGAAAGACGTCAGCGCCACCTTGTGACACGGTTAACTTAATTACGGCAACGACTCTGCGCCGAACGGACAAACGAACTGACGGACGAACGGAGACGGACTGACAAAGGGACGGACGGAAGGAGAGACGGACGGACGAGCAGACAAAGGGACGGATAAATGGAGGGACGGACGGACGGATGTGGTCGACGCACAATGATCTTCGTCTTCACGTGTAGAAATAGGAACTAATTACAAGGTGTCGAGCGACTGTAATCGCGCTGCGCAACGAAATGCCAGAAGACAGGACGAGCGGAGGAGAAGGAAGAAGAGGAAGATGAAGAGGAAGAGATCGAGGAAGAGGACGACGATGAGGACCAGGAGGAGGAAGAGGAGGAGGAAGAGGATGGGGAGGAGGAGGAAGAGGAAGAGGCAGAGGAAGAGGAAAGGACGAGGAGGAGGACGAGGAGGAGGAGGAGGAGAAGGAGCAGGAGGAGGAGTTGTGACAAATGGGCCAATGATGTGATTACTTGATATTCGTCGACGGCTGCGACGATGCTGATGGTCAGCACATGGACGTCGTTTTAATAGTAGGCGAACGAAAATCTACAGCTAGTGGCATAACCACCAGTGTGGCATGTCAAAACATGGAATAGTAATATAATTTTTATATTATTATTATTATTATTATTATTATTATTATTATTATTATTATTATTATTAGTATTATTATTATTATTATTATTATTATTATTATTATTATTATTATTATTATTATTAGTAGTAGTAGTAGTAGTAGTAGTAGTAGTAGTAGTAGTAGTATTATTATGAGCAAATTTATTTCTTCATAAAGCCAACAAACTTATGTACAGACTGATTAAAAGTAACTGTTTTCAATATTTAGAAGCCTTCGATCAGTATATAATTATTATTATTATTATTATTATTATTATTATTATTATTATTATTATTATTATTATTATTATTATTATTATTATTATTATTATTATTATTATTATTATTATTATTATTATTATTATTATTATTATTATTATTATTATTATTATTATTATTATTATTATTATTTATTATTATTATTATTATTATTATTATAAAACAAAGTTATTGTTCCTCTAAGATCAGAGTTCTAGGGCCCCATTGTAGCAAGGCATGCGACAGCGTTGAATCGCTGGACAGTAACAGAGATCTTTTGAAAAAGGAAGAAGGTTTCTTGTGGATCTTCCGTTGTTCTGGTCAACCGTCTGCCGAGTTCCTTGATAAAAGCCAGGCCCTCCTGGTCCAAAGGTCCCATCGTCTCTATCGCGATTGGAGTAAAAAGGTATCTTGTTTGAAGCTCCTCGTATTTGTTCTTCTTTCTAGTCGCGGCTATTTCCGCCGCTCCTCCCGCCGCTACAGCTGTCTCGACCAAGTACGACGGCGCAAAAGTGTCTACAATTGTGACATCCCAAATCAGGGAACGCCCGTTGTTCCATGGAATCAGGGTTTGGCCATCTGGTCTTTTCCCATCCAATCGGGCGAGGCCAGTCGGTTCCCTGATCGACGGTGTACCTGCCCTGATGAGGCTGCGTAGCACGATTTCATTGATGGAAGAGTGTCTGGCTTGTCTGCCGAAACCCAACGTGCAAGCCAAACCGTGCGATCCTCTGGCTGAAACCATTGTACCACATGGACATGTGTGTGGGGCACAGATGACCGCCCCCAGTCTCAAGCCCACCGCTACCCTCATATCTTCGTCATTGAGTCTTAAGCCTTGAGATGCTAGAGGGAGGGCGAATAGCCAGTCCGAGGCGTGTGGGGCCTGTATAGCATTAAGCCTGGCTCGGTCGTACGAATCCCGAGAGCGCGATGTTATCTCCAGCATGGCCACCGAGAGCAGCGGCGTGTCCCATGAAGACTGATTGCCGTCTGTTGATGGGAAGTCGGTCGTTTCTGCAATGCTCTGCTGCCATCGGGTTCTCATTACTTCCACGATAGAGTCTTCGGGCACCTGAGTGAGAGTGAGGATGAGCGATTGGGTGAGTTGAGATCTTGCGGCTGAGGCTAAAAAGCTGGAAGTGCCAACGAAGATGCTCTTCTTATTCCAAGTCCGCCCATCCTGATAGGCATGGATGTGAGTAACCACTGATCGTCAGAGAGAGCGATGTTAAGAATGCTCTCGGTGCCAGCTCGTAATCCAGCGTCGAATTTCATGAGGCCCGGGTGGTCATGACAAGGCGTGCAGCGGAGAATGTATATGAGCCTCGGAGCCCCAATTGAACATCGTAGTATCAGGAGTGCGTCTTGTCTTGGTATCTGCTCCAGCTTTTTCATAGTACTTGACAACCTCGATACGATTGAGTTTAAAGTATCGTTAAGGGCCTCACGTGGAGATAGAGGTGCGCCTAGCAGCTCTGCCGATGATGGATCTACGCGCAGGAATTGGTTCACCGGTTCCGGTAGGTCGATATTTGCGTCCCTGGATATTATTATTATTATTATTATTATTATTATTATTATTATTATTATTATTATTATTATTATATTAGTCAGATACTTGTATATTCGTAATTTATGAATTCATCTCAATAGCACCGGAAGCTGAAAGAAGTCTTCAATCGTTTGCGAAATGAAATAAGCGAAAGAGAAGGGTCGCTCAAAGTTGGTGGTAATGAAATCCATAGATGAAGACCAGCAAGTGACAAGGCTCATAAAACATAGGCCTACGTCTTTTTTGGCAAGTTGGTAAAATTCCAGTGTCATTCCTGAATCAAGCAGGAGTCACATTTAGGTTACACACTTTAAGCATTCGTTTAATCCGTATACCTTGAAGGAAAATACAAAATGGTGGACTTTAAGAGTTGGGAGGAACACACTAGAGAACGTATGTTTTGTTCATGTTGAGACGTAGCCGGTTTTGAGACATTTAGCCATGTACTGATAATATACTCACACTTACACAAATTTCAAGACAGTGCAGCAGTGATATAGATGAGGCTAGAGAAGGCATTGGGACAGAATACAGGAGAAGTAATAAGAAACTAGACACAGAACCACGAGGAGCAACTCATATGATTGGCGCAGGAGAAGATACCACATGAAACGTAACGTTGTATGGTCGACCTGACAGATATTTGGTCACCTGACAGATATTTGGTCACCTGACAGAATGCCTGACAATGAGAGAGTAAGACAAAGAAGAATTCAGACAGCAGAAATGAGTTGTCTACAGAACATTGTAGGAATTTCAAGACTACAGAAAATTAGAAATGATAACACAAATGAGGACATAAAAAGGCATGGACTAACATTGAAGGGATCACTGGATTTTACAAATGACCGAAGGTAATGGAGATTATTTATTAATATCCAGCACCGCGAAATGGCTGGCGTCAGGCACTGATGATGACGATAATGATGAATCTTTTCATGAGAATACTACGATCAATCGTGTCAATTCCAGAAGTTAGGTCAAATAGGCTAACGAGGGAGGGTGCAGTGGTCAGTATTAGCAGATGTCAATGGGTCAGCCAGAGCACGAAGTTTGGTAGTTTCTGTGGAAAATTGAAATGCATATAACCATTCATGGTTATGCAGATTTGATTAACGAGAAGTAGGGATTTTATCATTCAAGCAAATAAGGAGGAGCCTTTCATATCGACATCTCCAAAACAGTTTTCAAGTCTTTTCTGAAGACTTCTCGGTTAGCCATGACTGGTTCAAATAACTCAAGTCTAGTGGTGTGTTTTTAGGCACATGTTGGCTGAGGTATACCCGCAAGTGTTGATCTGATATTGTGGATTTCTATAGCAAAAGCTTTTACGAAGTATCATCGGTAATATTTGACTGATAACCGAACTCTTCAAGCTATCCTACCATGATACTAATCCTGCGCCACCCCACGCCACTATCATCAACGATTTTCGCCGTAGCACCATGCTGCTGTCTCCTCGGCTTGACCTCTCCGGATTCCGACCTGACACTGAATAGGACCAAACAACCTGGCCAATAATTGTGTACCTGATTTTAAATAGCGCTGGTAATTAATCTTCCGACGTGGGAATTGTATGGCGCTGACATATTTGGGAGATTTACACTTGCATTTGATTAATCAATATTGTAAATCCTTTGCATAAATCGCCAGAATTCACGAGGATCATCATCTGAAGCTTTGGATCGTTCTGACTCTCCCAGTTGGTTGATTATTTCATGTTGTGAAGGCGATGAAGTGGTCGTTGCTGATCAGATGAAGTTGCAGTACTTCAGTGTTCTGGTAGCTGCCCGCTCAGAATCGAGTCAAAAAATATCACAATTGTAACGAACAGCTGTTTTGCTTAATTGGGCGCTGGGTCCTTAATGAAGAGTTAGGCTCCTATTGCCGTAAACAATCGCTTCGGAGTGCAAACTTAGCTGTGCTTATGGTTTCTGAATGTTAGCTCTGACCCGTGCACGATTTTGTACAAGACGCTTTTGTGGGCGCTGTAGAAGTTTCGAGTTTACGATTACGATTACGCAACAAACTGTGGACATACAGTATGTTGCAAACAATTCAATTCAATTCAATTCAATTTATTTTTCCTGTAACCGACAACATATTTACAATTATGGCAGTTATCATTCAACAACGTTTCGGTTACCAAGTGGAGGACCCTGAAGGGATGGATTATCCCGCTAAATAGGGCCACCAAGGTAATGAAATAAAAAGTCTCGATAACACATGACAGCAAGCTTGCTTTCGGAGACAGGAATTAGACAAAAATTAGAATGACTTAACTAATAGAACTTAACTAAACACCCATAACAGTAAATAGCATTCATTCAAATGTCTAGATGAATCAGATAGTGGCGTAATTTATTCTTAAATATTTGTAAAGCAGTCAATTGGCGGATCCATAGGGGAATATTGTTCCATACCTTAGCCCCAGCAAATCTAATGGAAAACAGTCGAGTATTTGTGTGGGCAAAGGGCTGTCGATACAACTTGGTGCTTCTAGTGGGATAGGAATGTATTTCAGAGGTAAGGAGAAAAAGTTTGTGGTATACAGCTGGTAATAGATTGTGCTCATACCGATACATGAATTCGCCTACTTGCGCTATCCTAATCTGTTCAACAGTTAGGATTTTAAACTCAAGAAACGACTTGCTGGTGCACATGTGAGATCCGTAGGGAGTGCCAGCAATGAATCGGACAGCTCGCTTTTGGAGGATGGTCAGCCTTTGCAGGTTTGACTTGTACGTAGAGGCCCAGATTAAGTTACAATAACCAAGATAGGGATATATCAGCGAGTAATAAAGCGTTAATCGAACCTTGGGTGGCAGAAGATAAGAGGCACGATTTAGGATCCCCATGTTCTTTGCTATTTTGGAGGAGATTGTCTTAATATGGTCTTTCCACGACAGATGCTGGTCCAGTATTACTCCTAGAAACTTGGATGACGTCACCTGAGTAATTGGGTTACCATCAATACATAGTGTTTTTGAGTCAGAGGGACAATTTTTTTATGAGACCTAAATAATATATAATTGGTCTTATCAAGATTGAGAGATAATTTATTGGCACGAAACCAGTTGGCAATCAGAGCAAGCTCAGCATTCACTTTTTGATATAAAATGTCCAAGGAGCTGTGGGAAAAGAAGATATTAGTATCATCAGCAAAGAGAATGAAATACATAAGAGGTGAGGCGTTTGGAAGGTCATTAATATAGATTAGGAATAATAGTGGTCCTAGATTCGATCCTTGAGGAACCCCAAAACTAATTGCACGCATCATCGAAGAGGCTCCGTTGCAGTGCACTAACTGGGAGCGGTCCTCAAGATAACTGGCAAACCAATTGAGTTGGGCTCCTCTTATGCCATAGTTATTTAGTTTTTTAAGTAGAATCTTATGGTTCACAGTGTCAAAAGCCTTGGCCAAGTCGAAAAAGACTCCAAGGGAGTATTCATTATTTTCTATTGCTTCTGATATTTTGTCTTGGATACTCAGCAATGGCATAGATGGAGAGTGACCAGCTTGAAAACCATGTTGAGATGGAAATATAATATTAGCTTTTTCTAAAAAGTTGCTTAGTCTTTCGTACATTAACTTTTCAAATATTTTAGCAAAGAACGGGAGAACGGAGATGGGTCTGTAGTTAGCCACTTCCCCTTCTCACCCCTTTTAAAGATAGGAACTACCTTGGCGATTTTCAATGCGTTAGGGAATATGCCAGAGCAAAACGAACAGTTGATAATTTCAGCCAGTGGCCTAGCGACATTGATTAGTGAAGGGGAAGCAACAAAAGGGTCAATGTCATCGATTCCCTTACTATGAGATAAACGGATTGTACGACCCAATTTTATGATTTCATCCGGAGTTGTTCCCTCGAGACCAAAAGAGTTAGCAATAGGAGGTCTCAAGTAATCTTCAAAGGGAGTAGTCGGATCAGGGATTTTATTAGCTAGTGATTGGGCGATTCCCGTAAAATAACTGTTGAATGTATTGGCAATTTCTTCCGGATCTTAAATCTTGACCCCGTCAGAAGTTAAAAAGTTAATCGACGAGTCATTATTCTCTACTCCAATTAATGAGCGAATAAGACTCCACTTTCTCTTCAGATTACTACTATTCTTACAAAACTCGTCAGCGTAATAGTTTTTTTCAGCTCGCATTCGAGTAGATTTAAATTTATTTCTAAAAGTGATGAATTTAGTTTTATTTGACTCATTTGGATTTTTTAGATATTTCAAATAAAGCGAGTTTTTTGTTTTGCATGATTTTAACAGGCCCCGGGACATCCACGGCTTTTTTAGAAGGGGCCCCCGCCGACCATTTTTAACAGCAGGTGGAAAGGCATTATCGTAAGCTATTTTGTAAGACACCATGAATTGATCGTAGGCCTCGTTCGGATCGTTATTGGCGCAGGCCTTTGTAACTAAAGCCCAATCAGTAGAAGATAGGGCCTCCTGGAAGATATTAATTCTATCAGAAGTGATTTTTCTATAATTCTCAGCAGGAGGCTTTACAGACGTCTGGGCTTCGTAATTGAAATGGGCGAATATTGGTAGGTGGTCGGATATATCACAAGCAATTATCGAGGAAGTAGTTGCCCGTGGCCAGGCATTAGTAAAGATATTATCAATGAGAGTAGCGGAGTGGTCAGTTATTCTTGTGGGTCTAGTAATGATAGGAAGAAAGTGATGGGCCAGCATACAATTATAGAAGTTGGTAGTTTGCTTATGCGTATCTACCTTTAGGAGGTCGATGTTGAAGTCGCCCAATAGTACTACTTCTTTATTTTTTCTAGAGATTTCGGATAGTAGACATTCAATTTCTTCAGAGAATCTGTCCAACTCTTGGCCAGGTGGCCTGTATATGGCTCTCACTAGTATAGCACCTGACTTAAATGGGACTCGTAGGAACAATCCCTCAAAGGTGGTTACATTATTACATTTCACAGGATCATATGGTAGGAATGTGAGCTCTTTTCTAATAAGAAATCCAACTCCTCCCCCATGGCCATGCCCCCTCGGTCTGTGGACAAATTGGTACCCAGGGATGTTTATCAAGTCTTCGGTGTTTTTGTCCATCCAAGTTTCAGTCAGTGCGAGAATGGAGACAGGTAGAATATCTAATAAGTCCCTAATTTCGGCTAACTTAGGTAGTAGACTACGGCAGTTGATGTGAATAATCGATAGGGAAGTAGGCAATGATGCGAGTTTAGAGCCCAAAGTGTGGGGAGAGAGGTAGAGGTTATTGCAGGTCACATTAGAGAAATAGTTGTAGTCGGGGTCGGTGTCTACGCTATTCAGTAGGGAGCGGTTACCCGATTCATCGGTTAATAACTCAAGCCTCAAGTCGGCTAAATGACGCTGAGGCCGGTCTATACAAGGCTCAGGGAATGCACTAGGAGGTGTTGTATCGACATCTGTATAGTTAGGGATCGTTTCATCACTTTCGGTATTGTTAAAGGGCAGTTCCTCATTAATACATAGGGGACAAACCCATATGGCCCGCGCTACAATAAGTCTTACATCAAGTTTACAACAGTGAGGGTGAAACACCTTGCCGCACTTAGAACAACAAGCATGACTAGCAGGATTCGTAATTGGGTGTGTGCACAGACAACAGGTAGAAAGGTCGCCGCCTGGGTGAGCAGCCACGGCTTATAGCCCTTGGGAAGGTACGGTAAATGACCGTTATGCTTGAAGGGTTGCTAGGTTAAATTCATAAAGATAATGCAATTCAGCTAAGCTCAGTCAAAACATACTGAACATTACGATAGGAAAATCAGCTAAAAAAATATTTAGAGAATATAGTCTACACTTTGTAAACAGTGTATCGTCACTTGCCACATGTGCGTTTCTTTAATGAGAGAATAAGACTGCTGTTAAGACTGCTGGATGATTATGGTTGCACTCGGTTATAAATGGAACGCTGACCTTTTCGTTCAGTTTATTTGTAAAGCGTCGATGGTCAGATACAGAAATAAGGTGCAACTTATAGCGCAGGCACATGCCATTGTGGAGTTGTTAGCAGCTTTACGGCGTCTAACACCTTGTACAGATAAAATTCATTATGATCAGTGGTCACATAGGCCTAATGTGTACATCGTAGAACAAGGTTCCGACGGCACGATTCACACCTAGTCAACGTCTGCTGATTAAATGATTCCGTCGCATGTAAGAATAACATAATTCTCAGTGTCTGTATACACGTTGGCCATGCACCGAGGCTTTAATGAATTGCGACATGAACGTTCTTCTCCCGATTCTCGTATAAAGGTCGACATCAACGGTCCTGCAGCAGTCATAAGATGCTAAGCAAGTAAGTAATAAAAACGACCATCTAATCTAATGGGAGAACTTATATAACGCCTCTGTAGTAATGATCAAGGCATCAATCGAGTTTTACCTGTTGGCTTGTATAGAATCAGTGAACCTAAGAAGCAATCAGTGCACGACTGATTGCATATAACAGAATACAAGGCATCTTTCAACGTGGAATGTCACCAATGGAAATTAAATGTATTCAACAATAATGGATAGTTTTCAGATACGACTACACTCTCTCCAACGGTGTAATCCAGTACTGTTCAAAACAGAAGCATGAAAACGAGCAAGAATATAATTGGAGCAACTAGGGATGCTTCTTGTTTTTTCTGACCTAGTTCGATTCTTGACATTGAACTTCGGGAAAAGTTCCTCGAGGCTTATGAAACATGAAACGGATGGCAAAGGTCGATCAGGTGCTAGACAGTGAGTCAACACTGGGGTATAGGACGTTCCTGCTTCATGCAGATAAATCTTGGCAGACGGCGCGTGTCCAGAAGCGCTAGCTACAGATTAACGATAGCAGTGGAGACTGCAGCCTGCACTAGGCATCGTATTGTGCAGTCATTGAATAGAACACGTATGCAGAAGTTTCATTGGCAGCTCGCTTTCACTTGATCGCATCTTCTCCAGTCAATCATAGTTTACTGTCTTGTTCTTTATAGTAAGTCTCTATGCCTGTGTGTTTCTGTGACTGAGTCTGAGACTGGCCATCCATGTGCTATTCATCGAGTGATTCAGTGAGCCAGTGTCTCAGTGAGTTAGTAAGTCAGTGAGTCACCGAGTCAGTAAATGAGTCACTGAGTCGGTCAGTTGGTCAGTTTGTCCGTCTCTTTTTCATGTCTGCATTTACTTAGAGTAAAAGGAGGTGAGTTTAAAGCTTGATGGAAAGCATACGAAAAGGACATCGAAATGAAACTTGGAAAAAAGAGCAGTAGTTTTAAGTCCAGCGCCTAAACCATGTACATATTATGTTTGTTATTTTGTCAGCATTCAGTTGATGCAAGGAGAGTTTCCTGTGCATCTTTATAAGAAGATTGCGAAGCAGGCAGGAGTCAATTAAGAACAAGATCCACCAAAGATTCATCACTTCGGTGCCTTTGATTTTAGTCAGATAATTAATAGGATTATAATTGTTCCTTCGTTGCGCTGTTTCTTCTTCAGAGAGTCGCTCCTATATATCTTTAGGCCTTGAATGACTGATCGATTGGCTGAACATGGCGCACACTCGGTCCTCAAGAAGAAAGCCTCCTCTCCCCATATAACACAGTCGAACTAATTCGTATGCGTCTCTCTGAGTCTGTTTGTGAACTTCTGTCTGGTCACCTGTTTGTCTGTATGACTGCCTCTGTCTGTCTGTCTTTCTGCTTCTTTCCATCTGCCTCTGTCTGTCTTTCTGCCTTTGTCTTTCTGCCTCTGTCTGTCTTCATTCTGTTTGCCTGCCTCTGTCTGTCTGTCTCTGTCTCTGTCCGTCTCGTTGTCTCTCTTTCTGTATCTCTGAGTATCATCGACTACTGCTAGCATTTGCGTGTAGGAAGGCATTCGCCGACAAACAGCCTTCATATAAGAGACACTCGTGCCGTCTGTAATTAAATTGCGCAGCCACGAGAGATTGAACAGACTTCAGAATTAAATACCACTGACTCAGCGCATATTCGGCTAATTACGCGCCGAAACATACATATATATATATAATTATATATACATGTATATATATATTATATATATTCCAATGATTGATCTTCTATCGACAAAAAACTCGGAGTTAATTACCTATTCCTTAAATGAAAGCTGGCAAAGAAGTGAAGAGAGCGCAAGACGTTAGTGATATAAATATGTCATGCATCGTCAGTGAAATTTGTGGACTGATCTAATTCGTCAGTTAATTATTAATTAATAGGTAATAAATGTATTTTTCATTCGTCAAGATGTTTCTCTTTCGTCAAGACGTTCATATATTATATTGATTGATCGAATGGCTCATATGGATCGTCCCTGAGCTGAGGGTTTATAAGTAAACAAAGTCTATAGTCAAGACTTCTACAAACTTCTCAGCTTGACTCAAACTGCGACTCTTCAGCCAATTCAAACGGATTCAGAAGGAAAAACTTGTGTATGGATCGTTTGTAAACGTCAAATATCATGTAATGTAATTAAGACAACTTATGTAGCACTATCGCTGTAAGTAGCGAGCTACTTCTATGGCGCCTATATACGGGGTGTTGATTGTCAATGAATCATCACCCATGACCTTCTGACCCAGTCTGCTTTAGATCTTAATCTCGTCTAGTTTGCTCTCTCATGACGGACTAATCTTAATCATTTTGTTTGGCAACGTAGCTTAGATATCTCTACTCTTATCAGGTCATACCATTAACTGCGATTTACACCTAACATTAAACTCAGTTTAAATCGTAATATTACCGAAATCGTAATTTTAACGACGAAACAAAATTTGTCTGCACAGTTCTAATTCCTATTAGCATGAAAGCAGTTACATCTTTGTAAAAACGAAGCAGCTCTTCGACTTTATTCGGTTTAAACAATAATTATTCGCATTAGAGTAATTTGAGACAGAGCGAAGGATATCATTCACTGTCAATGCTACTTACTTAGATGGCCCCTCAGAGACACAAATTAAATAATGTCTGCTATACAGCGAACTCTTTATGCAGTTCATCATTTAACCGACGCAGAGTTAAAAAATTCTATCCACGTTGATGTCTCCTGTGCATTGCGCTTTTGAAGCATGCACCTGCCCATCAGTGGGACGAATGGGTCTACAGCGTTGTTTAAGCATGGACCAAAGTCCAAAGGTAATGATGTAAAACACACACACACACACACACACACACACACACACACACACACACACACACACACACACACACACACACACACACACACACACACACACACACACACACACACACACACACACACAACTATATACTGTATATACACTGTATAGCGCCTCTGAGTAGGTCCCTTGAAGAGGCGCTATATAAATTCTCGGAATGAATGAATGAATGAATGTATATATACTGTGTGTATATATGCTGTATATATACTGTATATATATTATATCAAAGGATCCTCGAACCTCTATTACAGATGCTATAAATCGGAGGCTTAACCCAGTAGAACACGAAGTAAAATCAATAGCGTAATTGTGGACATACATCTAATCAGACTGACAGCCTTAAATTGATGCGGCGACGTAACCCGCAGCCGCTCAGATCAGACGGGGAAATGGACAAACGGACTATACTGGCGCTACAAGAAGCAATCGCTTAATTCGCCTTTAATCTTCCACTTCTGCGTATACTGCGTCGTAATTGATGGTCAGTAAACAAGAAACGGAAGGAGAAGTCTCGGTCCAACGAAGCGAAAACGATCTTCAAACAGACCTCGTTTGATCCGCAGACTCTTCTTAGGAACCCACAATCACATTAGGAGACGCAGAAATGCACAAACAAACACAGATATGGTGACGAAATGAACAGACACACTAATGGCACGCTTATTAAACTACAGCAAAACGCACCCAAATTTATTAGCCATGTTCCACCATACATGTATTTACTAATCCTATTCTACGATAGTGATTACCCCTTTTTTTACTAAGCTCAAAAACTGTACTTTTGGCCGTGCTGGAGTCGGGAGCGCCTCTGAGTAGCCCTCTGGAAGGGGCGCTATATAAGTTTATGAATGAATGAATGAATTCCCCCTATATTTACTAACCCTTTTCCACCATATTTATTACCCTATATTCAACCCTATACTACACTCTATCTATTAATCCTATTCCACCATATTTATTACCTATTCCACCATATTTATTAACCCTATTACACCCTATCTATTAACAACCCTATTTATTAACTCTATTCCACCCTATTTATTAACCCTATTACACCCTATCTATTAACAACCCTATTTCATTCATTCATTACTTGAATTTGTATAGCGCCTCTTCAAGGGAACTACTCAGAGGCGCTCCCAACCCAAGCGCGGCCAAATAGGATCGTTTTAAGTTGAGAGAGGAATGACTGAGAAGGGGTTCTAGGAAGGGAGCGGAGTGTCAGAGGTAGGCCATTCCAGGTCGAGGGGCCAATCACAGAGAAGGCACGGCTCTGCCTGGTGGAGGTACGAGCAAAAGGGACAGAGAGAAGACCCTGTTCAGCTGAACGGAGGGAGCGCGAGCCTCGAGCACTAAGAGTGGGGCTACAAAGCTCAATAAGGTAGGCAGGAGCAAGACCCAGCAGGCAGCGCCAAACTAGGGCAGCTACCCTATATTCGATACGCTGCCTAAGCGGGAGCCAGTGAAGAATGTCGCGCATATAGCTGGAGATGTGGTCGAATTTAGGTATGTGGCCAATAAGGCGAGCTGCAGAGCGTAAGACGCGAACCAGACAGCTTAGTCGGGCAGCCGGGAGGCCAACATAGAGAGAGCAGCAGAAGTCAAGTCTGATAGTGACAAAAGAATGGACAAGGGTAGCAGTAGCCGTAGGACTTAGCGAGCGAGCGATAGTGCGTAGTTGGCGCAGTTGGTAGTAACAAGCACGGCTGAGAGAGTGAAGGTGAGGAGCAAAGGTGAGCTCCTGATCCAGAGTAACGCCAAGGTCACGGACCACAAAGGAGAAGACAAAATGAGGAAAGGCGGTAGCAAGGGCAGCCATATCTAGCTTAGCCAGCTGCTGGCGAGTGCCCAGCCAAATGAATTGAGTTTTTGAGGAGTTGAGGCGGAGACGGTTGGACGACATCCAGGCCCCCAAGGCCGCCATGGCCAAGCTCATATTGCGGACGGTACCAACGGCGTCAGAGGCGAGGCAATGTTGGTAGGCCTGAACGTCATCTGCGTACAGCTGGGCCAGCATAGCGTGGGAGGCGAGGAGAGAGGCGAGGTCAGAGGTATAGATTATGAAGAGAAGGGGACCCAAAACGGAGCCCTGAGGGAGACCATAGGGGGCGGGGGCCCATTGGGACCTAGAGGACCCATGGACCACACGAAAGGAGCGCTCACTAAGAAAAGATCTTAGCCAGAGGAGCATGGTACCAGAGAGGCCAAAGGATAAATGTAACCGCAGCCGGTAAGACGCGAACCAGAACAGTCGGGCAGCCGGGAGGCCAACATAGAGAGCAGCAGAAGTCAAGTCTGATAGTGACAAAAGAATACCATAGGGGGCGGGGGCCCATTGGGACCTAGAGGACCCATGGACCACACGAAAGGAGCGCTCACTAAGAAAAGATCTTAGCCAGAGGAGCATGGTACCAGAGAGGCCAAAGGATAAATGTAACCGTTTATTTATTAACTCTATTCCACCCTATTTGTTAGCTCTATTCCACTCGATTTATTGTATAGTCAATTGTCTGCTAATTTATTCAAATCGTTAGATTAAGCAAACATTAGGCTCATTTATCTAATTAAATTGTTTGCATACTTATATTTATTTACTCATAAATTTATTTTGCCATTTACATGTAGCTAGTCATTCAATTATTGAATTATCTACTTTATTTTTTATTTTTACTTAAGCATAAACGTAAATTTTCATTCAGCTGTTTTTAAATAAGCAGACAACCAGGAATCGGTGTGTTCTACTGCGATAAGCAGACCTAAATATCTAATGCCTATGCGTCACGGTCTATCGTGAGTCATACATGACCTGGGAACCAACTGTGGTCCCATGAGAGGGGTTCATGGCACACGAGCCTTTCTGATAAGTAAAATCTCTCCATTAAGCATCGGCATTAGCGCAACACTATAGCTTATCGCATTCGTGCACTACGAGCCTATACGCTGATAAACTTCTGGATCTTGTCATTCTTTGACGACACATTCTTGAAATAGGCTAAAATTCTCATTCCAACTTGCTAAGCGTGTTCATCTGTAGCTAAGGTTGTAAGCTGACCTATTTTTATGCTGATTTGATTAGAGTACAATGAATATCCCAGTCCAGTAATAGGTCTACCATTTACTCATAGGTAGGCCTATGATGAAAAAGAAATGATCAATGACTTCAGATTTAAGAAACTTTAAGACGTAAACTGTTGTAAGCTGCAGCTGTTTTAAGTTACTCTAATTGGTTTCACAACTAGCCTAGACGGCTTCACTATTCCACCAGTTTGACAAAGATAGGTCTATACAGTTCTTCTGAAATCGGATCAACTTGATCCCTAACTGCGGTTTCCTTGTTGGTTGAACTTAGATGTGAAAACGATTAAAATTTATTGCATGTGAACTGTTGCGGTTTAGTACTTGCATAAATGGCATTAGGTTAGACACAATGATCTATATACTAGATGGCAAAGGAGGAGTATTTCTCGTGACCTTTCATTTCCATAAAAGTTCTACAAATGAACTTCAGACGCAGTGTGTTAATAGTTCCTAGTCTTCCCACGCAAGCAGCAAGGTGTTCGGGAGGTATACCTGAGCTCACATATGAAAACAGACGAACACACACATTCGAACTGATCAAGCCGCAGGGGACGACCAGTCCCGGTCAAAGCGAAGTTATCTGCACCCTGAGCTCCAGAGACCAGATAATGGACTCCTTTCTTCGGTAAAACATCGCGAACGCGCATCGTGAATAGTGAACCTATAGATGCCTATATACACGGAGGATACGTGGCCAGCGTTCGCAAGATGCAGTGCGCTCACAGCATGAACACATTGAACAGCCATATTATTTATAACGGACTGCTGCAACCGAGAAAAAGATTAGGAGATCCAGACTAATACACGAAGCGTCCAGCCACACTGATGCGAGGTAGACATGCAGTGTGTGGCTGGCTGTTAGAAACTCGGTTTTTTGTCAGTAGGTTACGTCGAGCTGAATCTGTCTGCCTCCAGGGCCTTGACTCGAAAACACGCCACCGACTACGAGAACGAAAACCATGGCAGCTAAATTAGAAGGCCCAAAGATAGGACGAAAAAACGCAACTGCCTCGTGTATATATGTATATAGGCCAACAGAGTAGTGCAGAGACGTGTAGATATCTATAGATATATTTACGGATCGCAAAATAACAACAAAGCAAACATATGAGTCGTTGTAAGAGCTTTGCAAGCGATAACGAAAAAAGTTTTGCCTGTAGTCAGGCAAGACAGGAGAGACTAAAAGTTCGCCCCTGTAACATTGGTTCTTATTTTTAAACTGTATTGCTAGTACTGTTGTTGTTGTTGTTTTTGTTATGTATAGCCTTTCATACTAAGCTCATCTATTCAACACGCCTAAGCGATTAAAAGTGTAATCCTACGATGGTTACATGGCTGTGGTCTGGCGCTGCAGATACAACGCTGGCAAGCACAGTAGCACCAAGCAACGTCCACGCGTGTTAAGTAGGCCTATCCACTTACTATAGTTAGGCAGCATCATGGAATACAAGATGATATGGACCAACAGAGCCAGCAAGCCTAGTTCTTCTTTGGTAGGTGGAGTACGACTATCAAAAGCACAAGTTTTGATGTTTAACAGACGTATGTTGCATGATTGCTGTAGTCATGTTTGCGCTACAGCCTACATAACCTTCAAACGCTCCTGATGAGTAGTACCTATATCTAGGTGTGAACACACACGGGTTACTTTTGCCTTCACCGTCCAATGCCATATACACTACAGAGCTGTGCGTTTGATACGGCCGCAATCTATCAACAGAAACCTGGGCTGTTGGGCGGTTGAGTAAGGTTGTTGTTTGCAGAGTTTCTTCGGAGTATATTTATTTCTCCATTACTGATCTTGACTTGCAATTGCATGTAGAACCTATCTCATTCTTTTTTCGGCATAGCCTATGCTTCGAATTATTTTACTTATACCAGCAGAAAGTCAAAGTAAACAATTTCGGAGTAAATCTTAGTAAAATACTCACCTTTACTCTCAGAGTATAAACTACTCATATATACAGTACTTACTGAGTTATTAAAGTAGCATTTTTTTAGAATCCGTGCGAAGTTTCCATGGTTTGCGATAGTCAAAATTGCAGCACAGCAAAAGACAAACAGCGAAACTTCTCAAAGCAATAGGATTATAATTGTGGTTTAATTAATGCTTAATAGTATTTTTTTGTAAAGGCTTTAAAATGTAAGTATTCCAGGTGTTTGGAATATTAAAGTAGCTTGAAAAGAATAAATTATGATTAATCATATTCATTCTTAATGGTGAGTTTGGTGGCGATGACGACGATGATGATGATGAAGATGATGAGTATGACCCAGAGTGCTTATGGTTATGTGGTTATGTGGTTATGTGGTTAGGGTTATGGTTATGCTGAAGGATTCATCTATTTATTAATTACATTTTGTCAGTCGCTGAAATCACTTCAGGAAACACCATAGGACTCGGGTATTTGACAGAGCGCCACACTCTGTCGGCATGGCGACATCTGAAGAGTATTAGAGGTTCCTGGAATTTCGTTTAATCTGAGAAAGACTGCAGACGCCAATCAAATCATGTTTATCTGAACGCCGAGCAGCACGACCAACGACCAGGGTCTGGAGAAACCACGCAGAAACCAAACACGATGTGACAGTCTGAAACGGTACACCTGCCACCAGATTTAACGCGGTTGGAGATTACCAATCGGTCCAGGCACCAGGATGAATTAAAGCGCCGCCGCTAATAGGTTGCTTTGTGTTTAATTCAGATAATGGGAGACAGATAGGCGACTTGAGAGAATGCAGACGGCTGGGTCCACACTTGGAGCTTTTAACTCACAGCTGCAACGATCTCACAAGAACAGTAATGTCTGGTTTTAGGACTAGACCGTAAGAGACTATATCTAAAAATCAATTAATGAAATTGTGCCTTGACGTTGTCATCGCCCTGTGATCGACCTGCCGTAAATCTCGACATTTTTCTGCATCTTGCTCTGCCCATCCTCTGAGTCCACGTATGGTACTGTACGTAACCTACCTAGTCGAATTTTTGTGCTACATTTGTAGTTGAACTTTGAACTTTTGACTCTATTTATTACTATGCAGTATTATATAAAGTAGCTTGCTTAGATGCATAACTGAGAAAAGTGCTAACTTAGATTAATTTCTTTCCTGGCGTGTTATAATTTCAGGCATCACCCTTGTAACCACTTCATAGACCTGTCCCAATTGGTTACTATATATAGGAGATTCAGAAAAGCCATGGTTACCAGCGGAACATCACGACAATGGGTCATAGTCATATATTTATATTCTAGTTATAAAATTTTTCAATTTTTCAGGAAAAATCAATTTTTAAGGAAATGCCAGTCTTTGCAATTATATGGTTGAAACTCTAAGAAAATAATCCAATCATACATGATCGCACAAAGGTTTTCTTCACGATTATAGGTCTAATTTCAGTCGCGAAATAGTTATGGCACTGTTACATAAAATCATAAATCATAAAATCATTAATCTGCTTTCACTTCGAAGAATTCGTTATAACGCCGAAGTTTCTGTTGATCTTGTCGCAAAAATAACATTTTGTAGGAAGAACTTTATACATAGGCCTACAGTAGTTAGATTCTACTAGTTACACCGATCCCCAATGAAACAGTTTCCTTCTCTTGTTAGAATGATTCTGTTTTATAATTTGTTTCAATTTTCAATTCAGAACCGGTTTACAAACCAAACTCAACACAATTCAACGGCAAAAATCTATATAGGCCTATCAACTGTACGATATAACGCTCAACGTGAAACGCATTTAGTTCAACACATATCCTTTGTCATAAGCCGAGCTAAGGATATCTCTTGAGCAAAGTTTACCTGGATACAGAATACCCACATGACGCACCAGTAGGACACATGTTCCCATAGGGGGCCCGTATAGAGCCCCATATGGGTCCCATCTAATGCCCATGATATAGGGAGACCATTAAAAGCCAACGTCTGTAACAGTTCTTCATTAGAGTTTCAAAGAGATATGTAGGCAGAGTTAATTAATCACTGACCTTGGCAGTTGACTAGACGCGGGTCGTAGATCGTTAATTGTCCTTGACTGATCGGCGCCGAGAAATCCTGTCTCCAAGCCATCGCGTCATCGATTGGCAGGACCAGAATAACAACGACGACAGCGAAGGAGGAGAACAACAGACGGAACTGACGAGCAGCACCGAGTGCGTGATGGGCAGACGACGAAGAAGGCGAAGCAGGCGACGCAGCCCTCAGCGAGGAGACGTCGTCGTCTGGCCGCCGCCGTGGCCCCCTTCTCGCTCCAATGACCATGGTGCCGCGGCTGTTGATCGACCGGAACAGCGGCTGATGAGACAACGGCGCCCACTCTGCTATACTACTATCCGTTGTACGACGGTCACATACTAATCGCCGGACCAGACGACGGCGATGGCAGCGACCCACTCATCTTCCTTCAGATCGGTCGTCGGACAAAAGCACGCAGGTGTATAATTGGACGGGGCGCCAACGATACTTGTCGTCGCCCGACAGCTGCAGCTGCTGCTCTGATTGTCATCGTCGTCGACAGCAACGGCAGAAAAATGCACAGCTACTGCAGCTGCTTCTGCTGCTGCTTCTGCTGCTGTCACTGCTGCTGTTGTATCGGAAACAGACGCTGATCGACCGAGAGTGCAGCTATATGTAATGCGACGCCAGTTGTCTCTCCTGCCGCTGCTGCTGCTGCTGCTGCGGTTGATGCTGTCGTCTCTTCCGTAACTGCATCCGCGTCGATGCTTGTGGCAGGGATGTCGCCGCCGCCGCTGCCGCCTCTGCCGCAGCAGTCGAAGACGGAAGCGCAGACGAACGAAACCTCGGCGCCCGATCGGCGTTCGACCGTCAGTCCGTCCGTCGCCGCTTCCAAGACAACACCGCTCGCTGTCCCTTCTTTTTCCCTTCCGTCTCTTGTCTCAAGTCAGCAAACGGTGATCATCGACGGTAGAAGCAGTTAGAAGCAGGAGAGGCAGGACTCAATCGACGAACGCTTCCTCGCTTCTCCTCTCTCAGGTCGTGTCGTTACTGTTGCTTTTATTGAGACGAGTCCTTCGCACGGGGAAGTGCACTGTCCGCAAGCGACGATTGTCTCAGAGGAGAGGGATGCAGCATATTATGTCTCATGACAATCGAGGCATCGATCGCTGCCTGGCCGCAAGGTGGCCTACTAAAGCCTCTGCTATAACACGCTCAACTACTACAGCCGTGCGCGCGAGTGCGTGCGTGAGTGCTTGAGTGAGTGTAGAGGGAAGGTAGAAGCCAGATGTTCTGCTGGCACGTTCCCTCCGTTCAACTGGAGCTGATCCGGAGAGGGAAACGTCGTCCACCTGGTCTGCTGGCGCCCACAGAGCTACTACTAGGCCTGGCTGCGGTGCTAGTCCGCTTGCAGCCGCGATCGTGCCGGTGCTTGGCAGGCCGACGAAGCTTTAAGCAGTTCCTATTGATGTATGGTCAAGTGTGTTTGTAAACTATTCGTTCGACTTGTCATCAGCTTAGGCTCCGGAGCGATCGACCACTGCAGCTCTCTCCATCTCCCTCCGTCCCGATCCCCTGGCTACATTATCTGCCCGGTCGACGGGGCTATCGCAGTCGAATATCTCTTCCTGCAGCAGCAGCTGTAGGGCAGCGTACATCACGGCCTCTGATTAACCGCCAGTGCTTATCACCGAACCTTCCGCACAGGCTGCACGGCAAGTCTTTCCGTCAATGGATTCAGCGCCTACGATACCCATTGGTGGTTTTCCGGTCATTTCACGCAGCTTTTCCTCTCTCGTTTAAGCCGAATGTCTGTTTGAAGAGAATGTCGGTCGGACAACCCCGTTCACACGTTGATGTATCCGTCCGCGATATTGAACGGCGTCAAAGCACAGACTGCAGGAAGCGGCGTCGGGCTAAATGAGCGTCCAGTTTCAATTCGAATCCCATTTTCATAGATTTACGAATGGCGTAAAACTGGCAAAACGACGGGTCACCTGGTCTGTAAGAAACGACGAACCAAGTCTTTCAACCTATCCTATCCTATCGTAGGCACAAAACGCTTAATTCACGGCCGCTTGACGGACTGACAAGCGCCAGAAAACGCTTGCGAATGCCACTCTTTAACTGCGCGCCTTTATAGAGGGACTTGGAAGCGATTCACTGAATGGGTCCCCTGTGATCGCACTATGCCGTGATTGTATGCACGGGCCTCTGTCTATAAATCTTCTTTACATTTGCCGCTCGCGAGCCACGATTTTATTCACAAATGTAATCGTGCGATACGCGCCTCCTACATTCGGCCGCATGCGCTCTAAATCGGCGAGTGTGTGCAGCGCTGAGCCAGCATTGAGAGCGATACAGAGAGAAAGAGAGAGAGAGAGTGAAAGAGAGAGAATGAGAGGATGCATGCAATGCAGCCAGCATGCAATGCAGCTCTGAAGCAGCGGTAGCAGCAGCAGCAGAAGAAGAGGCCTGTGCAGCTGTCCGACCCTGTGGCCCGAACCTTCCCGGGATCGGCTGATAGTTGGGTCAGAGCGCTAACCGAGTCATGTGCCCCTAATCTGTTCCTTCAGTCACTTACGCGGCTTCGTTAAGCTCTGGATTAGAGGTCTGCGGGTAGAGCATTTTTGCTACCCGACCCGTACCCGTAAAACAGGATCGTTACCCGTACCCGTACCCGACCCGTACTCAAAACTACTACCCAACCCGATCCGTACCCGCGGGTATACCCGTACCCGTACCGTACCCGCCACTTAATTAATAGGCTTTCCCACGATGAGTTTTATGCAGCCAACCATAACACGGCAGCTGGCCACAAAATACCGCTAATTGAATCATTTAGGTATTTCTCAGAGGTAAATGAATGAAAGACCTAGTGCTTCAACTAATCGCTTCTAGCCTCAACTACTGTAATTGCATCAACCTGTTTTAAAGAAAATACGGCTGCTGAACTGCCATTTTCGGTGTCAGCGACCTCTGACCCCGGTTGTCGGGGCTGAAACTCCGATTAGATATATGTAAAACACTACGATCGGAAACAAGTCATTTTGTAGCTGTAAATTGAGCATCTGTAAATGAATGTCAAGCTCACTAAGGTACAGGGACATAGGTTAACAGAAGGATGTGGTACTCAGAGAGGATACCGCCAGTTATAGTTAGTGCAAGACTCACTATTACATGTTACCCCAAATTTCACTTCGGTACGGGTAAACCGGGTATACCCGTACCCGTAATGCTCCTACCCGTACCCGACCCGACCCGTAAAATGTCTACCCGACCCGTACCCGACCCGCGGGTACGGTCGGGTACGGGTAAACCCGCGGGTACGGGTATACCCGCAGACCCCTACTCCGGATGCTTACCAAACGTTCGTTGAGCTGCGGCTGCGATACCCGTTATCACTTGGCATACTTAAGCCGGGAGCTAGCCTCAGGCGAAAGCTGTATGCGAGTGCTGCTTTGATTCGGCGAGACCAAATAATAGTTATTGCATCTGTCAGCTTCTGAGAGAGAGAGAGAGAGAGAGAGAGAGAGAGAGAGAGAGAGAGAGAGAGAGAGAGAGAGAGAGAGAGAGAGAGAGAGAGAGAGAGAGAGAGAGAGAGAGACAGAGACAGAGAGAGACAGAGACAGAGACAGAGACAGAGAGAGACAGAGACAGAGACAGAGACAGAGACAGAGACAGAGACAGAGACAGAGACAGAGAGAGACAGAGACAGAGACAGAGACAGAGACAGAGACAGAGACAGAGACAGAGACAGACAGACAGACAGACAGAGATACAGACAGACAGACAGAGACAGAGAGGCAAACAGACAGACACACAGACAGAGGCACACACACAGACAGACAGAGACAGCGACAGAGACAGACAGACATAGACAAACAGACAGAGACAAACAAACAGACAGACAGACAGACAGACAGTGACAGAGACAGAGACAGAGACACACAGACACAGACACAGACGGACAGACATAGAAGAGAGAGACAGATAATATATAAGAGACAGAGACAGAGGCATAGAGAGAGACAGAGAAAGTGAGAGCAGAGATTAGATCGTAATATATGGCACGTGGCAGACAGATTTAGAAAAAAGGTTTTCTTACGGTGAGCAGCCCCATAACCATAAAGATATCACTGGGCTTATAATGGTATCATGTAAGCTTATTTCAGTAGCCTGGGATATCATATTGATATAATGAGCAGGGATTTGATGTGAGATGATAACGTAAGAAAGATAGTAGGGCCTACCATCAACCTTTTAGGCTCATTCGTGTCATCGCTGCCTCTTCATTTGCAGAAATCATACACAAAGACTCGTACCTCTGTCCTAAAAAGTAATAAAACATAGGTGTAATGCATTCTAACAGTCTTTAAAGTCCCTAAATTATCTGGCTTCGTAGTAAAGCGTGCATCTTCTTGTTGAAACTCATTAACTCTACTAGATCAGCTGCATTGGTTTCCCGTAGAATTCAGAATAAGATTTAAATTGGGATGTCTGACTTATAAAACCCTTCCAACGTTCACATCTACCTACCTTCCCTTCAACCCACTATTCGGCTATCTCCTTACATCTTTTACCGTAGTCTGCGATCTTAGCGTATGGGGCTTTCAGTTGAACCACGATGTAGCACTGTCAAAGGCTCTCGCGTTCCGGGTTGCTGCCCTGGTAGTGAAACCGACTGTCAATGTTTATCTGACGCTCAATTATCTTTTTTGGTTCAAGAAACGCCTTAAGACTTATTTCCTGTTTGACTTTCAAACATCTGGGTATCTAACAGCTGTTCATTTGGCGAATGACAAACCGCGACTCAGATTCACTTCATTAATGCTCGTAATGATGATAATAATAATAATTATCATTGTTATCATCATCATCATCATCATCATCATCATCATCATCATCATCATCATCATCATCATCATCATCATCATCATCATAACCTTTCTGATCGTAGTCTGCACTACTTGTTCATTTAATTATTAATAGCTTCAGAATTCTTGGTCCTCGATTACGGAACTCATCATCAGATGATACTAAGAGGAAAACCAACCTCTGTACATTCAAAAAAATACTGGTGGTGGTGATGGTGGTGTTGGTTTTGGTATTAAGCTTAGTATTCGATTATTACAGGCACTTAAGTAGGCCTACTAATTAAGTCACAAGAACGTGTATGAGTAGTAATCAAGAAAGAGGGGTCAAGCTGTTAGCTTTTCTTGGGTCCTGTTGCACACTGCACAGTACCTCCTGAATCACGACTGCAACCGTAATACTTGTTTTGTGCAATAAAGAAACATTCTAGGACAGCACCACCCACGCTTGAACAAATTAAGTTTACAGTCTCACGAGTATCATCGTTATTAGAAACATAGTCTGTTACCTGACCTGAATATCATGTAAGCCATACGTTACCATGTGTTCCGTTACACCATTTTCAAAGTGTGGGGCATAGATGCAGCGGCACCGTTACAGCCCCAGCAATAATTAGTCTGTCGTCGTCGTCATCATCATAGCCAACAAGGTGCATAATCGCAATCATATCTGGTGATGAGTTTTGGCTCGTGATTCTTCTTCCTCTGCTGTTCTCAATTACTGACAAAAATAACATCGCCATGGATGCCAGACGTTTCTAGTTTCTGTATTTCATGTTCTTCCTGCAAAAGCCGAAGGAAGAGGAAGATGTTGAGAGAGATTGCGGCGCTGAGTGAAGACTGAGCAGAGATGAGCTAGAGAACTCAGCTATATATGCGAGACAGGCAGACGAAAGCATACAGAAAATGCAGGGACTTTTGAAGAAACCACAGATGGAGATTTATAGAGAGGGAAGCAGAAAGACTCAGCAAAATCACAGGTACAGACGCCGTTGAGCTTAGACCCTATATCAAGTCGATAATCATTTTTGATGTGGGTATATTTTAATTATTTCCTTTTGATTGTAATTAGAAAATTATGCAGTCAAGAAAAAACGAATAACTAATGATGAAACCAATAGCTCTTTGCGCTAATTATAGTCCTTTCATCCATGGTTCTAGATGTCATTAACAACATACTATTAGAGAGCTCAGAGAGTTCAACAGTGAGCAAAACAAGGCACAGAAAGCTAGAAGATTAGAAGGGTAACCAGCGGCGGGCCCACCCAAGCATGTGGAGCAAACCCATTCAAAGCTGACAGAATGAAAATTCCTAAAATAATAAATATGTCAAAAAATAAAACATTAATAAATAATGACTGCAACACACCACTATATTATTTAATCTGATTGCATATAACGTGTTATGTGGATATTGCTTCTGAATAACTAACTGAATCGGAATTGTGCTGAAACTTCTTTACTTCTTAGCTTAGACAAACTTTTCGCAGAGGACATGCTTCTCGGTGCACCTTTGGCATCACCGCTCTGTAAACAGCTTCGAGACAGATGTTTGTTCGCCGACTGCTGGCACCAAATAACTCGGACTGAGGGCACTTTCCGAGTGCTAAAGAGTGCGAATACGGTTCCGTTCGTGCATTGTATTACTTTGTTCATCCACGCGTGTTGACAACGAGACTTAAATCAATACGTATACACACGCTTCCCGAGCCGATCATCAACAATGATGCGTACATTCAGAGGCCAATCGTAACTGAGAAAGAAAAGGTCTGAAAGAGCTTCCACATAATAGACCGAACAATCGAAGAGCTTCGAGGAAATCTAAAGGGTGAAACTGCGTCGCACCTGCTCTACAACCATTTTGCAGACTTCTTTTGGGATTCGGTCGTTGTAAACATAATTCACGGAGTTGTTGTTACGCACCGTCCCGAAACGTAAAACGACAATAAACGCGTGCACTGAATACCTCAGCCCTTTGTAACACGCGTGGGCCTCGGCCATTCAACAAAACTAGACTGGCACCATCCATACAGACGCTCTGCCTCGGTCTACGATAACAGAAGCAAACAACAGACCTGTCTACGTCGCAGAAGGCCTTAGTTGCCGGATTCCAGATGATGTCTGAGGCTCTCTGACCCGATCGAATGGCAGGAACTTCGGACGGCGCCTCAGTCCATGTTAACAGCGCAATTATTTCGTCATATGAATCGGTCGCCCGGTCATAAATTTATGCCTGAATATATACGAGGCGCACCTGCCTCGCGGCGGCGGCGGCGCGCATTTAAC